>JAVJAP010000316.1:600000-1058185 GCA_034770075.1 Aralia elata
TTTCAGATGTAGGATTTTGGGCTTTCTTAGACTGCGAACGGGTTTGAGGAGCAATCCTGCAGAGACAATGGTTCGAAGTTTAGTCTTGGGGAAACGCAAAATGGATGCATGCTAAAACTGTAATTTTTAGTGTGTTTTTTGGGTTTTTTAATCTTTCCCTGTAAAAGAGAAAGTTAGTAGTCCTTTAGTGTAATAACAAATGCTAAACATGACTTTATTATGCTCCTCCAACTATTCCCTGCAATTCACAGAGGTTAGTAATCTCTTTTGACACAGAAAAGGGATATATGAATATTGAATGAGATCATGACATTTAGACATATAAACGTAAAAAGGCATGAAGAGACTTTTCCTGCGTTGGGTTAATCTGAGGCTGACCTACCCTAGGGTTACTCTCGCGGGCTTTTCGGCATGAAGGTTCCCAAATCTTCGCAATCTACTCGTTTGAGCCCTTTCGATTGGAGCGGATTTGAGTGGTGCGTTTCCTGAGCCATCTCCGGGGAGCAGCCCCATCGAGTCCAGTAATAAGCAACCGACGGGTTCGCCTCAGGAGGAGGTACAATCTCAACATACATTCACATTCATCGTCCTCACCGTATGCAAATGATTACTTTTAAAGTAAAGCAATTCCATACAAACATTCATTTATTGGACAAAACACACATTCGCACAACAAAAGTAAAAAATCAAAATATCGCATGCACACACATTTTATGAATTTTAAAGGATAGGATAGCATCACGATTTAAACGCGGCTTAAGCCCTCTAAATGTCCCCAGCAGAGTCGCCAGCTGTCGACGCCGGGTTTAATCCGCTTATGCGGTGATTTGTTACCCTTTCCAATTTTAGCCTTTTGATTTAATGATTCTTTGGAAAAGATCGGCATTGATGTCGACGGGGTTTTGAAAGATCGTTTTTTATGATGAGCCAATTAACCAGAGTCGCCAGTTGGTATATTTGAAATGGATGTACCAACTCATCCGAGTTTTCGTTTTTTATAAATCGCTGGCTCATGTGTGACTCCGAATTAATTGGTCTGCGAATCGAGATTCATAGAGTTCGGGGGCTTGCTTAAGTGAGGGGAAGGTGTTAGGCACCCCTCGACTTCCGTGAAACACGGGTACCGCAATCTTGATACTTTCCTGTCCTTTAATTCATGAAATGTGTGTGTGTGTGCGTGTGTGTGTGTGCCTATATGAATGTTGTGGTGAGTTTGTATGAAAGAATCATTTGGATTTTTAGGGAAAGTCGTGCTTTAATTCGAAAACGCTTCGGAATGTCTTTTCAGCATACACGAGAAAGCTTTATTCTTTATAAGAAAGGTTTGATTTTAATTTGTCAAAACAATGAGACTTTCATTAGGTGTCGTTTTGGTGAAACAAGAGTTTTAAACCTTCGTCAAAATAGGAATCGAGATCTATACGTTGCTTTTGTAACTCGAACGATGGGCAACTTCTAGAATCTCTTTAGCCCTATGCACAAAGAATTTAATAAAACGTTACATATTTATAAAATCATTTTATGTGATATTTTGGGAAACGATTTTCTTTAGCTTTCTCGTTAAATGGGAATCGACATTCGTTGGCACTTTCAATTTCTTATCTTCGTGAAGCTAATAACCTAATTTGATTGATTTTATGAAAATCTTCATGGTTTAATCTTTGAAATCATTTTTTGTGTCACAAGATTTAATCAAGCATGAACACGCGTCGGGGCTATTCATGGGCATGTAAACCATCAAAATATCCCCGAACGCCAACAATCACATATTCCACTAGTACGGGGCCTTAAACCCGATCCTCGCCTTAGCGTCGTTTTAAGGCCCAATGGTTACATGTTACAAAACGAGCATCTTGAATCTATCACATACATCAAAACGTCCATCATCGGATTTGGACCACGGGGTCGCATTCCTAGGCTCACACGAGATTAATACATGCCTACAAAATGAATCCTACATAACTAACCAACCCGGATTTATCTAATATACCGTGATATCCGGAAATGACAATCTAAATAAGTTACACCCAATAAATCACCCTAAACAAGCTAGAAATTTCATCACTTGGATATCCTCGGGTTATTAGGAAGAATTTTATTCCGATGGAACCTTCACTAATAATCCCTAATCCATGATTGTTCAACAATATACATGAAAACTACATCCCATCTAAGCAAATAAGATGATATGAATTGTTATAACCAAAGGGAATTTTTACCTTACAAAATGATCTCAAAAGGATGAAGTCTTGGTATTTGAATAGTATGAGAAATATATTTGATACAATCAAAATTAAAGGAGTAAAAATTTCTCTCTTTTTCCTCTCTTTTCTTCCTATTTTTGTTGCAAAATCTACTATTTTTCTCTCAAATTCCGTGCTGCTGTTGTGCTGAAATCCTTCTTCTTCCAAATTTCTTCCAACCTCCTGTATGCTGCCCGAAGCTGGGCTTAAATAGGCTAGCCAAAGCCAGCCGCAGATCTATCTGCGGCTGGCCGCAGATGGATCTGCGGCTGGCCAGCTGGCGCGCCTCCCATCGCACTCAGCTGGTAGTGCTGATTTCCTGGTTTCCGTGCTGGCGCACCCACTTGGCCGCAGATCTATCCGCGGCTGGCGGGCTTGACTTTCTCGATTTTCGTGCCACGCCTCGATTTTCGTGCCGCAATGTCGGTTTTCGCTGTCAGGCTCATATTCTGCAGTCCGGGAATTTCCGGGAGACGTGCCACCTCATTCGGAAATGCCTGCCTCGGACGGCTTTATTGTCACGTAAACTTGGGTTGCCCAAAACATTGCGGCGGTGCCGGGCGCTTGCCCTTGTGCCCGCTCCTTTGCTCCCGCAAGCCGGTTCAATTGACGATTTCGCCCTCCTGTCATGGTTAGTAGAAGGAAACGCAAAATTTGGGTGTCTACATTATACTCATAAAGGTTGTTAATCATTCCGTATTAATTTGTGGGGATAACATGTCCGTGCGGATTGACGCATGCTTGGTGAATATCCTTTTGTATTCATTCCTTATTACTCTGTGGGAATAACCTGTATGTACGGAGTGTCGTACCTGGTGAATATCCTTTCATTTTCATTTTTTATTACTCTATGGGAATAACCTGTATGTACGGAGTGTCGTACCTGGTGAATATCCCTTTGCATTTATTCCTTATTAATTTGTGGGTATAACCTGTCCGTGCGGATTGACGCATGCCTGGTGAATAACCCTTCGTATTCATTACTTATTAATCTTTTGTGAAAATAATCTGTCTACGCGGATTACCACATGACGGGTGAAAATCCATTTGTAGTTTCGTATATTCTTTTATACTCGTATAACGTATCATTTCTTTTGTACTCTTTAAGGGATATCTTTTTCTTTCACATTTCTCCATTTATGATAAGAAATCTCTGTTTATTTCCAAAACCTTATTTTAAATGGTGAAAATCCCTGAAAATTTGTAGAATATCCTTAATAGTTTGTGCTTCATCTAATATCTTTTCACCTGAATCTTTCTATTTCGTTTGATACGATATAGTTGAATCGTGAATTTTATTCTTGAATATCATTCTTGAATTTGACTCCACAATTTGGTCATCATGTTGGCAATTTGGTCGACCTTCGACACTGGATAAATTAAACATTCATTCTTATTCTTAATCTCACTATATTCATTCTATATCATTGTCATCATCCTCATACTGAAATTGTGGTGATAGTACTATTTGGCCCGTAGTGCAAAGATGAACTGGCGTGACATGATTTTGACCAAACTGTGTATTGGTATAATCATGACTTTTGGTGTTACAAACAAAGGTGTATGGTAAAAGTTCTCTTTGGCCCGTAGTGCAAAGATGAACTAGCGTTTGGCATAATCATGACAGGTGATGTTACAAATAAATATCTTTGGCACATAGTGCAAAGAAAGGTTGTTGAATATAAACTGTTGATTTGGATGTTCATAAACATGAACTGTTGATTGGTGTTACAGGGATAAAATATTGGTGGTGATCCTTTAACTTATAGAAGATGGTAGATATTATAATCTACTTGACTCTTCTAATGGATTGTTCGTTCCGCTGCAGTTGTTGTTATTGAACAATTATAATATCTTTAAATCTCTGATTTATTTCGGTTGAAGGCTAAAGATAATTTTATTCTTCATTATCTTAGTCATGATATTTCCTACTGGGCTATTTGTGCTCACCCTTTTCCTTTTTGTTCCATTGTTCTCTTCAGAAAAAGAGAGTGTAGCGAGGACTAGCCGGGTAATGGAGTGATGGTCCGAGACAATAGAAGTATCTCAATACATTACTATTAGTGTGGCAATAAGTGTATTGAGAATTTAAGATTTATTTGTATTGTGTTGTCGTATTTTGCACAACACTTATTAGTTGTAAATGGGAAAATTCGTATTTGTATTTGTATGTTGTATAATGTTATTGGCGACTCAAATGGGTTGTATAGACCTATTTTGGGGGCGTCACAATTATAATAATTTGGCTTCGCTAAGTATTCTTGCAGAATACTCAATCATGTAAGGATTAGAAGTCTTTGATGTTTAATCAATCAAGGATTGACAATTTAATGGGCTCTAAATCCAAAGATGACTCTTATTTAACTTCTGAAGGAGAAGACTTTCATGCTATAAATAAAGGATGTTGTGACGCCCCCAAATCCGTGTACTAGTTACAACAAACTTGGTGCATCACTATTCATTAACATACATGCTAATAGCTATTATTATAAGCTAGGCTACACGATACATTAATTGTTTACATTATTTACACATACATACCCAGATCTTACTTATATAATATGAACTAATATATTAGTTCCAAAATATTACATTATCAATTATTTATTTAACTACTACATTATTATTTATTGATCATCCCCGTTAGCCTTGCCCTTTTCTTTATCTTTATACCCGACTCATCGGATTCCTCTGTCTTAGCTGCCAACATAAAGTTTATGCAAGAGAAAACAACTAATTTGCTTAGCAAGTATAACAGTTTAAAATAAAAATGACTGGCAACAAATCAATATTTAAGGATTTAAAAAGAATTAATGTTATCAACAATTCAAGGAAGTCAACAAAAATCTCTTATAAAATAATGAACTTCAAATTTCTGAATAGGATTAAAATTTTAGAATCTCAAATTTAATTAAATGTCCACAAGGAAAAATATTTATTTTGAGGGTCATGGTCGTAAGGACCATGAACTCTTTACATAAATATTCAACAGTCACAAAGATTATGAACCTTTACTTGGTGTTCAACAATCACAAAGACTGTGAATTACACAACGTGATAATGTCGGTTACCCGACCATAATACATGTAGTACCCCTATTTATAGGGTTGTTCATACTCAGTCATAACCCCAGGATCCGCACCAAAGCAATCTGGATTGGATTAACATATCACCAAAGAATCATAAACAGTTCGATAAATTGATAGAAACATAACAACTAAGTTTAACTGAACAAATGACATAAACTCCTTTTATAGACAGTTCAAGAAGTTTTTCAGAAAAATTTACAGTTTTAATAATAAGCGAAGTTCAAATGCACGTGAGTGCGAGAACTTGCCTGTTGTGCGCGTACTTTCCTCGAGTAGGGTATTTCCCGTCTCGGAATAGTAACCTACTCCCTAAGGATTTATTTAATTATTAGTTACCGTCGATAATATTTCAAATTCCATTTCGGTATTTTCGGGTACCGTAATTTATCCTTGAATATATTCTTACACCATTAAAATCTCATTACAGTATTTATTTGGCTGAATGACACTTTTATCCCTCTAAGTTGTCACCAACTTTTAAAGTCGTCCCTAAAGTTTATTTTTCGCTAATTAGGTCCTTAAAGTGATATTTTTTGGCATTTCTGTTCCTTTTACCCGATTTGACCCCAACCCGACCCATTTTGACTAAATTTTGACCCAACCCGATCCAGTTTGACCTAACCCCAATTTCATCAGCCATTTAGTAATAGATATAGTAGTACAAGGCTGAATGAAACTTTTGTCCCTCTAAGTTGTCACCCACTTTTAAAGTCGTCCATAAAGTTCATTTTTCGCCAATTAGGTCCTTAAAGTGATATTTTTTGGAGTTTTCGTTCTTTTTACCCAATTTAACCCCAATGCGACCCATTTTGACCAAATTTTGACCCAACCCGACCCTAGTTTTACCAATTAATTTTTAACAAAAAAAAACTAAAAAGTTTTTAAATAATTTAAAAATAATAATTATTTTTAAAATAATTATTTTCAATATTTTAAAATAAAATATTATTTAAAAAATAATAATAATTTTTATATTTAAAAATAAAATATTATTTTCAAAAATTTTAAAAATAATTATTATTTCAATATTAGAAACTTTAATTTTTTCAAAAATGAGTAAAGTTTAATAAAATATAGATTGAAAAAAATTAAAGTTTAATTTTTTTTTAATTCTTAATTACTTTTTTTGAATCTATATTTTATGAAACTTTACTCAATTTTTTAAAAATAAAAATTTATATTTTTATCTGAAAACAAAGTTTTATTTTTTGTTTTATTTTTTTTAATCTATATTTTATAAAACTTTACTCATTTTTTAAAAAAATAAAAAATTTTCTAATTTTTTCTACTGAAAATAATAATTATTTTTTAACCTTTTTAATTTTTTTTTAAATTGAATTAGTTTTTTTATTTATCTTTTACTGTTTTTTGTATTTTAATTTCTATTTTTAGTTTTTATTTTTAAAATTTCTAATATTAAGAATGCATATAATAATGGTAAAGACAAAATTGTTTTTTCTGAAAATAAAGTTTTACATAAAAAATAAAATAAATCTTTACTTTCTTATTTAATTTTTTTGAATCTATATATTATGAAACTTTACTCGTTTTATGAAAAAAATAAAAGTTTCTAATATTTTTTCTTGAAAATAATAATTATTTTTAAAAATATTTAAAATAACAATTATTTTTAATATTTAAAATAAAATATTGTTTTTAAAATAATGTTAAAATAATAATTCTTTTTAAAATAATTTTTATTTTTAAAATAATTTTAGAAATTTTTAGTTTATTTTAAAAAAAATTGATGAAATTGGGGTTGGGTCAAAATTTAGTCAAAATGTGTCGGATTGGGGTCAAATCGGGTAAAATGAACAGAAACCCTAAACAAATATCACTTTAAGGACCTAATTGGCAAAAAATGAACTTTATGGACGACTTTAAAAGTGGGTGGCAACTTGGAAGGACAGAAGTACCATTTAGCCGTATTTATTTATTACTCACGTAGCTTCATACATCCCCTTTTGACAGATTTTTAGCCGCTAAAATATTTTATTTATTTCCTAGCTTTTCTTTAATTAATTTTTCGTATATTTTTATACTTTACTTTATTCATTAAACCACTTTAACTATTTTATAATTATAATTTAGTCAATTTCTGATTTTTCCAGAGTTTTTTCAGCGTTGTTACTATTTATTTTAAGCCCATTTATGTCCCAATATAGCACATATATATTGATACATCCAAACTTATTACATATCACAATAAGAATTTTATATATTAAATTCTTATTTTAATATTTTTTTAAAAATCCGGTTATCTCATTAACTATTAAATATATCTACTCAAATAAATGCATATTTTTCACATTTATTCATACATTTAACCATTCACACCAAACCACATATTTCACCGCACATACGCAGTCAAACCCAACATATCACGTAATAAAAATTTTATTTATTACCATTCTTATTTTAACAATATCCAAAAATATCCGGTTGTCACATATATTCACAAAATTTATTATAAGGGTTTTTTTTTTGGAATATTACAGATGCTCTTGCAGATTCAAGATACACAATTCTGACCCCCAAAATAATTCTCTCTTCATATCAGTGTTCTGACTTAAGCATTGGAGAGTCCTCCCAGAGCCACTTAGCTCCGGTGGACCTTTTGTTGGTAATCCGGCGAGATTATGGTGTTTACATGGAGGTCAAAGTCAAAGTTTGTGAGTTGACCGAAACCCTAATTTGAAGGTTGCTCATTGACGCACCAGATTAGCGTCGTCTGTGTGAAAAGAACAAAAAGTCATCTTTTTTTCACAATCCAAAGAATCAACATGGAGAATACTCATGCTAGCGCAAGGAGTCACAACCCTCGACATCCTCCACCTCCGAACAATCAAGAACAAGGAGCACAATCGCCTCATATTCCACAACCCTCTCACCATCACCCTCTACCTCCACACATCTAGGAAAAACTTGTCCACACTCATAGTGGACCACATACTGTGTACTCCCAACGACTAATTCAAGAAGATCTTTGATCCCAGATCAATCAGAATTATGGCGATCCAGATCTGCGTGATCGAATCCAAAATAATCATCAACAGGCCAAAAGAAACAACCCCAATAGGCGTGAATACCCAAGGGCAGGCAGTGACTTGGCCAACCAACTAACAAAAAGTTTGAACAACCTCCAAGAGCAATTACCTGATCTAGAGAGGGAGCCTAGACAACCACTAAGGTCAGAGCATCACCAAAGTAATAGGATTGCCAGCTCGAGACCTAATGCCCAAGAGGAAACAAGGATCGAAAAAGAGGTGTAGAGGCGTCTCCAAGAATGACAAGGAGTCCTATCATCTCAAGGATTCAATGGACTGGACCTGGACAGGTGATATATTAAGCATGACCCCCTCCATTCATGCAAGATGTCAAGGATGAAGCACTCCCCGATGGTTTCAAGATGCCTAAATGGATAAATATGATGGAATAGGTGATCCTACAAGTCATATACTTACTTTTGATGCACTTTTATTGTTACATAATGTTTTAGATGCTATAGTGTAAAGCTTTTTCACAAACCCTGAAGGGTCCAGCCCAAGTTTGGCACAGACAACTTGCTCCAGCCATAATTAGTTCTTTTGATCAATTGAGTGAGTTGTTTGTAAATCAGTTCATTAGAGGAAAGACTCATGCCAAGAGTTCAGCATCACTTATGTCTGTGGTTCAACGAAATGGAGAATCCTTGAGGGACTACTCGAATCGGTTCACCAAGGAGGCGTTGAAAGTTCCCAACCTAGATCAATCTATAGCAGTGGTGGCTCTTACTAATAGAACAATCAGTGAACATCTGAAGGTGTCCTTGGCCAAGAATCTTCAACAAACCATGATAGAACTCCAGAGGAAGGCAAGAAAATACATGGTTGTTGAGGACATTGTCCAATCTAAGAGTACTGCAAGGACTGATGATAGGAAGAGAAGGAATGATGACTTTGGAAATAGGGACGATAATAACAATACCAAAAGATTGAGAGGAAACAATGGATCTCCAAGGATAACGTCATCCTCTAGATAAATATACACCCTTAACATCTCAGAGAAGTCAAATACTGATGGAGATAGCCTCAGAACCTTATGTACGATGCTCTAAACCAATGAGGGCTGATGCAAAAAAGAGAAATCAAAATCAATATTGCAGATGTGACACCCCCAAATCCGGGTACTTCGTTTCCACAGGATTTAGTGTTCACTATCCGAAAATATATCACATCACATTTAACTACCCATTCAATATAAATGAAACTTCTTAAATAAAGTAGAAATCTCCCATTAAAGAGTTACAACATCATTAGTAAATAAATCCCAGGTCATCTAACCTTAATAAAACATCAACTATGGAAACATAATCAAGTCTATTACATAAACATTGTTTAAACAAATACAACAAGTCTTCATCACTTGTTTGTTTTGCCTTTGCCTTTACTAGTGGATGGCTCATCAACTCTTTCAACTTTAGCTGCAACGTTATTATACAAGGGTGAGCAATGATTGCCCAGCAAGTACAACAACAACAATAATAATAACATGCGAAATAATCAGCGGATATTAAATATTTGTAGATTCAGCTTTTGAGTCAAGATTATAAGACAAGATTCAAAAGAACATTTGAGGGTCTTAAGACCACGAACTATATCCCAGGTTGTCAAGTATTTCTACTTTAAACCTTTAACAGTCATAAGACTATATGGACCTTACTTCTCGTACTTAGGGGGATCAGCCCTTTGTACCATGTATGTGCACAACATCTTAACGCTAACGCGTAAATAAAATCACATGTATAAGGGTTGTTCATCTCAATTTGACATCGGAGTCCGCACCAAAGGAAGTTTGGTTTGGATTTACTTTAATAACGTTTCTAGAATTTAGAACGCTCATCAACTATGGACTAGTCGAATCAATAAGGGTTCGCTAGTCAATCAAAGTTCAAATAAAATGTAATTGATATTCGAGAATCAAAGACTGAAACTCACAAAAGATACAATAGAATTAAGAACTTGCTCAAGTAAGTAATAGCATTATAAAGCTTGCATGATAAAAGGATGAAGTTCAGGAACTTGCGTAGAAATAATTAAATAAGGATAAGATACTTGCTTTCAATATAAAGGTAGGATGTATAATTTGCTTAATTGAAATCAAGTTAGAGTATGGAAACTTGCCTCGTGCGTAGATTATACGTTTACTATTCACGTTCCTCACTTAATCCTACATATCATTTCAAGTCACGATACCAATTAATTATAACATAATTAGTATCATGAGTATATTCTCTTTATCTTAACTTAACTCTAAGTCTGATTATAATAATGACATTTACAACATCAACTCTTAAGCACATTAATAAACCTTACAAATAACGAGTTTAAAAGGCAATCAACTTACTCATTAATCTCATAAAAACATCATTTAACATCAAAATGTATGATTATTACATTTTCATATTCATTATATTAGGTTACAATTACATTCTCTGGGCTTGAACATTTAAATAAAATTTTCTGGGTGATTCTGCAGACCAGCGCGGCCGCGCTGGACATTAGACTCAGCTTCTCTGTCCTTCGCGAATAGCGAAAGACAGACCAATTTCTCCCAATTACTTCACCCAATAGGCAAATTACGCATACCCAGACATTATACATATTGTAAAACTAAAACCTAACATGTATATAGCGATTCTAACAACATAAACAATCTAAACAACAAATTTAAAGGCCAAAATTCACTGTTCATGCATTATTTTCGTATCTTAACACATATAGCGTAATCAATCATTGTGAACTCGTTTTTTAACCAAAATAATCCATTTAACTCTTGTTTTCTTCGTTTTTACATGCATAACATAATCTATTATCAATTTAACCAATTAGTAAGCAATTCAAGCATAATTTTTCATACATATAAGTCATATTTAAACACTGTTCTTCTGTAAATTTCAGAACTTTAATAAAAACATCATTCCATTAATTTGCTTACTCTAAATCACATATAAATCATATTAAACACGATTGTGCATGCTTAAAAACATCAAACATCAAATTCTTAATAATTTGGCCATAAAATTAGTTTATAGATAACTAAATTCAACATTCATGGAGAAAACTCAAAGACGTAAATTAAAATTTAAAGTAGAAGGATTATCTTGATTAGATGCTTTAAACTATGCAAGCAATTAAATCAATTTCTTCTTCCTTTCTCTAACTCTCTCCAATATCTTTCTTTTTCTCTCTGTATTTCTCTGATTAGACTTAGGAAATAATGATAATAAGAATACGTGAATTTAATGTAATGAGTGGGTGTCAGTTAATTCTATCATGGGTTAACTGACTCCAACCCCCACTAAGGCTTCGTTTGTTTAGCACCTTATTCCTCTTTTCTAGTTTATTTTAATAACTTGCTTATAATATAGTTTAATGTCACATTTTTAATTAACTAAATAATCTCATTTAAATTAATTAAATGAAATATAATAATTTTACATTAAATCACATAGTGACATAAATAAAATTCTCCTTTATTAATAATGACAAACTATTAAATCTCTAATTAATAATTAAATTAATTAGAAATAACATTATGCTTATTTAAATAATGTATTTAATCAAATAAACTCAATTAAACACATACTTTGAATATAAAAATTCTCCACATCAATTTAACTAATGTAACGCATATAATTAAATTAATCTACCACAAATTCATCATTTAACTATTTAATTCAACAATCGAATCATCGAAAAATATTTATTTAATTCAATAAATGTTTAAATTAAATTACAAAATTCTCGTTCGTCACATCTTTCCCCCCCCCCCTTAAAAAGGATTCTGTCTCTAGAATCACGACTCAATTAATTCGTCCCGTTACATTCTCCCCCCCCCCCTCCTTACAAAGATTCTGTCCCTAGAATCGCTACACATAGACTAAGCAAATAACTGAGGATAATTTCTTATCATCTGATCTTCGAGTTCCCACGTTGCTTCTTCAGCGTTGTGGTTCCTCCAGATCACCTTAACATAAGGTATAATTTTATTTCTTAGCACTTGCTCTTTCCTGTCAACTATCTGAACAGGCTCTTCTTCATAAGATAAATCTTTCTCAACTTGTAGGGGTTCATACTCTATGACATGCTTGTAGTCGGGTTTATATGGTCGTAACACCGAGACATGAAAGACATTGTGGATGTGTTCCAGCGCTGGAGGTAAAGCTACCTCATATGCGACTTCACCAACTCTCCTTAACACTTCAAAGGGTCCAATGAACCTCGGGCTCAGTTTTCCCTTCTTACTAAAACGAATCTTCCCTTTCCAGGGAGATACTTTCAAGAAAATGTAGCTTACTCAAATTCTCGATTCTTACGATGTTGATCGACATATTTCTTCTGTCTATCCTGAGCTGCTATCAATCTTGCTCTGATCACTTTGACGATTTCTGCGGTCTATTGTACCAGTTCTGGTCCTAGCAATTGTCGTTCGCCAACTTCATCCCAACATAATGGAGTTCTACACTTTCTGTCGTACAACATTTGATAAGGCGACATGCCAATACTTGCGTGGTAACTGTTGTTGTAAGCAAATTCCACCAACGGTAGATGATCGTCCCAATTTCCTTTGAAGTCCATAATGTAAGCTCGTAACATATCTTCCAATGTTTGAATTGTTCTTTCGCTCTGTCCGTCGGTCTGTGGATGATATGTCGTACTCATATGTAACTGCGTTCCCATGCATTCCTGTAGTCGTTTCCAGAAGTTCGACGTGAAGCGCGGATCTCTATCTGAGACAATAGATATTGGAACACTGTGCCTCGAAACAATCTCCTTCACATATAACTTCGCTAACTGATCTAGGTTGAATCTGATTTTGATCGATAGAAAATGTGCTGATTTTGTCAGTCGGTCCACGATAACCCATACTGCGTCGAAACCTTTTTGGGTCATCGGAAGACCTACTACGAAATCTATTGTGATGTGCTCCCATTTCCATTCTGGGATTTCTAACGGTTGTAATAGCCCACTTGGTCTATGATGTTCTGCTTTAACTTTCTGACATGTCAAACACTTGGCTACACAATCGGCAACGTCTCTCTTCATATTCGGCCACCAAAAATGCTGTCGAAGATCTTGGTACATCTTCGTACTACCCGGATGAATCGAATATCAAGAATTATGAGCCTCGCTCAAAATTTCCTCCTTAACCTCTTGCACTGGCGGAACCCAAATTCTTCCCTCGAATCTCAATACTCCATCGTTATCAACTTTAAATTTCACTTCATCACCTCCAGATATTCTTTTCCTAATTTTCTCACATTCTTCGTCCTGAATTTGTACATCCTTAACCTTATCCACCAAAGTTGGGTCGGTTCCCAATTGAAACAATTTTTCGTCAGACTCTTTCGGATATTTCACCTCCAACTCTAGTTTCGTCATTGCTGTAATTAGCTCCTCCTGAGCGGTAATTATAGATAGTTTCTCCCGACCCTTTTCTACTTAAAGCGTCGGCTACAACGTTTGCTTTACCCGGATGGTATAAAATTTTGCAGTCATAATCTTTTATCAATTTCAACCATCTCCTCTGACGCATGTTCAGATCCTTCTGTGTAAAAATATATTTCAGACTCTTATGGTCTGTATATATTTCACACTTCTCCCCGTAAAGATTATGTCTCCATATCTTCAAAGCAAACACTACCGCGGCCAATTCCAAATCATGGGTAGGATACCCCTTCTCATAGTCTTTTAATTATTGTGACGCATACGCAATGACATTACCGTTCTGCATAAGCACACAACCTAGTCCTTTATGCGACGCATCACTGTACGCCACAAAATTTCCTGTGCTATCCGGTAGAGATAACACAGGTGTTGTACTCAACCTCTTCTTTAATTCTTGAAAACTTTTCTCACACTTCTCCATCCAAACAAACTTCACCGTCTTCCTAGTCAAATTCGTTAACGGAGTCGCGATTTTGGAAAAATCCTGAATGAATCTCCTGTAGTAACCTGCCAATCTGAGGAAACTCCTTACTTCCGATGGTGTTTTCGGCTGATCCCAGTTAAGCACTACTTTAAACTTTAACGGATCCACCGAAATCCCATCCTTGCCAATCACATGTCCAAGAAATTGCACTCGCTCTATCCAGAATTCACATTTTGAAAATTTAGCGTACAACTTCTCTCTTCTTAACGCTTCTAATGTCGCTTTTAAATGCTCTGCATGCTCTTCTTTGGTTTTGGAATATATTAGAATATCGTCAATGAATACTACTACAAACTTGTCCAAAAACGGCTTAAACACCATGTTCATTAAGTCCATGAATGCTGCAGGAGCATTCGTTAGACCAAATGACATCACCAGAAACTTGTAGTGACCATAACGAGTCCTGAACGCTGTCTTCGGTACATCTTCCTTCCTCACCTTTAACTGATGATAATCACTCCTCAAATCTATATTTGAGAAATATCTAGCTTCTTTCAATTGATCAAACAAGTCGTCGATTCTTGGCAACGGGTATTTATTTTTAATCGTGACCTTGTTCAACTCTCTGTAATCAATGCAAAGTCGCATCGATCCGTCCTTCTTTTTAACAAACAACACCGGCGCTCCCCACGGCGATACGCTCGGCTGAATATACTTCTTATCTAAAAGTTCTTGCAGTTGTACCATCAATTCTTTCATTTCTACCGGGGCCATACGGTACGGAGCTTTCGATATCGGGGCGGTTCCTGGCGCCAATTCGATTACAAACTCAACTTCCTTATCTGGCGGAAGTCCTGGCAAATCGTCTGAAAAAATGTCTACAAAATCCCTTACTACAGGTATCTCTTCTAATTTTGGACTCTCTTTTCGAGTATCAACTATGTAGGCTAGGTATCCCATACAGCCTTGTCTTAACAACTTCCTGGCCTGCATCATCGTCAGAAAACTCGTTTGCCTAGGCAATTTGCTGCCGTAAAATACCACCTTTGACGGAGTCATAAGGTTAATACGTTTCTTTTGGCAATCAATCATTGCCCCACAATTGGATAACCAATCCATTCCCAAAATAATGTCAAATTCCCCAAGTTTGATTGGGATAAGATCTACAGTCATCACGTTTCCCTTAATATCCACTCTACAGTTCTTATGTACGTATCTAATAGGAATTACCTCCCTATTTGCAATTTCTATGTTCAAAGGGCAATCTAATTCCTCCTCAGGCAAATCTAAATTCTTAGCAAAGTCATCGGATATAAATGAACAAGTAGCACCCGAATCAAACAATACATAAGTATCTATATTATTGATCGGAATGATACCTGACACCACAACGCGAGACTGCACAGCGTCTTACACGGTCATGTTGAAAGTCCTGGCGGTAGGTCGGTTTGTTGGTGCTGATCCGGTTATGGTTAATGTATTACCACCACTGTTCCCCTTGTTTCCTCCCGTTCCTGCTCCTCCTGCTGCCTTCTTGGGGCAATCCCTAGCTAGATGATCCTTCGATCCGCAAGTGAAACAAGCGCCCTTCGTTGGATTCGGACAATTTGGTGCAATGTGGCCTTCCTGACCACAATTGTAGCAAACCCTCTTCCCCTTCAGGCATATCCCTATATGATTCTTCCCGCAGGTAACACACGCCTACACTTTCTTCTTCTGACCTCCCTGTTGATTCCCAGCAGATCCATTGTCATTCCACTTCCTCTTCTGGTTGTGACCACCACTATTATTACCACTCACTTTGTTATTCTCATTTTCACCCTTCTTCTTCTGCTCCTGGTTATACTTAGTCAGAGCATCGCTCCCACCTTCTGCGATAATCGCATTCTCCAAAACTCCGACAAAAGTGTTCAATTGGAACATTGACACTTTGCTATACAACCACAGCTTCAACCCTTGTTCAAATCTCCTCGCCTTCCTCTCATCCGTATTCACCTGGTAGGTTGCGAACCTAGCTAACTCATTAAATTTCGCAGCATATTCTGGTACAGTCATGGTGCCCTGCTTCAGCTCCAGGAATTGAATCTCCATCTGATTTCGCGAGCTAGTCAGAAAATACATCTCAAAGAACATCTCTTTAAACCTCTCCCATGCAATTACACCCTGACCTCCTCAAACCTTATTCGCTTGCCACCAATAACTAGCCTCTGACTTAAGTATAAACGTTGTGAAGGCAGTCTTTTGGTCATCACTAACCCTAGCAACGTCAAATACTTTCTCCATTTCCATGACCCAGGTTTGGGCTTCGATCGGGTTCAGGGAACCCCTAAACTTTAGCGGTCCTACCGCTTTGAAATCCTTAAATGACGTCACTGGTGGAGCTTGCGGCTGACTCGCAAGTGCTCCAGCCAAAAGGTTCACCAACTGCTAAACAGGGTTAACATTGGCGTCGTTGTTGTTATTGGTAGAGCTCTCCTGAGCTTGTTGACGTGGTCGGCGTCTCGACGGCATTTTCTGTTCAAGAATATGCGCTTATTAGATCATCACTCAATTTCTTAAGTGTTCAATATTTAACTCAAACAATTCAGGTTAAACATTTAACACATAACATCTTTAAATAAAATTGATATTTCATTCATTCAAAAGTCTTAAACATAGAAAGATAGCATCACTGCTATTTACATCAACTATCCCAAGATCAAACAATCTTTAGGATTAAATAGTCATATTCCATTGTGTATAATCACGCTGGAATTTACATCATTATCTAGCATAAATATTTACACATAATTCAAAACTTCTCCTATCACGACCTACTGAGGTGTCGAATCGCCTTTCTACGTTCTTCCTCTATGATACGACACATCGTTCTGCGATCCAGCATGTACCATGGCAAGTCCTCGAACTGAACTCGGTAATGGAGAACTCGATCCTGGGCTCTATCAATCGCCGTCTAAAAGGTGTAGTCTGTCTCCTCAATCTTAGCCTTCTTTGCCCGTTCACCTTCTTCGAAAATTTTTGCACGTCGAGCGTTATTCATCCAAGCATCCTCTGCCCTAGCACGTTCCGCTGACTCCTCACCCAAGTCATCCTTTAACTTCTATATCTCAAGTTTCATCTTCTCATTTTCAGCAACAAGGTCTTCCTTTTAGCTTTCTGCCTGAACTAGCTTCCACTCCACGTCTCCAAGACGTATATCAAGATCCTCAATTTTCTCATTCTTCTGGTATATAAGAGTCTGGCGTCTATTTGTCAGTACCTTCAATTCTCTGACTCTATCCTGCAACTCAACAATACGATCATACAATGCATCGTACATCTTAACATCGACAGAGGTAAGGGGTATCTCCTCGGGATCCTCATCATCCTCCTCAGCCTCTGTCTCAACATCCTCAGAGTCCTCCTCTGAATCAATCTCAGGCTCATGCTGTAATGTCCAGGAAATTTTAAATATTGTATTAATTTATTTTAATATATGAAATTCGTTTTATTTAATTTTACGAATTTAATTGGATCCATGTAGGTATTATTATTTAATAAATGCGTGGTCCAATAATTTTCTTTGCCTTAAAGAAACTCACTAATAGGTTGAATAAATTAATGAGTTAATCCTACCCTTTGTTTGGCAAGAAAATTAGGATAATTAATAAATAATTTTACTATGATCGGATTTAAATAATTCGCACGAGGAATTACTGTTGAAATAAATACTATAAATAATTAATTAATTGAGTTTAAACATTAGGAGCATAGTGTTAATGATTTTTATAAACAAGTTGGGCTATTTTCTCTTTTATTTCAATTGATCCAGCTTTTAATGGGGCTGAGCCCAATCCCCTTATTATTTCTCTTTTGGGCCGCCTTTTTAATTAATTCAGCCGACCCAACTATTGAGTGAGCACAATTCCTTTTCAGCCGGATTGGCCCTAGTTATTAAGCCAACTGGGCTAAGCCCATTTCTTTTTTGGCCGGTTAAATCAATTTCCAGCCGGGTTAGGAATTGGAAATGGATCGGGTCTATCAGATTTGGGAAAAATCGACATATCAATTTGGGGAAAAGAATTGATCGGTGGAAATCTTGAATAACCGAACCAAGAGGGAGACGAGAAGAAGAACCAGAGGATAACCAAGCTAGGGCACCAAAACTCTCAAATCAGATAACCAAGCAAGCCCTAGCCTCCTAAATTTGATTCGATCAGGAAGAAGAAGAAGGCTAGCCGAACCTAGCGACTCCAACCCCTCAATCAATCGAACGGGTCAAGCGAGGGACGGGAGAGAGAGGGCTGTCAATCGCCGGTGACAGCAAGGGTTGGTCGTGGGCAAGGACCGAACGGCCACCAACGGACCATGGGTTCCTGGTTTTCGGCGAAGTGACCAACGAGGCACACGGCTCAAAGGCCAGCCGGCGAGTCACCATCGCTGCCCCATTCCTACCGTTGGTCAGTGCCGGGTCGATTGAGGTAATACCCAGCAAATTGGGTAAATCCATTTGCTATAAATTGAACCTCCCCCCAAACCCCAAAGCTGCCGATTTCCTCATTTGTGAGTCCAAATTAGAAAAGAAATTTCAGAGATTAGAGATAACAGGGGAACGGGAGGTTAATGTCCAGCGCGATCAATTATTTTGGGAGAAGAAGAAAAACAGCAACCCGATCGAACCCAAGGTACAACACTGGGATTAATGAGATACTGTGATAGTTTTCTAGTTAGGGTTTTTGTATAAATTTTCTTGCGGTTTGTTTTAGTTCTTTCTTTTCTGTACTTAGGTTGTGATGTTCGACTGTGATGGGTTAACAAGTCTGCTAATGTATTATGTTGGGTTATTTGGTTTAGAAATCTGGTATGGTGTTGATTATACTATACCTTGTATTGGATTGGATTGAAACCTTCCTCGGTATTGGGATATTTGTTTCTCCATACTGGATTCAATTGTTTTTGGTAATGTTGTATTTCTTTCTAGCAGTTGAGGGCGTTGGTTCATACTATATATTGCTTTGAAACTGTGTTGTATGGTCTTGTGAATTGGGAAATTGTGTATTAAGGAATTATAGGTTCTGGCAAACTTGGTTTTTGCGATTTAGCCAGTGCTGTGTTATAGAGCGTATGCCATATGTTGGTTATAATGCTTGAGTCAGTTATTTTGTTGCTGGTTGGTGTTCACTGTGTTCGATGGACAGTCTCGTTAGATGTTGAAAACAATCCTTGACTGTGTATAGAAATTGAACTGTATTGTCGTATGAACCTGTTGGGATTTTCCTGTTGCATTGAGGGATAATACTAGTTAATTGAAGTAGAAACTGCAAACTTGCTAAATCATGGCTACTAATCTCGGCAGGAGAAGAAGAGAAAAAGAATGAGATTATTATCCTTAATAAACAATGTTTGAATTGTTTTCCAAATTCATGGTGTAATTCATGAGTTTATTTAAAACAACAATAAACTAGGGTTAATAATTATTTATTATTTAACATTAGGTAATAAAGAAAATAAATATTTAATTATTTTTGATAATTAGGTATGAATAATGTTTAAGGAAATAATTGTTTATTATTTAACATTAAAAAAATAAATAAATATCTAATTATTATTTATTTATATTAAGTACGAATAGAATTAAATAATAAATAAAGATAATAAATATTTAATTATTATTTAATTAATATTAAATAGTAATTAAGTATGAATAAAGTTAATAAATAATTATTTATTATTTTTCCAATGAATAATAAATAAAGATAATAAATATTTAATTATTATTTAATTAATATTAAATAGTAATTAAGTATGAATAAAGTTAATAAATAATTCTCCCAATAAATAATAAATAAAGATAATAAATATTTAATTAATATTAAATAGTAATTAAGTATGAATAAAGTTAATAAATAATTATTCATTATTTTCCCAATGAATAATAAATAAAGATAATAAATATTTAATTATTATTTAATTAATATTAAATAGTAATTAAGTATGAATAAAGTTAATAAATAATTATTTATTATTTTCCCAATGAATAATAAATAAAGGTAATAAATATTTAATTATTATTTAATTAATATTAAATAGTAATTAAGTATGAATAAAGTTAATAAGTAATTATTTATTATTTTTCCAATAAATAATAAATAAAGATAATAAATATTTGATTCAAGTAATGATAATTAAGTTAATACATTAAACATTTAATTAATGTTGAATAAGGGACAAGGAATAATAATTACTCAATTACCCTTAAAAGTAAATAGTAATTAAGTGCAAATAAAACTAAATGACTTATAAACTAGTCACTATTAGTTAGTAATTCATAATAAATTAATTATTTATTTTCATAAATAAGGATTTTCGACCCATATTAGAGGCAAATAAGGGTAATGATCTGAGTGTTCGAAGAATAAGAAATCATAATTAGCTATCAGTTATTTTAATAGCTAAGGATCATTAATTAATCTCTGTTTAGCTAATGTTAAATAGTAATTAAATGTAATTGGTAAATTGTTTATCTGCCAAACAAATGGTATAGTAAGGTGTGCCAATATACAACTATGCCATATTAATTGATAAATCGACTTTATCCAATGATAGGTCACTCAAGATCAATTAATTAAAGCTAAATTTTATCTGTAGCTGAGCAAACAGGTAAGTTCCCTAACTTCATTCTTTCAGTATATTGAATGCAAGTTCTATCTTACTCAACTTTTATATTGAGCAAATTTCTAAACCTTATGCATTATTTTTAATTCGTGCAAAAAGGTATATATTGTTGCAAGTTATTCTTTAAGCTTGAATCTTATCTCCAAGCATGCTTTAAGTGGTCTAATTACTTTTAAAATTATTCCACGTCTTTGTATTTATTGACATTCGCACTCGTGCATTTGAATTCGTATATTTATTTAAGTTCAGAAATTTGTGAACTATTCATGGTTAAGTCTGAACCCTTGTTCGGTCAGGCAAGTATGTGAGAATTTATAAAAGCTATCCAAACCAATCGATGGTAAGGATTCTTAGACTAAATAGACACCCCTTTTATTATAGGGGAGTACCCCAGGTACCGTATATAAGGTACAAATAGAAAAGTTAAATGTTATGCATACACATAGCGTACGCGAGGCTGATCCCCTCAAGTACTTATTCTGTAGCCAGTAACCAGAGGGTCAACTAGCTATTGACTCCTTTGGAAGTTATTGTTCAAAGTCTATTTGACTATCAATTGTTCTAAAAGCATTTATTGTTATTGCTTCTGATAATTCTATTGTTGAAATCTCTTTCTATATCCCTTTCATCATGATATATCCTTATTTGTACTTTAAACTTGCTGAGCAAACTCGTTGCTCATCCTTGCTATATCATGACTTCATTGCAGCTAAACCCGAGACGTCAGGGAAGAACAAAGGGAAGGAAGAGATGAAGTAATAGACTTCATGTAGCAAATTTTAAACTTATGTGTAGTTAATTACTGTTAATGTAATTTAAACCCTGACATTTATTTAGGGCATGAATTTGTGTAAGTGTTTAAGGTTTTTATATTCTGGGACTAGTAACACCTTTGAAATGAACAACGTATGTTTATTATATTCCGCATTTTAGTTACCATATGTTGTTAGAGGTGAATGTTTGTATTGGATCGTGATGACCGGATCCGGGTATTTGGAGACCCGAATTTGGGGGCGTCACACATGCTCCTGACCCACAACAGTGATCAATGGAGATGGCTCTCTATGTATCAACTGCTCCCGGATAACATGGATATCAAGGGGTTCCTCCTCTCCAGCCACTCGGGGCTCAACATCCCTAGGCTGACTGAATCCTCCAACATCCGACATCCTAACAACAAAGTTTAAATTTTAATTAATACTCGGTACTAATCGCGGCACATAGCTTGTTAACACATAAGCAGATAGCATATAGAGTCTTTTATTATCTTTAATGAATTCCATAATTCATTCCTTAGAACTCGATAAGAGTTTATCACCACTATATTTTCTGACTCTTAAAAAGGCTACTACCCTAAGGTTTTCTCACCTAAGGTTCATAACCTACAGCTCTGATACCAACCTGTGACACCCCCAAATTCGGGTACTTCGTTTCCACAGGATTTGGTGTTCACTATCTGAAAATATATCACATCACATCTAACTACCCATTCAATATAAATGAAACTTCTTAAATAAAGTAGAAATCTCCCATTAAAGGGTTACAACATCATTAGTAAATAAATCCCAGGTCATCTAACCTTAATAAAACATCAACTGCGGAAACATAATCAAGTCTATTACATAAACATTGTTTAAACAAATACAACAAGTCTTCATCACTTATTTGCTTTGCCTTTGCCTTTACTAGTGGATGGCTCATCAACTCTTTCAACTTTAGCTGCAACATTATTATATAAGGGTGAGCAATGATTGCCCAGCAAGTACAACAACAACAATAATAATAACATGCGAAATAATCAGCGGATATTGAATAATTGAAGATTCAGCTTTTGAGTCAAAATTATAAGACAAGATTCAAAAGAACATCTGAGGGTCTTAAGACCACGAACTATGTCCCAGGTTGTCAAGTATTTATACTTTAAACCTTTAACAGTCATAAGACTATATGGACCTTACTTCTCGTACTTAGAGGGATCAACCCTTTGTACCATGTATGTGCACAACATCTTAACGCTAACGCGTAAATAAAATCCCCTGTATAAGGGTTGTTCATCTCAGTTTGACATCGGAGTCCGCACCAAAGGAAGTTTGGTTTGGATTTACTTCAATAACGTTTCTAGAATTTAGAACGCTCATCAACTATGGACTAGTCGAATCAATAAGGGTTCGCTAGTCAATCAAGGCTCAAATAAAATGTAATTGATATTCGAGAATCAAAGATTGAATCTCACAAAAGATACAATAAAATTAAGAACTTGCTCAAGTAAGTAATAGCATTATAAAGCTTGCATGATAAAAGGATGAAGTTCAGGAACTTGCTTAGAAATAATTAATTAAGGATAAGATACTTGCTTTCAATATAAAGGTAGGATGTATAATTTGCGTAATTGAAATCAAGTTAGAGTATGGAAACTTGCCTCGTGCGTAGATTATACGTTTACTATTCACGTTCCTCACTTAATCTTACATATCATTTCAAGTCACGATACCAATTAATTATAACATAATTAGTATCATGAATATATTCTCTTTATCTTAACTTAACTCTAAGTCTGATTATAATAATGACATTTACAACATCAACTCTTAAGCACATTAGTAAACCTTACAAATAACGAGTTTAAAACGCAATCAACTTACTCATTAATCTCATAAAAACATCATTTAACATCAAAATGTATGATTATTATATTTTCATATTCATTAGATTAGGTTACAATTACATTCTCTGGACTTGAACATTTAAATAAAATTTTATGGGTGATTCTGCAGACCGGCGCGGCCGCGCCACTTTTACAATAGGAACCTGCGCGGTCGCGTTGCAGCGCGGCAGCGCCCAAATTAAGCTGTTGTCCAGCGCGGCCGCACTGGACATCAGACTCAGCTTCTCTGTTCTTCGCGAACAGCGAAAGACAGACCAATTTCTCCCACTTACTTCACCCAATAGGCAAATTACGCATACCCAGACATCATACATATTGTAAAACTAAAACCTAACATGTATATAGCGATTCTAACAACATAAACAATCTAAACAACAAATTTAAAGGCCAAAATTCACTGTTCATGCATTATTTTCGTATCTTAACACATATAGCGTAATCAATCATTGTGAACTCGTTTTTTAACCAAAATAATCCGTTTAACTCTTGTTTTCTTCATTTTTACATGCATAACATAATCTATTATCAATTTAACCAATTAGCAAGCAATTCAAGCATAATTTTTTATACATATAAATCATATTAAACACGATTGTGCATGCTTACAAACATCAAACATCAAATTCTTAATAATTTGGCCATAAAATTAGTTTATAGAGAACTAAATTCAACATTCATGGAGAAAACTCAAAGACATAAATTAAAATTTAAAGTAGAAGGATTACCTTGATTAGATGTTTTAAACTATGCAAGCAATTGAATCAATTTCTTCTTCCCTTCTCTAACTCTCTCCAATCTCTCTCTTTTTCTCTCTGTATTTCTCTGATTAGACTTAGGAAATAATGATAATAAGAATACGTGAATTTAATCTAATGAGTGGGTGTCAGTTAATCCCATCATGGGTTAACTGACTCCAACCCCCACTAAGGCTTCGTTTGTTTAACACATTTTCCTCTTTTCTAGTTTATTTTAATAACTTGCTTATAATATAGTTTAATGTCACATTTTTAATTAACTAAATAATCTCATTTAAATTAATTAAATAAAATATAATAATTTTACATTAAATCACATAGTGACATAAACAAAATTCTCCTTTATTAATAATGACAAACTATTAAATCTCTAATTAATAATTAAATTAATTAGAAATAACATTATGCTTATTTAAATAATGCATTTAATCAAATAAACTCAATTAAACACATACTTTGAATATAAAAATTCTCCACATCAATTTAACTAATGTAACACGTATAATTAAATTAATCTACCACAAATTCATCATCTAACTATTTAATTCAACAATCGAATCATCGAAAAATATTTATTTAATTCAATAAATACTTATATTAAATTACAAAATTCTCGTTCATCACAGCAGATATCACAAAGATCATGGGAATGATACCGATGATTGTAGACATTTGAAGGATAAGATAGAATACCTCATAAAAAGAGGCCAATTGGAGAGATAAGTCAAACAAGGAGATGAAAGGAAATTCAGGGGTGATAGAGATATAGGGGTGAAAGAAGAGAGATGAACGATTGTGAAAACTAGAATGAAGGCTGTGATAGGCCAAATATAAGAGAATAACCCAGAAGGAATCGAGATCCACTAACAAGAGGATGAGTTATCCATGTAATCTCAAGAGGACCAACAACTGGAGGTACGTCCAATTCATCAGGAAAAACATATGCAAAGGAGGTTCTGACGGTCGAAACATCTCCAAAGAAAGCTCAGCTAAAGCAGGCAATATCCTTCATCTAGATGGTGTTAAATTCCCACATGATGATCCTTTAGTTATAAATATGGTAGTGGGAAACTTCACTGTAAGAAGGGCGCTAGTATATAATGGTAGTTTAGTAGATGTTTTATACCACAATGTCTTTAAGGAGATGGGTTACAAAGATAACTAACTTACACCTTCACCAGCACCATTTTACGGGTTTACTGGAGTAGAATCAAAGATTGAAGGTAGTATAGCCTTATCAGTAACCCTGGGTGAACCACCACATTAATCCACTGCCATGATAACCTTTTTGGTTGTAAAAGCCCCTTCATCATATAACATAATCCTCGAAAGGACAGGGCTAAATAAGTTAAAAGTTATCCTTCCACATATCATATGAAGTTGAAATTTCCAACAGCTAATGGAGTTAGAATAGTCAAGGGTGACTAAAAAGTGGCAAAGAGTTGCTATTTATTGGCAACGAAGCCTAATGGGGCTGGGGGCAAGTCTTGCCTATTGACTCCTTGGAAGTCAAAGATGAAAACAGAGAGCAAAAAGAAGAACCAACAGAGGAACTAGTCCTAATTCCATTGGACAATACAGATCCAAAAAAGGTTACCTACGTGAGATCTAGTTTAAAGGAGGAAATCAAAGACAAGTTCGCCCAATTTTTGAGGAACAACAAGGATGTATTTGCTTAGACTGCAGCTGATATGTCAGGGATTGATCCCCAAGTCATTACCCACAAGCTGAATGTAGATCCAACAACAAGACCGTTTAAGCAAAAGAAGAGAAACTTTGCACCAGAGAGACAAGAAGCTATCAACGTAGAAGTGGATAAGTTACTAGATGCAAATTTTATTGAACAAATTCAAACCCGGTTATGGTTCCTAAGCCCAACGGCAAATGGAGAATATGTATAAACTTTATAGATCTCAATGATGCATGTCTCAAGGATTGCTTTCCCTTACCAATGATCGATATCCTCATAGATGCAACGATAGGGAATGAGTTGCTCAGTTTCATGGATGCGTTCAATGGTTACAATTAGATTAAGATGGATAAGATCGATATTCTAAAATTATCTTTCACTACCGATCAAGGTTTGTATTGCTACATAGTAATGCTTTTCAGATTAAAAATGTTGGGGCTACTTATCAAAGGTTAGTTAATAAAATCTTTAAACATCTCATTAGAAAAAATATGAATGTATATGTGGATGACATGCTAGTCAAATTTGTCAAGAAAGATGACCACATAAAAGATCTAAAAGAGGCCTTTGAGGTTTTGAAGAAGTATCAGATGAAGCTAAACCCATCCAAGTGTGTCTTTGGAGTAGTTTCAGGAAATTTTTGGGATTGATGATTTTACAATGAGGGATATAACCTAATCCGGATAAAATCAATGTCTTGATGTACATGGCTCCACCCAAGCCAATCAAAGAAGTTCAAAAACTTATAGGGAGAGTTGTAGCTCTTGGAAGGTTCATGTTTTGGTCGGGAGATAGATGTTTGCCCTTTTTTAACACCTTGAAAAAGGTAAAAGACTTTGAATGGACTAAAGAATGCCAGAAGTCCTTTGACGAACTAAAGACATACTTAGTCACTCCTCCCTTTTTGGCCAAACCAAGTGAAGGAAATGTTCTCTACTTATAACTGTCAGTTACTGAAGTGGCTGTAAGTGCAGTTCTAGTCAATGAGGCGGACAACATTCAGCAACCTATTTACTACACTAGCAAAGTACTCTATAGAGCAGAAATAAGGTACAAAAAAGTTGAAAATTTTTCTTTTGCTTTTATTGTAGCTGCTAGAAAGTTAAGACCCTACTTTCAATCACATGCTATAGTAGTTTTGACTACCAACCACTTAGAAAGATAATGCATAGTCCTGAATCAAGTGGTAGAGTGGTCAATTGGTCCATAGAGTTGGGTAAATTTGATATAACTTATAAGCCAAGGCCAACAATTAAGGCTCAAACATTAGCAGACTTCATTGTAGAATGTATCATTCCTAGCAATGAAGCCGGGGGCAACCAGTAAATATGGAGATTAAGGAAAACAAAGAAAAAAAAGAAGGAATACTAGACTTTACATATAGATGGAGCTTCAAACGCATAAGGGAGTGGAGCCAGACTCATTCTCTTAAGCTTTGAAGGGTTCTCGATTGAGTATACATTAAGGCTTAGCTTCCTGACTACCAAGAATGAAGCAGAATATGAAGCCATGTTAGCAGGTTTAGGTTTAGCAAAAGCTCCGAGAGCCAATAACTTGAAAATCTTTAGTGATTCCCAACTCGTGGCCATGCAGACAAATGGGCAAGCATTTGCGAATGGTTAAGGCCATGATGACAACTTTTGACGAGTGCCAAGTTCAACATGTTTCTAAGGATTAAAATGCAAAGGTCGATACCTTATCTAAACTAGCTTTCGCTGAGTTTAAAAATAATAATGAAACGGTGTACTTGGAAACTTTGGAAAAACCTAACATAAAGGCAGTTCTGGTTGCTCCGATTAGGATGCAATCAACTTGGATGGATCCTATAAGAGCTTATCTAGAGCAAGGAGACTTGCCCTAAAACTTAGATGAAGCAAGGAAGTTGAGAGTAAAGGTTGCGAGGTATGCATTTGTTGATGGGATATTGTATAAGAGGTTTTTTACACTCCTATATCTAAGGTGCCTTACACCAGTAGAAGCAGATTATACACTCAGGGAAGTCCACGAAGAATCTGTGGCCAACACTTGGAGGGTAGAGCTTTGGCCCATAAAGTCATGAGAAGGATATTATTGGCCCAATATGCAAAAGGAAGCCATTGACTTTGTTAAGAGATGCGAGAAGTGTCAGAAGCATGCACCCATTATTCACCAACCACTACAAGAAAAGAGGCTAATTCTGACGGAATTATCTCCGACAGAATATATTCCCTAGGAATTACTTTACTTCCGACGGAATATTTCGTCCAATTTAATTCCCTCGTAAATAACTTAGTTCTGACGAATTTTCGGAGGAGATGTTAGCCACTTTTTGGCGTCAACATTCCCGCCAACGCCAACACTATTTACGAAGGAAATGTATCTATTTTCGACGAAATTTCCGTCGAAAATAACATAATTACAATGGAGCTATTTTTGACAAAAATTCCGTCGAAAATAAATTATAAAACCTAAATCATCTTCATTTCCCCCGAGTTGCCGCTGCTAATTTCTTCATTTCTCTCTTTTTGTCCCTCAACTCTCTCTGTTCTCTCTTTATCCCTCAACCTCATCTCCTCACCTCCTCCAAACGGCGCCATATCCTCCACCCCGAAGGCAGCGAACCCCTGGCGCACGAACCTCCAGCGTAGCGAACCTCCGATTTCAAGCCTTCTAATGAGCCTCTCCTCCTTCTCCTCCTTTACCTCCATTTGTACCAAGGTTTGTGTTCTAATTTTTTTATTTAGTTTCCCCTAAATATATTTGGGACATTACAGTAGATTGCTGAAATTGGTTTGCTGAAATACAGTTCAATTTAAATTAGTTTGTGGTCTAATTACATTAGATTGTTGAAATTAGGAATACAGTTGTGCATCTTAGAAATATTGGTTTTAGTATTGGGTTGACTATGAGATTATTGTTACATTATTGTTGCTGAAATTGGGAAATTCCTAATTTTTGACAAACTGTTGTTGTTGTTAAACATGGGAAAATTCCTAATTTTTGACAAACTGTTGTTGTTGTTTGTTGCTGAAATTACAGTACTCTTCTAAATTCTGCCCTAAAATTGCATTAGTACTCTTCTAAAATATTTTTCTGAATTGTTGTGCACATTCTATTTGTTGTCGGGATTATATTTTGCTGAAATTGGGATTATTTTGTTGTTGTTCTATCACTGTATGAATCAGATTCAATTTGTGTTCCTTTTTGATTTATGGAATAATTTGTATGTTGTTTATACATGTTAGATTCTGATAAAAATGAGATATTTCCTATTTTCGACGGAATTCCCGACAGAATTTCTGTCAGAATTCTTCAATTGCAAAATTTGTGGACCCTACTTTATTTTATTTATGTATTTGACTTAGTTTCCCAATATTGAAATAAAGTAAGTACCATTTACTTAGTTTCCTACTAATTAATAAAATAAACTGAAATGAACTAAGTAGCATTTACTTAGTTTTGCATTACTAAATTAAATAATATAATAATATAAACTAATTTTAAATAATATAATATGCAATACTATAATTTAATAATAAGATAATTAAGATAAAATAAAATAAATTAAATTAATTAAAATAAAATAAAATAAATTTAATTTAATTGAATAATATAATATAATGAAAAATAAAATAAAATAAAATTAGAAAATATAAAATAAATAAATTAAATTAATTAAAAGGATCCTCCTCACACCGGGTGTAGTACTAGTTTGAGTTAGTTTTGTAGATCGTTTGTACATATTTTATTCATTTGTAGATCATTTGTACATATTTTATTCAAGTTTACTTTAGCTTAGCTTAATTGGATGTAAAAAATTGTAGTTTAGTTGAGTTGATCGAGTTTTGTAAATCATTGTAGTTTAAACATTGTAAAACATTCTAGTTTAAACAATTTTTTGTATAACTTATGAAACATTAGTTTCTATTTGTTATTGTTGAGTTAATTAATTCATATTGACATGCATTTGTTAGATTAGTGTATGTACATGTTGTTGGGATAAAGCAGGTTTTTATAGTTACGTTGTATGTGAACATAGATTATTTTATGTGTTGTTGGGATAAAGTAGGTTTACAGGTACAACAATGGGTTTAAAAACCTAGAAATGGCAAAAATAATTTTTTTGTTTAAAAAAACAGTTATTTCCGACATAATACATGATTCCCGACGAAAATTCTGTCGAAATAAAGCAATTATAGTTTATTTAAAAATTTGCTATTTTCGACAGAAATTAAATAATTCTGACGGACATTCCGTCGAAAATAAACCCCCCATCAGGAATTTGAATGGTGCCATGTGTCAGTCTAAAATTCAACTGAATATTTTTGACGAAGTTATTCCGTCAGAAATAATATAATTTTGCCGAAAAATGGGTCAAAATTATTCCGTCGAATATTTATTATTTCTGGCCGAATGTTCGATGGACTAAATGTCGATGCTCATATATCCGACTGACTTTCCGACAGAATTTTCCGTCAAAAATAGGCTATTTCTGACGAAAATAGGCTATTTTCGACAGAAAATTCCGTCGGAATTAGGACTTTTTCTTGTAGTGAACAGGCTAAGGTAATTTTCCCAATCACTTCACCTTTACTTTTTCCCATTTGGGGATGGATATCTTAGGTCCCTTTCCGATAGCTACAGGACAAAGGAAGTTCGTAATGGTAGCCATTGACTACTTTACAAAGTGGGTAGAGGCAAAGGCTTTAGCCACTATAATTGAACAAAAGATTCAAAAAAAATTATAGGACGACGTCATTTTTAAGTATGGGATACCAAGAGTACTGATCACAGACAATGGGAAGCAATTTGATAATCCCAAGTTCAAAGACTTCTGCACAGAGTTGGGGATCGACCAGAGGTTTACCTCAGTAAAGCACCCTTAAGCAAATAGGCAAGTTAAGGTGATGAACAAAACCATCATGGATGGACTGAATAAAAGGTTAGATCATGCCAAGGGTGTATGGGCTGATGAGCTTCACAACATATTGTGGGCTTATAGAACAACAAGCAAGTCAGCTACTGGAGAAACCTCTTTTAACCTAGTGTATGAAACAAAAGCAGTGAAACCTGTGGAGATTAGAATGCCTTCTTATCGAATCCAAGGATTTAACGAACAAGCTAAAGAATAAGGGCTCAGAGTTGGGCTTGACTTGCTCGATGAGGTTAGAGATGAAGCTCAAGTAAAGATGGCTGAATATCAAAAGAAATTAAGCAACCAAATTCTACAACCTAAGGGTGAAGGGCATATCATTCAAGCAATAGGATTTGGTGTTGAGAAATGTTGAAGCTTCTGATCTTATAAGCATGGGAAAGTTAGTTGCGAATTGGGTATGACCTTAAAAAGTCAAGAATGTATTGAGGCTAGGGTCCTATCAGTTGGAGACTTTACCAGAAAGTTATGTGCCACGCTCTTGGCATGTGGTCAATTTAAGAGCATATTATCAGTAGAGGTAGGATTTTATATTATCTTATTCAGTAAGATTTAGAAAATTAAGCAAGGCATGTTATAGCCAAAGCCTAGGAGGCCAGTTCTAGTTATGTAAACCTTTAAGGCCAGTTTTCAGATATAAATAACAGGAAAGTTTTTCCCATTCAAAGTTTGTTAACTTAGATATTATTTCTCCTAATAAGTTTTGCAAACCATATAAATAAGGGATATTTGCCATACACCTAAGTAAGGCAAACATAAACAAAAGATAGCCTTTTCATTAGAAAGCATCAAGGTACACCCAAAGTCTTCTTCAAAATAAAAAGTGAATACAAGAAAATATAAATAAAAGACATATAAAGTAAACTACTCCATGCCACTCTCCTCGGGAATCTCAGCTGCCAAAGCCTCCGGCTGAACAACAAGGGCCCTTGTATCACCAGTATCATCATCATCGTCATCCTCGGACTCAAAGTCAAAGGTCGAATCCTCAACTGCTAAATCCTTGACTTGCATCCCAAGAGACTCTACTTTCTTTTTCCTTCGTAGGGATCTAGCTCTCTCTTGAGGTTCCATGATGATACTGAATCAATGTCAATATATAAAGCAGTGATGTGCTCAACACATTTGCGCCACCCTCTAACAAAGTATGCATCACCATGCTCCGCCATGTAATTCTCACTCTCTTACTTCCAGGCTGGAGTTTTCTTTCAACCTTTCACGGCCTCCTCAATTGATTGCTTAGCACCAAAGTATTGTGCCTTCCAAGAAATAGCATTTGCTCAAGCCATTTTAGCATCTACTATTGCTGAATCTCGCTCAGCAGTTAGAAGATCTAGTCCCTCATGTTTCTACTCCAAGTTTATGATCTGGGCACCCGTCATCTGCTTGTCAGCTTCCAAATCTATTATCATAGGACCACATTCATTTAGCCAATGGTAGGCCTCAGCAGCATAACAATGACCCTGTCAAAAGAAGGGTTGAATAAGAAAAGTGCTCAACTAGTGAAATATCAAGAAAGATATAGTTAAAGTAAAGAATTTACCATAGTAGCGGTCTGAATTTCTTTCTGAACAATCACATCATTGATCAACTCCCTCATCTGTGCTCGATCAAAGGGAGTGGGACTTTTTACAAACCAATCAGAAGAGATGTTGAAATATCCAAAGACTAAATCCTGAGTCCTGACCCCATAATTGGGGACAAAAGCCTTCTCAAATTCACCGCTAGGTCCTTCAAAAGAGAGAAAAAGAGATACATCATCATCCTCATCAATTGGCCCCCTCTTTTTACTAGTGGGAGCACTGGAGCTAGCCTTAGGAGGGGGAGTAGTAGAAGGAGCCTCGGAAAAAGTCTTAGTAGGTTTTACTCTCTTCTTCTTTGGCTTGTTCAGATTGTGCAGGCGACGTTCCCAAAGCTTCTCTATAGACTCCAAAGGTAGCATGAGCAAGAGAAGTATAAGTACAGAAATAAAAAAGAGTGTGAGTGCAAGAAATAGTAAAGCAAAGAAAGATAAAAAAAAGGAATATACCCAGAGATGGGGCTTAACCCACACTCTACTAAGGTTCTTTCACGAAGCAGTGAGGTGAAGTGGATTTTTCCACCATCAAACTCCAATGACTCCCTTATCTTTTCTTCTTCACTTGAAAGTTCCCAATTAGTGAGGGCGGAATCATCAGCAATACCCCACTCTTGATATAATATATTAGACCATTCTCCATCCTTCTTTTTAATATAGAAAAAATTTTCTTTCCAGCCCGAAATGGAATCAGGGAAGGAATCAGTATTAACAATGTGTTTGCTTCTACAGGTAGATCAATGGTTGACGACGACCCAACCAACATATTTCTGAATATGGTTCCTAATATAGAACATTCGTCTAAAGATTCGAGCACTAGGCTCGGTACCTAGTTGCTTACATCTTACCATAAAACAAGTAATTAAACGCCACCCATTGGGTTGGATCTGAGCAGGGTGAATTTTGTAACTAACCAAAAGTCCAAAAATAAATATATGAAGAGGAAACCTAGGACCACCGTCTAAAGCATCTTTATATACACACAAGTCCCTTGTGGCATTAAAAGCACGATCGATTTTAATTGGTAAATAACATAACAATGTTAGGTCAAGTATGCAAAATTTATTTATAATTTCATTTATTTCTCTTTGGCATGTAAACCTAGTTGCAAACGAGAAGGCTTCATATATACAACGGGAAGGAACCTCATCATGAGTTTTCTCGACTAAATCTCTTAATGAACCCGAGGATTGGGTTGCTAAAATAGATTTATTTTTCCTATAAATTCTACTAGATGTGTGTCTAGTGGGTTTTAGGACTCATTGGGTCGATCCTGAGGCAACTTACTCAATAACATTATCTACTAGATTAATTGGAGAACAGATGGATTCAATAGATTTACCTGGCTGAGAATCCATGGTAAACAAGTTGAGGATGGAAGAAAATGCATGGATCAAAGCTTGAATTCTTTGAAGAACACCTCAAGAACACTTTGAATGTATGTAACTGGAGGTGGCAGTTGGAAATCGCCTTAGGGTGGATCAAGGAGGCCTAAAATCGCCTTAGGAGGGATGAAATTCTTAAAGGAAATTCTCTAAATTTTCTCTCAAACCTTAATAGTGAAAAGTTAAAAGAGAAAAGAGAATAGTGAAAATGGATTTCACTATCACTCCTTATATATAGTCAATTAAACGACCGTTGAGCGGGAAGATCAAAAAGGATTTGAATTTTGAAATTCAAACAGATATAAAGAAATTCTAGAAGACCCTAGTAAGGGTAGAATAATCTAGTAAGGGTTATAAAAGGCACTACAAAAAAATAGGTCATTGGCAACGGCACCATTATCGACGGCACTATTACCGTCGCTATTGAGGTCATTATCGACGGCTACGCTGTCGCCACTATGTGCCGTCGAGAATAGTCTTTTTGCCCGGGTAAATTTGGTGCGAAATTTTCGCGGGGGTGGGAAAGTCATAAGCGACGGCGATAATTGGTATGTTCGACGGCACGGCCGTCGCGAATGAGGCATTGGCGACGGGGTCAATATCGACGGCTCTGCCGTCGAGAATGAGTCCTGAGTTAAATCCCTAATGTCGACGACAACAGCTAAATTTCCCATTCCCTCTCTTTTCCCTCTCACTCTCTGCTACCATAATCGCCGCCTCCGGCCACGCCCCTCCGGCAACGCCTACCTCCGGCCACACCCCCCTCCGGCGACGCCTACCTCAGGTATTTTTCACTATTTCCTCAGAATTTAATGTCTATTGCGATTCATAGCCTCCTTTTGATTTACTGCTATATTGATTTTATTTGGGATTTATCGGGATAATATGGTTCCTTTTCTTGGAATATATGGATACGTCCAAGCTGTTGGGTCTATAAATATTTGCCTTTCAAGCAGCATAAACTTGATAGCGTAATTGAAGGTTTGATTTGGTGGAGGATACATCTTTATTTTAGTCAGCTTGCTTATTCAACTGTTAAGCCGTTTATGTTCCTTTCTTGATCAATTATACCAGAAACTATGAAATAAGATTCCTAACCATTCCTAAAAGGAATGTCAGCACTCTCAAGAGTTTCCAATCATATTAGATAGGCTTAAATGCATACAGAAATCACATGAATTTAAGTAACAACAAAAACTTATCCAATTTTGAAAATTCTTGAAGAGAAAAAAATCTTACACAACCAAAGGATTTAAAAAGTGAATAATGAGTGATTTAGAAGCAAAGGCTTGATATATCACTAAGGTCAAATTGATGGAAAATCCAACATCACAAGCAAAATAATAATCAGCCAATTACTGTCCTAGGATGCCAAGTTGGGATACCCATATGTGCCATCTGAAAGCAGCTTAGCAAAAGCAATCAACTCACAGCAGAATAATTTGCTTTCTTCTAATGATTTGTGGTGGAAATAATGCTTCATGTTGTAGCTCAAGAGTGCAATAAATTTCAGCAATGCAATATAAGGATCTTATCGACCATACCTCTTGGTCCCTTGAAAATTTAAAATACAAATAATATATTTTCTTATTATGAAAACATCTATGTATCAGAAGATGTCAAAATTCAATATATGTCGACGTTCATGGTAATGACAAAAACGTCCACGATAATTTTTTTTCTATGGATAATCAACATTATCATGAATTATATAAAGGAATAAACAATGTATTCATGGGCAATAATGTTCAGAAAAGTATGTCCCAAATGGGAAACTACCGAAACCAAACAATTAGTTACACCGCTGTTTGAGCACAAATGACCACTGTGTCAACCACCAAAATCAGTAAAGTTTTCTACAGATAAACCTCTAGCTAACTTAACTGAAACATCTGTTTTAATAGTTCAATGGGAGTTTTCAACTCAGAAGAACAGAAAATCAAGAAGACAAAAGTAGGAATAAATAAACATCGATAAGTTTGCTGGGAATAGAAAAAACTATGTATGCATTGCACTAAGTGTTAATGTAGCATGTCAGCAAGCCCCCATCATATACTTGATGAAACCTACTTTCTTGACAATGTTAGTCAATTTTTTTTTCTTTTAACACACTACTCTCTTTTAGCTATCTACTTAAAGTGATCTTAGTGATTTTCCGTGATCTTAGTTATCTCTCTTAGCTAAGCTCAAACATTAGGTTTGTGCAAGGCTGCAAGCATTTGTTTATAAGTGAGTTATGTATGATTGTCTGCACTCTTGTAGATTTAGCAAGAAATATAAAAGGCAATAAATAGATAATGAATGCAAGTTATTAGTGAAGAAGATAGAACAATGTCCAAGAAAAACAGATACCCTTTCAGGAAGCAGCATAAACTTGATAGCGTAATAGTGTGTTGTTTGCGGGCGTCAATAGTTATAATTTTTTTGGTATTTGGACTATGACTCATGCTTTCTAAACTACATTCGTTGCAGCTCATTATTACTGGAAAGTGCAAATTCGCTTCTTTTAGCTATCCCTATTAGCTTATAATGTGCGGGTAGAATGAAAAATAATTAAGAATGTATCTGGATGAGTGCATTGGCAGATAAAATTAACCCTAAGGGTGAAAAATGATGTATAAAATGTACAGTCCCAAATAACCATCCTGTTTGTGTACTTCATATGTATGTATAGACATTAACCATCCTGTTTGTGTTTTGTTTTTCCTCATATATAGCACCTTCTAATGTATAGACCAAGATGTCTGTTGATCGAAGTTGGATGGAACGTAGGGTCGCCACTGATAAGAGTGGGCTTAGCTCTGAGTACCGTACTGGGGTTGAAGAGTTTCTCAATTTTGCATTTGAGCAAGTTAGCGGCGATGAGATTAGATGTCCTTGTAAGAGGTGTGTGAATGAAGTGTGGAAGGAAATGAGTGATGTCATGTGCGACCTATTTGCGTATGGGTTCAAGCAGGGTTATAGTACATGGATCTATCATGGGGAAACCTGGTTAAATGAATATGAATCTGTGCCAGAATCCAGAGGTGACGAAACCTTTGACTGTAGTAACATGATAGTCGAAGCTGCTGGTTCATTCTTCCAGTGGAATACTCACAGGGATGACAGAAGCATTGAGCAAGAGCCGAATGACGGGGCTAAGGGTTTTTATCAGTTATTGCACGAATCAGCGACGCCACTGTATGACGGACACGAAAAGCACACTGACTTATCCGCAGTGACTAAGCTTTTACTTTTCAAGAACGAGCATGACTGCAGTGAGAGGGGTTTTAACGAACTGCTCAACATTGTGCAAGAGTTCTTACCGGCTGGCAATAAGTTACCGGAATCGTACTACGAAGTGAAGAAACTGGTCAAAAGACTCAATCTAGGGTATGAGAAGATTGATGCTTGTGAGAATGATTGTATGTTATATTACGGTGATGACAATAAATATAAGAGGATATGTGATATCTGCGGTACAAGTAGATACTATGAACAACGCAAGAAAAAGGGAAAAGACGTGCCCAGAAAGATCTTACGTTACTTTCCTATTGCACCGAGGCTTCAGCGGTTGTTCATGTCAACACATACCGCCGAGTATATGAGGTGGCACTCAACACGTGAAATAGTCGAAGGTCAACTGACGCACCCGGCAGATGGGCTTGAGTGGAAAATTTTTGACAAAAAGCACCTCTCATTTGCTAAAGAGGTTCGAAATGTTAGGCTTGGACTTGCTACGGATGGCTTTAATCCATTTAATGGGTCTTACACCAAGCCTTACTCAACCTGGCCAGTGATTATTGTTGTGTATAACCTCCCACCTTCGATGTGTATGAAAGATCCTTATATGTTCATGCCTTTACTGATTCCGGGTGATAAGAGTCCAAGTAAAGACATCAATGTCTACCTCAGGCCATTAGTAGATGAGTTGAAGATGTTGTGGGATACAGGGGTTCAAACTTATGACGTATCTCTTAAAGAGAACTTTGACATGAGGGCAGCTTTACTGTGGACCATAAATGACTTTCCGGCATTGGGAATGATCAGTGGATGGTCGACCCACGGGAGCTTGTCATGTCCCGTGTGCATGGGGTCAGTTAAAGCTATGCGGCTCAAACATGGGGGGAAATTTAGTTTCTTTGCAACTTCCAGACAGTTTTTGCCGATTGAACATCGTTATCGAAGAATGACTAGACAATTCAATCGGAAATCAGAGAAACGTCAAGTACCTGACCGTCTTTCTGGTACATCAGTGTTGAGCTGGATTAATAGCTTGAATTTTCCACCTCCAGGGAAGAATCATAGATTAGAGCGAGCTCATGGGTATGGTAAGCTTCACAACTGGACACATCGGTGTATGTTCTTTGAGTTGCCGTATTGGGCTACACTCTGCATTCGTCATTGTCTAGATTCGATGCATACCGAAAAGAATGTATTTGATAATATTTTTTATACAGTGCTAAATGTCAGTGGTAGAACAAAGGACAACAACAAGTCGAGGCTTGATTTGGCAGAAATGAACATGAGGGAACATTTGTGGTTGTATGAGGAGGGTGGTAAGACAATTATGCCTAAAGCTGATTATACTTTGACCAGGGAACAATTGATATTGATATGTAATTGGATTAGTGGTCTGAAGCTTCCAGATGGATATTCTTCAAATATATCAAGGTGTTGTAAAGTCGAAGAGCTGAAGTTTCGGGGTCTAAAAAGTCATGATTGTCATGTATTCATGCAGAAGTTGATCCCCGTGACATTTATCGACTTGTTGCCGAAACGTGTGGTAGAAGCACTGACAGAGTTTTCTAACTTCTTTAGAGATCTATGTTTGACGGAGCTCCAATTCAAAGACATAGATAAAATGGAGAGGCAGATAGTGGAAATACTATGCAAGTTAGAAATGATCTTCCCTCCATCGTTTTTTAATTCAATGGAGCATTTGCCTATTCACCTTCCATACGAAGCCAAGTTTGGTGGTCCCGTGTAATATAGATGGATGTATCCATTTGAGAGGTAGTGACATTACTGTTTTTTTACATATTGTTAAAACATTGCAAACCTTTAACTTTATTGTATACGTGCATTGATAACATATAGGTATATGCCCCGTCTAAAGCAAAAGGTGAAAAATAGAGCCCGTGTAGAGGGTTCAATTGCTGAAAGTTATGTTATGGAGGAGCTTGTTAATTTCTGCTCGTTGTACTTTGAGCCGAATGTTCAGACGAGACACAATCGCTTACGTCGGAACGAGGCTGTTGCACCTGAGCTGAACACGGAAGAATTAACGGCCTTTAGTCATCCGGTACAACCATTCGGCGGGAAAAAAAGGCGATTCTTGACTGATAGTGAGTATGCAGCTGCCATATTGTATGCACTTGTAAACATGAATGAAGTTGCGCCATACATTAAGTAAGTAGCGACTACTATATCGTTTGTACCTGTTAAAAGTTCTTCGCATAATAATGTCGTATATAATTGTACTGCAGTCAATATGATGCTGAGATACGTGAAGCGAATCCGAGTATATCAGATGGGGAATTAGAAAATTTGAGGAATAGAGAATTTGCATGTTGGTTTAAAGATGTAGTAAGTATCATAAATTGATTTCTATATGCATTTACCCTCATGAATGAATCTTATGGCCTAATTAATTTTATAATATGTTGTGTTCCGGTACTTTAGGTCCTCACAGATGATAAAGCTGACATCCGGCTTAAGCTTATAGCCGACGGCCCTGAAAGATATGTAGATACTTATACATGCTGCATTGTCAACGGTTATAGATTTAAGTGTTGCGATATTGGGGAATTCACTTCATCTGATTCTGGAGTTGTGGTTAAAGGTAGCTGCTACGATAATCTTTGGGATGACTGGTATGGACGACTGCTAGAAGTAGTCGTTCTCAAATATTGGGGTCAAAAAGAGTTAGTTTGCTTCAATTGTCATTGGTTTGATGTTGAAAATGGAGTTCGAGTTGATAAAAATTCAGGACTGGTGACAGTAAATGTTAAGTCAAAACTAAACTCAAACGAGCCATTTATTTTAGCAAGTCAAGCAACGCAGGTATACTACGCACGGGGTGTTAAGAATCCTGCAAGCTCATGGTATACTGTTATAACCACCAAAGCTCGTGGTTTTCAAGGCACATCTCCTCGTCCAGACGATGAACCTTTACAAGTTGAGTCTACTAGTGTCACACTTACTGATGTGACTGTTATTAGTGAGTCTAGTGAAGATGAAGATGATGTCGTCGCTGTGGAAAGTGGAGACGATGTTGTTGATGATGAAGATATACATGAAGAGATTGTTGAGGATGACGAGGATGGTGATGACAGCGAGAATGAAGAGCTATTGCGCGAAAATGACGATTCTGATATTGATGGATTTGATGATATAAATGATTAGGAGTATGTACTACTTATGTCTATTTACTTGTACCTATATGTAATAGTTTGTAGTATTGCAATCATGATGGTGTAACATATTCGATTCTATTATTTAAGTTGCAAAATTATTATGATTACAAATGTCCTATAATATTTTGTTTTCCTATTTACAGTTACATACATATGGCTCGTACACCACACGGCGATCGTGGTGAGCGAGCTGGTAGTACAGGTCGTGGGGGTCGTGGAGGTAGAGGGAGTGATGATCAGCCCGGATCTTCAGGTACAATTACATGTGAAGTTCTTTTACGTCTTACTTTTTTCTTATATAGTATTGTCATGATATTCATTTATATAAAAATGAACACATATTGCACTACATATAGGTTCGCGTCCTAGGCCTCCGCGGGGACTAGCACGTGGCTTGCTAGGGAATCCCCCCCAGGCGCCTCATATATGCCGTGTCGGGACTAACAGGTAATTTCATTATCTGTTTATATCATTTTACATTTGTTTTACATAAAATCCTGCATGTATATATACTTTAGAATTTACAAATGTATTAATTTCAATTGTAGTATCCTTGATGCGACGCCAAGGAACACGTTGCTTGGGATCGTGCGCAATCGATTCTCAAGCGCGTGGATGAGGTGGGCAGATGTGGATGAGGTGGGCAGATGTGGATGACCGCAATCGATTTTCATATTGTTATATATTCTTTTTCAGCGACGGTTCGAGACACTCGCAGCGGAGCGGAGCAGCCAGAGGATGGATGGCGTCATAGATGCCGAGACCCGCGAGGCTGAGGAGCTGGAGGACTGGCTGCAGGCTACAGGGGGACCGAAGAAGGGTAGAGTTGTGGGCATTCCACGGGTCCCGGCCTACACATTAGTGCCTGCTGCGCGAGCTAGGCGTCTCCCACCCACCAGAGCAGGTGGTGCGAGTGGATCGGGTGCCGGCCCTTCATTATCCGACGACTTCTTCCGGCGGATCGTAGAGGGGTGCATGGAGAGCAATGCTATACAATCAGGCGCACCATCCCGCCAGCATATCTACCAGCTTGCTCAGGAGGTCGTCCACGGCTCCATCGATCCGGATGCATCTGCCGACGAGATGATGGGTCTGGTCCGAGAGGAAGCCATTCGTGTATGTGCGGTTGTCCTGGCCAACCTCTTTCCTCGACATATTCGAGAGGTAAATATAATTATTGATGTCTGTATTTATTTAATTCACGGGTTTTCATATTATATTGCTTATATAAACTGTCAAACATTGAAGAGTAAATTTATATAGAGATAAGTTTCATTAATTATGCACGTTGTTTTTCTTCATATAGAGTTGAAGAGTAAGAGACAAAATAATAAACCAGCAATTTGTAGAAATTAAAATCATTACGTTTGCCGAACTTGTATAAAATAAAGAACACTTAGAAGAATAGTCGAAAAAGAGGCCAAAACCCGCCTCGGGCGTCAAACCAACACGAAACCGTAGACGTAGCACCTCATAGATATTTGGGACACGTCAGAACTTACGGAACTCGATTCCAAGATCCGGAGGCCGAGTTATCAGCTCGTTTGCCGAACAAAGATAAAATAAAGAACACTTTGAAGAATAGTCGAAAAAGAGGCCAAAACTCGCCTCGGGCGTCAAACCAACACGAAACCGTAGACGTAGCACCTCATAGATATTTGGGACACGTCAGAACTTACGGAACTCGATTCCGAGATCCGGAGGCCGAGTTATCAGCTCGTTTGCCGAACTTGTATAAAATAAAGAACACTTTGAAGAATAGTCGAAAAGAGGCCAAAACTCGCCTCGGGCGTCAAACCAACACGAAACCGTAGACGTAGCACCTCATAGATATTTGGGACACGTCAGAACTTACGGAACTCGATTCCGAGATCCGGAGGCCGAGTTATCAGCTCGTTTGTCGAAAAAAGATAAAATAAAGAACACTTTGAAGAATAGTCGAAAAAGAGGCCAAAACCCGCCTCGGGCGTCAAACCAACACAAAACCGTAGACGTAGCACCTCATAGATATTTGGGACACGTTAGAACTTACGGAACTCGATTCCGAGATCCGGAGGCCGAGTTATCAGCTCGTTTGCCGAACTTGTATAAAATAAAGAACACTTAGAAGAATAGTCGGAAAAGAGGCCAAAACCCGCCTCGGGCGTCAAACCAACACGAAACCGTAGACGTAGCACCTCATAGATATTTGGGACACGTCAGAACTTACGGAACTCGATTCCGAGATCCGGAGGCCGAGTTATCAGCTCGTTTGCCGAACAAAGATAAAATAAAGAACACTTTGAAGAATAGTCGAAAAAGAGGCCAAAACCCGCCTCGGGCGTCAAACCAACACGAAACCGTAGACGTAGCACCTCGTAGATATTTGGGACACGTCAGAACTTACGGAACTCGATTCCGAGATCCGGAGGCCGAGTTATCAGCTCGTTTGCCGAACTTGTATAAAATAAAGAACACTTTGAAGAATAGTCGAAAAAGAGGCCAAAACCCTCCTCTGGCGTCAAACCAACACGAAACCGTAGACGTAGCACCTCATAGATATTTGGGACACGTCAGAACTTACGGAACTCGATTCCGAGATCCGGAGGCCGAGTTATCAGCTCGTTTGCCGAACTTGTATAAAATAAAAAACACTTTGAAGAATAGTCGAAAACGAGGTCAAAACCCGCCTCGAGCGTCAAACCAACACGAAACCGTAGACGTAGCACCTCATAGATATTTGGGACACATCACAACTTACGGAACTCGATTACGAGATCCGGAGGCCGAGTTATCAGTTCGTTTGCCGAACTTGTATAAAATAAAGAAAAACTTAGAACAATAGTCGAAAAAGAGGCCAAAAAGAGGCCGAGTTATCAGCTTGTTTGCCGAACTTGTATAAAATAAAGAAAAACTTAGAACAATAGTCGAAAAAGAGGCCGAGTTATCAGTTTGTTTGCCGAACTTGTATAAATGAAAGAACACTTAGAATAATTATTTAAATATGCTCTCTTTTGGACTTTGTAATTAATATTTTAATTTTGTAGGGACTTGTTGATGAGCCTCATGGGGGTGGAGGTAGCGGCGAAGGCGATGACCGTCGGGCTGATGCTGATGATGCTACGGATGGTGGGACCGGCGGTGGTACGGGAGATGGCGATGATGATACCGGTACTCCTGATCTGGGGATATAGTTAGTGTTTATATTTTTATTTTCATATATGTACAGATACAGTTTTTGCGTTGTATAAACTTGGGTTTTGTATGTAATTCGGTTGATGGTTTTTGTATCTATTAATATTTTATACCTTATCATACCTAGATATTTGATGGTTGATAGTAAAAGATTTGATGGTTATTGATTTGCGTTTTTGAGGATTTTATTTATTTTTTTTAGTTGATAATAGTTACAATTATAACAGGTATTTGCATTTTTTAAAATTTTTTTTTTAAAAAAACAGATTTGTTAGTGCTTACTCATTACCGACGGCGATCATTGCCGACGGACTATGTCGTCGCCAATGACTATTTTATATATAATTTTATATACTCTTTAGCGACGGCTTTACCGACGGACTTTCTCGTCGCTAATGAATCATTGCCGACGGCGTGCCGTCGCCAATGGCCCCGTCGCTACTGAGTACTTTATCGACGGCCATCGACGGGAGCCATGGGCGACGACCTGGGGGGCGACGGCGAGGGCGACGGGAGTTGCCGTCGCCAATGAGTCATTGCCGACGGCATGTGAGTCATTGGCGACGGGAACGTCCGTCGGCAATGACCTTTTTTTTGTAGTGAGGGAAAGTTAGGAATTCAAAATTCAAAATTTTGAAATTTGAATTTCTCCGATAATCATGGAAGGTTGAAACTAGAAATGTGGGATAGCACCAAGCATTAAGAGCGTCAAGGATAGTTACGACATGTGGGTCCCTCACCCATTTAGCGCCAAGTAGTAAGAGAGCCAAGTACAGTTAGGACATGTGGGTCCCTCAACTAAAAAGCGCCAAAGGTATTACTCCTTGGCGTTATTTCAAAGAGAAAAGCGCCAAGGAGAGAGCCAAAAAGCACCCAAGAAAGAACTCCCTCAAAGCGCCTAGGAAAGAACTCCTAAAAGCGCCAATAAACTAATGCCTAGTGGGCCTCTCAGATAAAAGCACCAACAGTCAAAAAGCGCCGAAGGCACTACTCCTTGGCGTTATTTTAAGATAAAAAGCGCCAAGGAGCCTTAAAAAGGAGGAAGCACCAAGGAGAACAGAGAGAAGAGCGCCAAGGAAGAAAAGAAAAAGTGCCAAGGAGGAAGCGCCAAAGAGAAGAGCGCTAAGGAGAAGAGAGAGAAAAGTGCCAAGGAAGAAAAGTAAAAGCGCCAAGGCAGAAAAGAAAAAGCGCCAAGGAAGAAAAAGAAAAGCGCCAAGGGCGCTAAGGACCCAAAAAGCGCTAAACAGAGGGAGAAAAGCGTCAAGGGTGCTAAGGACCCAAAAAGCACCAAGCAGCTCCAAATAAAGGGGTCCCACAGTGGGGCCACTAATTTATTTATTTTTTTGAGTATTTACTCTTTTAAAATATTTTTAAAAGAGTAAGGGGACAAATGATATGGGTAAAAATAACCCACCATTAGTAAACTGCCACGTGTAATTTTTGCAACCCTGTTAATAAGGGACATTATAATAATTTGGCTTCGTTGAGTATTCTCAATCCTGTAAGAATTAGAAGTCTTTGATATTTAATCAATCAAGGATTGACAACTTAGTGAGTCTCTAAATCAAAAGAGGACTCTTATTCCTAACTCCTGAAGGAGATGACTCTCATGCTATAAATAAGGGATGCTCCAGCAGATTCAAGGTACACAATTTTGACCCCCAAAGTAATTCTCTCTCTTCATATCAGCTTTATGACTTAAGCTTCGGAGAGTCCTCCCGGAGTCCCCAGCTCTGGTGGACCTTTTGCAAGTAATCTGGTGAGATCAAAGTGTTTACGTGGAGGTCAAAGTCAAAGTCAAAGTTTATGAGTTGACCAAAACCCTAATTTGAAGGTTGTTGATTAACGCATCAGTAGAACTCTCATATATGTGAAATGAGAGAGTATAATTTAACACTTGTTAAAGCAGTACTGATTGTCGGAGCAACAAAAATAGCTAGCTCTAGATACCAGGCCAAGTATTCAATTGGATTTTGAAATAAGTATGGTATGTGCAAAGAAAGACCCTATTGCCAACATATGATATTAATTTATTTTTTAACAAAAACAGTATAAACTTGAGGTGGTGACGGTAAAACTTCTGGCAATATTGGCATGACCTTTTTCACTTGATAGATTACATAAAAGACACTGCAATTCTTTGTTAGAAATGAGATTCACACTTGACTTGTTAATTATTACTTAGAAATGGTAGAAAATTTACACCACACTTAAATATAAGTTTTTTCAATAAATTTATAACTGAAAACATATTTAGTCCTGATATTGATAAATTTAAAGTAATTAGGTAAACTCCAAAACGTTCCCAATTAATTGAGAGAAAACTGTGACCCATTGTGGCCCATAAAGGAAATATAGAAAACTTGTCACTTTAATATGATTGCCATGTTTAGCATCATGGTTAATTAAGTCTAATGTTCTAACCTTATTAAATTTTAGTTTTGATTTTCACTAAGTGTGCGACTTTGTGTTGTTTCCTTATTATGAGACTTCTTTTCCCTCTTATTGTGAAGCTTTTACTTTTTCCCTACTTATTGTAAACGCTGTGTTCTCACCCATAAAGTATGAATTTTCTTACTAATATTATAATTGAGAGATTATAGATATCGATTATTTAATTTAACTATATTTTACTGATATCTCTCCATAGTGGAGACATTCATACAAATAAAATTAAAAATCACAAACATAAATAATGTAATTAATATAAAAATAACAAAATAAAAAAAATAAAAAGAACTTGCTGATGATATATAAAATCTACACCTATTAGTTAATTGAATCATTAAGTTACATCATCACCCAATATATTAGAAATATTAGACTTTCTTCTTATCAATCGATTAACTTGTATACATTTATAATAAAATTTAAGTGGGTTAAAATTTATGTTTTCTCTTTTAAAAAAATTTATATTATAAATCCAGCGTCACAGTATATATTTCTATCAAACTTTCCAATACTGATATAATTAATGTTTTATAACGGAACGAACAAAAAATAGTGGATAGTTTGTCTTACTAGAGATTTTCCAAGGAGCGGGACCGGTATATCATTACTGACCTTCCAATCATAAAAATTATATTGATTTGGAATTTTGTGATATCAAAAACTCTACGTGGACATGAAAATTGGACATGAAAATTGAATATGCTTGTATTTGAATTTCACTCATTTGTATTTTGACCCTCAATGGTGGGTAAAAATACAAATAGGTGAAATTCAAATACACTCATGTCTAATTTTCATATCCGTTTAGAAGAACTCATATGAATATATGTGGTCCATATGGACATAGTTTGGATGTTTTTGTCTGGTCCACATCAGATGGAGAAGAAACTCGCATCCTGATGGGGCTTCACGTGAAGGATCTTAACAACTTAAGCATACCGAACGTGCATGCCTCGATGGCAAAATTATCCATTAGAAGAAAGCGATGTGTGTATTTTGAGTCCTTTATTTGCTTTTGGACCCCAACCAATTTAACTTTTTACTATCAAAGTATAACAATTTGTAATCTTTTCGATCGGCTTAGGGGATTAAGATCACTCAAGTTAATACTATTGAGAATATGGACTCGACTCAATTCAGGTCGTTATAGATGATATCAAAAATGATAGTCTTTTGCAATATCACTGTTTTGGAGCCCACACATCCCTCAAAATTTGTTAAAATATTTTAGATATTATTATTATTGAAGATTTGGTATGCTTAAGTTTTAAGTAACTAACTCATCGATAAACTTAAACTGTTAGAGAGATGGTCCAACAATATATATCATTGTTAATAGGTATGATTTATATTGGGTATGTTTTCGCAAGTAAATTACATACAATTATATATAATTCTCTCTATATTTTCTACATGATATCACAACTATAGATTGAATCTTGATAGATAGACTTTTGCCGTCGTTGACGAACAGCTGTCAGCAAGATATTATATTTTTGCTTCCGTTGTATAATTCCCAAAGTTTGATTTTGTTTTCGATTTTTAGTTCGTCTTGAGTTTCTGTGTTTGATTTGCCAGTGGTTTTGTCTTTGTTAGTACTTGCATTTTTGTTTACCCTATTTAAATTTGATTATAACTAATCAGTAAACTATACTTGCAAAAACAAATAAGTTTTGTAAAGTCCTTAGTGAAAATCATTGTAAAATGACTTAGTTAGGGTCGAACTTGTTAGGTAAATCGATGATTGTAGAATAAAGTCATGTAATTAGTATAGCTGGAGCTAATCAGAAGACTTAGGGGTTAAATGCTTTTTACATTACTGGTACTTTAGGTTAACTTACAAATGACTAACTATATTTTTTTTCTCTTACAGTCAACTAACTTAACTTTTATTTTCTAATAAAACGTTAGAAAATCCGTTAGATCATGTTGACGTTAAACGGTTTGACATGTGTAATTCCACATAAGAGAGAGAAAACTGATATGAAACTTTCATGTATGATGTAACCATGCTTAAGTGGAACTAAAAAAAATTAATTTATGGAGAAAATGAAAGAAATTCTTTTAAAAAATAAAATATAAATCAAAAAATTAAGTTAGCAAAAAAAAAAGAAATAATAATAAATTAAAAAATATATTTAATTATTTTTGTAATTAATATCAAATGAGTTTTCTGTAATTATTAAGAAATATAATTAAGAAAATTATAATACATAAAAATTACAAATATGCTAAAATCAAAAATCTTTTCAAAATAAATTCGTACTAACTTTATATATGTACATATTTATAATTGCTTAGTGACTTTATAAGAAAATATATATATATTCTTAGAGTAGTTATAAATAATAAATAAATAAAACCAAAATAAAGAAACAAAATAACAATTAAACATGAAAGCTCCATTAGAATGGAATCTACCTCTTTGGTTTGTGTTTTGCCCCCTGTGAGACGACGAAAGTTGGAAAAAAACTTGAAAGCTCCGGCGGAAATGAATTCTTGAGTGAGTGAATTTGATTTGCACTATTGGAATGTATAAACCCAGTTCATAGCCCCAAATTCGTATATCTTGGTGTCGCCAGCTACAGTACGTTGCGTCAGATCTGAAGGGTCGAACGCGTAAACCACGGTAAGTAATTCCTTCTCAGTGGTAGTGTAGTTGAATTGTGCATCTGACAGTGTTTTGCTAGCGTAATAGATATCATGAAATGTTTTCTCCTTACGTTAGCCAAACACTGTGCCAATCGCATAGTCACTAACATCACACATTAACTCAAAAGGAAGGTTCCAATTTGGAGCAACTATTACTGGTGCAGTAACTAGCTTCTTTTTCAGCACCTTAAATGCCTTTAAGCATGTTTGTCAAAAACATAGGGTACATCTTTCTCAAACAAGTTGCATAAAGGCTTTGTAATCTTAGAGAAATCCTTGATGAATCGCCTATAGAATCATGCATAGCCGAGAAAACTTCGAATTCCTTTCATAGAGGATGGCGAAGGAAGCTTAATTTTCAATAGTCTCAATCTTTGCTTTGTCCACTTCTAATCCCATAGAAGAGACCTTATGCCCCAAAATTATACCTTCTTGGACCATGAAATGACACTTCTCCCAATTCAACACCTGATTCGTTTCCATGCATCGTTTTAGTACAAAAATCAGGTTCTCCAAACATAAATCAAACGAATCTCTGAAGACTGAAAAGTTATCCATGAATACTTCGAGATTTTGCTCAGCCATGTCAGAGAATATTGCCATCATACACCTTTGAAAAGTCGTAGGTGCATTACATAATCCAAACGACATCCTTCGGAATGCAAAAGTTCCATATGGACAAGTAAACTTCATTTTCTCTTGGTCTTCGGGTGTTATTGCTATTTGATTGTAACCGAAATATCCATCCAATAGAATTCATGCCCCACCAGTCTATCTAGCATCTGGTCAATAAACGGCAAAGGAAAGTGATTCTTTCGAGTAGCCTTGTTGAGTTTGCGGTAGTCCATGTATACTCGCCAACCCGTTACCATCCGTGTCGGAATTAACTCATTGTTCTCATTCTTCACCACTGTCATGCCATCCTTCTTTGGAATACATTGCACTGGGCTTACCCATGAACTGTCAGAGATTAGGTGAATGATTCATGCATCTAACCACTTGATAATCTCCTTCTTGACCACTTCCTTCATGATAGGATTTAGTTGGCTTTGTTGCTCTTCCGCATCTCTATTCGCATCTTCCTCATATTCTCTACGCTTGAAAAAAAGCTTTTTGATCGCATCTGAAACGACAACAAGTGTGTGCATTTCCCTATCAAAGCTTTCTTCGCATGCTTGAGCGCATCCCCTTTCTATTAATAAGGTTATCAAAAGGCTTTCCTTTAGTTCCTTTATGACTAAACTAATCTGATAGGTAGTGACTTGATAACTCATAAGTTTTTTTCTTCTTATTTTTTTTATCTCTACTCAATTCTTAGTGACAAATGATACGTTATATCTTTAATACTAAATGTGTACTAAAATTTTATAAAAAAACATAAATTTTGAACTTTTGAGTTGACTTTTGGGAATATCAAAATTTATGACCAAGAAGCTAGACATGAAAAAAAAAACTTTTGAGCTACTGAGTCACCAAAGTTGGACTACTAAGTTGACTTAGGACTAACAAAAATAACTCAATACTTGCCTTGTTATATATTGGTATTGCTATTGATATAGATAGATATGAATTAAAAATTTCTCAAAAAAATCAATGCCATATATATATACTGCATCCGCCCCTACTTTTCCAAATACTTTTTTCATTTCTCTACGGTCATGTTTGTTTACAAAAAAAATATGTTTGTAATTAAATTATTGTTTTAATTTAATATTACTCAGACTATTTTATTTCATGATAAGAGATTAATAGTTCTTTAAATAGTCATATGGACTATTTTTGTCATTTATAAAGCTATTTATGAGGAATTATATTATCCCATGACGAATGTAAGATAAAAAGTCCTCCCATTTTAAACTATTAAATGCTTTTATTGGACTAATAGTCTTATATTAAAAAATTAATAATCTATTATCAAAAATTAAATAATCCGAAATATTCCCTCCGTCCCAAATTAATTGCATTTCTAGGACTTTTTAAAGTCAAATTGACTATTTTTAAAACTAATCTTTTTACTATTTTTGCTAACATATAGGTGAAGATATTATAACCAAAAGAAAGTATATACAATTTATTACTAATTTCAATTTTTATAATTTTAGAAATATATTTATATATGCTTAATTATTAATTTTAAAAATAGTCAATTTAATTTAAAAAAGTCCTAGAAAAGCAATTAATTTGGAACGGAGGGAGTAATATTAAATTAAGACATCACCAAACCTAGTTGGAGATGAAGTCACGGAATTAAGTTGTCAATATTAAATTAAGGCACCACCAAACCGAACCTAGTTAGAGATGAAGTCACGGAATTAAGTTGTCGGCTTGTCACGGATGATGAAGATGTCAAGATGATTACGCACTTGCTTTGGGTTGAGAAACTAATAAGAAAGTGATGATCATATTAGGAAAATAAATTTTATATTTATCAAAACTTTAATATTCTCTATTCATTCTAAAATATAAGATAATTATTAAAATTTTAAAATTAACTTAATTTATTTAATTTTTTTAGTCAATATAACGCTAAATATTATAAATTATCCAAAATATATATATTAATTTCAATATTTACTATTTCATATTTTTTAATAAAGTTTTTATTTTAAAAATATTTCAAAATAACTTTTAAAATCAATAATAATGGGTGAGGATGCGGCACAAATATGGATGCAAATACTTTTTTTTATTATTAATTTTAAAAACCCACATATTATGGTATCGATGCGAATTCCACTTTTTTATTATATTTGAAATAATATTCAATTTAATATATAAAATTATTATTTAATAAAAATATTATTATTTTACAACTTGATATAAATTATCACACTAAATATTTTAAATAATTAATTCTGATATCAAATGCTACTATTATACTACTACACTCAATTAATACTACTAATTACATTATTACTATTTACCTTTTGAGTTGTTGACATATGCAGTTGCATCCCATGAAATAGCATTTAAACAAATTTATACGCGAATGTGGATGTAGTTACTTATTGATTTTAAATACTATATAATATTTTTTTTTTGAATTATAACTTTTTGAGAATACAATAAAATCTTATAATCAAGAAAATAAACTCCCAAACAAAATTGAGAAAACACACTCTGCATAAAATAAAAAATAAATTCAATCGAATCTAAGACGTATAATTAGGTAACTCAATTTTAACCACCTGATTAAAATCTCATCCACAAATTCACATAATATAACTGTGAATCCAAATGGTAACTAACATGAATTCCACATAAATCTCCCTCTTTTCCATATTTTAATTCAATTTAATTACACTACTATACATTTTTTTTAAAAACTAAATAATCAGTAAACACAAATCACAGAGTTAATTGCAAATTATACCCCGAAGTATACACCCTTTTACCATTCGTAACCCGATGTTTAAACGCTCTCATCTCGCTACCTAAAGTACCGTTAAGTAACCATTAATGACCCTTTTGTTATTTCCGGCCAGAAAAGTGGCCGGAATTACCACGTGGTCCGGTAAAGGGAGTATAAATACGGTTTGACCGTATTTTTATATATTTGACCGTATAAAATCAACTTTAAAATAATTTAATTTCAACCTTATACAAATAAAATACACCATTCATATTCAAATACCCAAATTTTTTTTTATCTTCTTCATCATCTTCCCCATTTTCATCATCTTCTTCATCCACCATGAAACTCAAAATTTTTAAAATTCAAAAAATACCCAAATTGATGTTTAATATGCCCTTGTAAATCATTCATGAAATTTAGAAATCTCAAACCAAAAATCCTAACTCATTCATCATCTTCCAATTTGGGATCACAAAATACCCTAAATCATTATTCTCTCTAAAAACCCACATTCTCTCTCTAAAACTCTTTTTTACTATCAAACAATTGAAAAACAGAGCTTATATGGTCAATGCAAAATTTGCACAAGAGTGAATGTAATTGATTGTCTACTGTTCCCATAGATTCTTATTTCTTATACAATAATAACAACCCTCTCATAAAATTCTAAAAATTAATAGAGCGGAAGGCACCGATCCTCAGGGACGGATCCAAGCTTTAGCATACCTGGGCAAGTGCCCCGGCAGCCGACGAGAATCCCCCCTATTAGATCTTAAAATGCCCCGGCAGGCGGGCGGCGGCAGCGATCGGAGGAGCGGAGGAGGCGAGGAGCGGCGCCGACTGAGAGTCTGAGATGAAGAACTGAAGAAGGCGACTGAGGTTTTTTTTAAAAAAAAAACTTAGTAAGTGAAACGACGTCGTTTCACTTAATAAGTTTTTTTTTAAAAAAAACCCTAATTAACTCAGCCGCCACAAGCCTTTACCAGCAGCCTTCATTTCTTCATTTTCCTGTTTCAGGCTTAAATCAGTAACAGCCGGCAGCGCCCCTCCTCGTCGCCCGTCGGTCGCCGGTCGGACCTCGCGGCTCCTTCGCCGGCCGTCGCTCACTCTCGCTAAAGTTTTGCCCCGGCTGGAAAAAATTCCTGGATCCGTCCCTGCCGATCCTGTTGGAACTTTTTTATAATTACACTCGAATTGCTTGGTATTTGAAAACTTTCGTCATTGTAATCTGAATCCAATCAAAATTAGCAATCGAAAACCCCAAAGTTGAAAACTTTAATTACCCTCACATGCATACATATACATTACAAACAATTTTTTATAATTTTTTTATATGTTGCATAATACAAATGATGAATTTTGCTAAATTTGAGATGTTGATCATAACACAATAAAATTCAAATACTTAGTAATCTGTACCACTATAATATATATCCATAAACGAATAATTAGCTGAATTTTTTGAGATGGGGCATATGATTAAAGGAAAACAGAGAGAGATAGAAAGACCTCGACCGGTGACGGGATCAGAGAAGACAAGATCAAAGTCTTGACAGAGGTTGAGGTTTTTGTGACGGATGATCTTTGACCTAAGCTCCCGAACCGAGATTGAAGGTCGACCTTCGATGTCTACCGAATCGAAGCTCACAGAGCTTCTGAATTTGAATCGTATCAACATGATTTTGCTGAGTCAAATTATTTAGTTTTAATGATGCTTTAGGATTAATTATTAGTGAGATTAATTATTTAAAATTATTATTGGGTGAATGTATATTGAAACCCTTTTTTGAATTATTTTGTAATTTCTATGTATTTATACTAATTAAATAAATCAAATACGGTATTTATACAATCAACTATATTTAATATTTAATATATTATATTATGACACGTGGCCATTTACAGGCAAAAAAATTGATCGAAAATCTGAATAGGGTCCATCGTGGTTACTTAACGGTACTTTGGGTAGCGGGATAGGAGCGTTTAAACATCGGGGTACGAATGGTAAAAGAATGTATACTTCGGGGTTTAATATGCAATTAACCCCAAATCACATAATTCCCCTTTCGCTTTCTCACACACACTGAACACACGCACATGACAATTATCGCAGCATGCCAGCATCCGCCACAGCCTCATCGTCGACTAACCACCGGCCGGAGGACCTCATTGTGCAGCTGAGCTCCGCCGCCTCCGACGACGGTGAGGCCAAGCTCAAGGCCTTGAGAGATCTCAAGAACTAGATAATTGGCAATCGCACCAAAAAGCTCTCCTACATCAAGCTCGGGGCTGTCCCCTCCGTCGTCTCAATTCTCTCCTCCGCCGTCTCCGCCGGTTCCTACGGCGCCGGTGATGTTGATTTTCTTTTGCTGCAGTCCGCCGCTGCCATTGGAAGCTTCGCATGCGGAATTGATGCCGGTGTCAAGGCGGTTCTCGATGCTGGAGCTTTTCCTCATTTATTGAGTCTCATTTCTCATCCCAACGAAAAGGTAAAAGACAATTCAATTTTCGTTTTTTTTGCTCTTGTTTTTATTTCCTAGCGATAGAATTAGGTCAGTTTCAATTTAGTCACTGTATTAGGCACAGTAACGACGATTTAAAATTGATTTGGAGTTTTCTTTTATGTATTCTCTTTAGAGTTTTCTCAGAAAGGAAAAGGGGAATTAAAGGTTTTACCTATAAGAAAATGATTGAATTGCATAGAGAAATCATGCACCTAAAGTTCACTACTCCAAACACACATTTTATACTACATTGCACATCCAACTATTAAATAGTGGGATCTGACACGGAAATCCACGTCAGGTCTCACTTTTTAATGGTTGGATGCGCAATGTAGTGTAAAATGTAGTGTTTGGAATAGTGTATGTAGACTTATTCAAAGTTCTAGGTGTTCGACATGATGTAATTGGTTAAAAATATTTGAAATTCAATTAATTTGTTGCCTTTTTGTTCTTTATGATAATGATGGGGACTCCAAGTCAAGAACAAAGAAGAGATTTTTTATATTTTTTACTTAGGTATTTTATTTATTAGTGGAGATTTAGGATATTAATTAGTGATTAGGAATTATCAATAAGGGTATTTTAGTTGTTTAATATTTTTATTATTTCCCAAGTAATATTAGAGATTTGAGTATTTTTAAATAGTTATGTAATCCCCTCAAGTCTTGTAGACTATATACTATTGATATTGAAGTTGACTGTTTTATTTATACCGTAGAGGTATTTTATCCATCTTGGTGTTGATACATGGAGTTGATACGTGGAGTTGATACACTTGAGAGATTTTAGTGGTTTAAACTTGGAGTTTAAATCTTAGTTTATTTTTCACCTTAAATTTGTCCTACATCATTTTTGGTATCAGAGCTTAAGATTTCTCCATTAAATTTTCAATTTTTTAGAGATCTTGGGTTTTTCGTTTATATAAAAAAAAGTTCATCGCCGGAGTTACTGTTCATCACCGAAGTTACTGTTCATTGCGATTTGTTGTTCCAAAAAAAAGGTAGAAGAGAGAAATTGTTGTCGTGTTTTGGCGCATATGAGTGGTATCTCTAACTTATAAATATCTTACCAAAATTACAGTTTGCTACATCATGGTTTCATCTAATATTCAGTTTTAGCCCATAGTTTATACACTTTTCACTTATACCCTTTCATCCTATCTAAATCAGCCCCTACACTTTCTGCATTCGTACTTTAGCCCCCGTTTTCTATTTTCTTTTCAGTTAGGCCCTTAAGTTGTCAAAAAAAACAAAAGAAAAGTTTTTTTTTTTTAATAACCCATTGTCCCAAACACCCAATGTCTCAAGCCACTAAAGAATTGATTGCCGAAGCAAAAGAGTATATTTGGTTTCTTAACGATGAAGGTGATCGAATTTACTACTTTATTAATATATGTGGTCATAGATAATTGAAACACAAGCAGGAAGAGCTTAGATGGGATATGGTTGATGCACAAGATTATGTTAAAAAATTGTAACGTCGATATCAAGATAAACAAAGAAAAGCTGAAGTAAGGAAACGTCAACAAGTTAAAGCAAGAAAACTTCAAAAGGCTACCCATGAAGTGATTTCTATATATTCTTCTATGCAAGATAACATCTCTTTATTAAAAGATGACATATCTTCTATAAAAGAAGGCGTTATTGACTTGCGGGCACATCTTCAAGTAGAGCAAGAGAAAGAAAAAAGAGGATGTTCCAAATTTTGGGGCTACAGACAGTTGTGACGTGTCCATGAAAATTTTTGAAGTTCCAAAAGTTGAACCAGAGATTGTGTATGAGTAACAAATTGAGAAAAACTCTAAAGTTGCTTTTGAGTTGTTCATTACCGAAGAAAGGACGATTCGAGAAGTTGATCCAATCCAAATTGACATTGTAGACTTTGTTGTTCCAAAAAGCTTATTTTCAGCACCTTTGAATACAAAAGCGATGCTCTCATCAATTTTCTTTCCAAAAATTTTTGAGCCTTACCGTGTGATGTTGTCTAGGACTGAGCAAAAAACGGATAAAACCGAATAACTGAACCGAACCGAAATTTTTTAACCGAATTTTTTCGGTTATTCGGTTATTTTTTAAAATTCGGTTATATCCGATTTAATATCCGGTTTTCGGGTTCGGGTTTGGTTTTTAAAATTTTGTTATTCAGTTAACCGAATAACCGAATAAGAAATAATAAAAAAAAAAAATTAAGCCTTAAAATTTAAAACAGACAAACAGTCCCCATCTCTCATCTCTAATCTCTCGTCTCTCACTCTCTGATCGAGACCCAGTCTCTCTGATCTCTCATCTCTCACTCTCAGTCCTAAATCCGTTCGACCCTATTAAGTTCGTTTTGGAGATTTAACGATTTCTTGCTTTGATTTCGGCTGATTTGGTGCTATTGTTCTAGTTTGATCTGCTGTAGTTTCCTGTTTTTTGGTGGCTGCATATAAGTTTGTTCATTCCATTTGTCCAGATCTGTTCTGGTTTTGCTGTTGTATGTTGGATCTGGTTATGGATTTTCGGTGCATTTCAGTTCTCGATCTTCAGGATATCCGGCGGGTCGCCGGTATTTGCAGTTCACCGATGGTTATTCTTCGGCTTCCAGGATGGGATAGAGTGTTGCTGACTTGGGCTAAGCAAGTGGGCCCACGATTGCTGTTGTTGCTCCCCACGTGGGTTTTCAAATTTCAAATAGCTGCTGCTTGACTTCATTTTGTTTTGCTCTTGGGCCCAAGTGTTTGTTTGCTGATTGTTTGATATTGGGTCTATTGCTGCTTTACTTTATTTTAAATGGTTCTTTTTTTTGATTGATAAATGATAATATGGAAGCACAAGTTCGGTTTTAACCGAAATATCCGAATTTACAATTCGGTAATTCGGTTATTGTCAAATTCGGTTAATATTTCGGATAGTACAATTATGAATATTTCGGTATTCGATTATAACCGAATAGCCTATTCGGTTCGGTTATAACCGAATGATCAGTCCTAATGTTGTCAAAAGTGTTCCAAAATATTCTTCCGTTGCAGAGGAGTTTGTGGCTGATTCTATCATGTTATAAAACTCGAGGTTGAGTTTTCTCTAACAAGAGGAGAATGATGGGGACTCCAAGTAAGAACAAAGAAGAGATTTTTTATATTTTTTATTTGGAGTTTTTATTATGTTTAATATAAAAATAGTTGATGTGATTTATATATTTTATTTATTAGTGGGGATTTAGGACATTAATTAGTGATTATGAATTATCAATAAGGGTATTTTAGTCGTTTAGTACTTTTATTATTCCCCAAGTAATATTAGGGTTTTGAGTCACTTTAAATAGTGATGTAATCCTCACAAGTTTTGTAGACTGTATACTATTGATATTGAAGTTGATTATTTTATTCATACCGTAGAGGTATCCTACCGTAAATGTATTTTATCCATCTTGGTGTTGATACGTGGAGTTGATATACTTGAGAGATCCTAATGGTTTAAACGTGGAGTTTAAATCCTAGTTTGTTTTCTATTAATTCTTCATCCTAAATTTGTCCTACATCAGATAAGAAGAAACTTCGTTGCACTATTAATGAAGACATTGAGTTAATGTACATTGATAACTCATACCCGACAAACAAGAGAATTAATGTTCAAGGAATATAATAAAGACAGGAAGTCTGCTGTTCTTGAAGAACTTAAAAGTTAAAAGGGAGACTGAAGAGATATGGGGCTTACATACCAGATAATCATAAAGGATTGGTAAAATAGGGGAATTAACTATAGTTCTATCTTTAGTAGCTAATAACTCTCTATAGTTTAGAATGTCGTCCTATTTGTTCCTTCATGGTATGTATTTTTTCAAATGTTAAGGTTCCTTGGACCTTCAATCTCCTCAGAACCAACACCAACAAGAGTGCTGTTTCATGTACACCATACCATCCCAGGGGAAACTGAGACCAAATAACATTGGCCAGAGGAGGCTTAAGCAAGAGATAGTCCCTTTTTCACCTTTACTCGTTATCATATATTTGGAACCACTTGAGTTCTTGTAATAATTAAGGAGACATAAGTCTTCTCAAAGATTGCAATTTTACATATCACCTATCTTCTTTTTGCCAACTTAAGCATTCAACGAATTTTTTTTTGTATAACTATCTTGACAAGTACAAATTTTAATCTAATACTGTAGCTTGCTTGTTAGATTGTGTTATGTAAATGTCTTTTATTGGATAACTGACATGATCTGAACTTTTATGTGAATGTGCTGCTACTGCTATCTCCATATCCACCAAAGTTCAGCATTATCTTCAAACATGGTACTTTCAGCTATCCTTTTGGCGTGGGCCTTCGGAAAGCCATTGCTGATGATTGGTATGAGTTTTTGAGCCGCACTTCCGTCGTGGTAGGGGATGGGAAGAGAATCCGGTTTTGGATGGATGTGGTGGGGGTGGAGATTTTGATAATATCCTTGTTGATATTTCCTTGGATATTTTTGTTGCTCCTACTATCTCATTATGGCAGAATCTAGTTCCATTAATAGTGCTGGTACTATTTCTCCTTTCGCACAATCAGGTATACACTCTTGTGCTCTTAATGTCTCATCTACTTACCCTAGTTGGATTATAGACACAGGTGCCTCTGCGCATATGACTGGCTCCTCCAATCTTTTTACTTCATACACGCCCCGCTCTGGAAAAGACAAGGTTAAAGTAGCCAATGGCTCCTTGTCTTCTATCTCCGGGAGTGGCTCTGTCGTTTGTACCCCTTCATTAACATTATCATCTGTTCTCCATATCCCTTCATTTACTGCAAATTTACTATCTGTCCAACGTCTTTGTGAATCCCTACACTATTCAGTAACCTTTTTTAGAAATCATTGTGTTTTTCAGGACTTGGTGATAGGGCAAAGGATTGGCAGTGGTAGTGCAGTTAACGGTCTCTATTATTTAGATGTTCCCTCGTCTAACATGTCCTCTACTCAGGTTCAGGCTCTTCACTCTACTTCTCACCCATGTTTGACCTCTCTCTATCAATGACATCGACGTTTGGGACATCCTTCCTTTTCAGTATTGGAGTTTTTATTTCCATCTTTAGTTAAGCATTGTAACAGAACTCAGTTTTTGTGTGAACCATGTGAATTAGGTAAACACAAACGTTCTACTTATTCTGCTACTAACAATCGGCATTATGAACCTTTTGCCATTATCCATACTGATGTGTGGGGACCCTCTCAAGTTGTCTCCCGTTCTGGTCATAGATGGTTTGTTAGCTTTATTGATTGTCATTCTCGTGTCACTTGGATTTACCTTCTGCGGACCAAAAATGAGGTATTTGCTTGTTTTCAAGACTTTCATAAAATGATTCAAACCCAATTCGACGCTAAGATCAGAATTCTCCATAGTGATAATGATCGTGAATATAGTAATAATAATGTTTTTGCATCTTATCTCTCCCAGCATGACATTATTCTTCAGACCTCCTGTGTCACAACCCCAGAACAAAATAGAGTAACGGAAAGAAAAAATCGACACTTACTAGAGGTAGCCCGCACTCTTATGTTCACTATGTCAACCCCTAAATTTCTTTGGGGAGATGCGGTTCTGACTGATGCATTTCTTATAAACCGCCTCCCTTCTAGAAATATTAGGAACAAGAGTCCCATCTCTTTTCTCTAACACACGACCAGTCCTTCTCCTTCACCTCGAGTTTTTGGTTGCGTGTGCTTTGTTCATGATAAATCTCCCACTCGGGGAAAATTAGATCCCAAAGCTATTAGGTGTGTTTTCATTGGTTATTCTCCAACCCAAAAAGGTTATAAATGTTATCATCTTTCTTCTAACAAAGTCTTTGTCACTCGGGATGTCACTTTTTGGGAATTGGAACCTTTTTATTCTTCTTCACCTTCTCCTCAGGGGGAGAATGTTATTAATGAGGAGAAGCTTCCTGAGGCTAGTATTACAGGCTCTACTTTTCCTGTTCCTGTTGTTGTTTCTGATAATTCTACACAGAGGGAGTTACAGTGTACTAAACAGAATGGGTCTAAGCCTGTTCCTGTTGTTGTTTCTGATAATTCTACACAGGGGGAGTTACAGTGTACTAAACAGAATGGGTCTGAGCCTGAGTTGAGGACCTATGCTCGAAAAGGCAAGAATAAGGTTACCGTTTCTGCACCACTACACCAACCTTGTTCCGGACCTAGTCTTAATAATGCTAATGATGAGAATCTTAATCCTACTTGTTCTTCTAAAGATACTGACATTCTTACTTGTTCTTCTGATGATACTGACATTCCTATTGCTCTTAGAAAAGGAGTTATAGCTTGTACTCAACATCCTATTTCTAATTTCCTAGCCTATAGCAAATTATCTGCATCATATCACTCTTTTGTTTCTTCCTTGTCTTCAATATATGTTCTTCAGGGGTGGAGAGAAGCATTTAGTGATAAGAATTGGAAACAAGCTATGATCGAGGAGATGAATGCCCTAAAAAGGAATGCCCTAAAAAGGAATGATACATGGGAACTAGTCACTCTTCCTTACCGAAAAAAAGTAGTTGGATGCAAGTGGGTATATACAGTAAAACAAAATTCTGATGGAACGGTTGAGAGACTCAAAGTCAGACTAGTTGCAAAAAGGTACACTCAAATTCATGAGATTGATTACCAAGAGACATTTGCTCCTGTAGCGAAGATGAACTCTGTTTGTACCATAATCTCATGTGCAGCAAACTTCGGCTGGGATCTTCAACAATTCGACGTAAAAAATGCATTCCTTCACGGTAACTTGGAGGAGAAAGTGTACATGGACATACCTCCTGGTTTTGCTTCGTCTGTTACTATGGGTAAGGTTTGTAAGTTACGAAAGGCTTTGTATGGTCTGAAGCAATCTCCTAGAGCCTGGTTTAGTAGACTCCACAGAGCAATGATAAGGTTTGGGTACAAGCAGAGTCGAGCAGATCATACTCTTTTTGTCAAACAAATAAAGGGTAAGATTACCATTCTTATTGTTTATGTGGACGACATTGTGGTGACAGGGGATAATAAAGAAGAGATAGTTAATCTCAAAGCAAGACTGACCAGAGAGTTTGAGATTAAAGATCTTGGTTCTTTGAAATATTTTCTTGGTATTGAAGTTGCAAGATCTTCCAGTGGCATCTTTCTATCTCAAAGGAAGTATGTCCTTGATCTGCTAATTGAAACTGGCTTGTTAGGATGTAAGCCTGCTGATTCTCTTATTGAAGTTAATCATCATCTAGTAGGAGGCACAAGACCTACAGTTGATAGAGAAAGATATCAACGTTTGGTGGGACGATTGATATGCCTCTCTCATACGAGACCCGATATATCTTATGCTGTGGGAATAGTGAGTCAGTATATGCATGACCCTCGACATTGCCACATGGAAACTGTTTACAGAATTCTGAGGTATCTCAAGTCTTCTCCTGGAAAAGGATTATTGTTTGCACCACATGGTCATATGAAAGTTGAAGCTTTTTCCGACTCAGATTGGGCTGGTTCTATAGAGGATCGTCGGTGTACAACGGGTTACTGTTTATTTGTTGGAGGTAATCTTGTTACTTGGCGTAGTAAGAAACAGTCTGTGGTGGCAAGATCTAGTGCTGAGGCTGAATATCGAGCTATCGCTTTGGGTATATGTGAATTAATGTGGCTTCGAACCCTGCTAGAAGATTTGGGTGTTACAACTAAAAGGCCTATGCAGTTATTTTGTGATAATAAGGCAACCATTAGTATTGCAAACGACCCAGTGCAGCACGATAGAACGAAGCACATTGAGATTGACAGACACTTCATCAAAGAAAAGTTAACCAGTGGTCTTATTTGCTTACCCTTTGTAAAATCAGAACACCAGCTTATTGATATTTTGACAAAGGGTCTTAGTAGTAAGATGTTTCATCCTTTGTGTTTCAAGTTGGGTATGCGAGACATCTACACGCCAACTTGAGGGAGAGTGTTAGAAGATAGTGGCCAATGGCATTTACAGGAAATAAGGAAACATGTTTCTTGTATTATCCTTGTTTTCCTCCTTTTCAGTTTTTAATTCCTAGACCTCTTGTATAAATATAGCAATTCACATATTGGAAATATAAGAGAGATTACATTCTTACACTCTCTGATCGACTCATTCATTCATCTTTGAAGGGTTTGAGAATATGTAGGGTGTGAATCCTTTTGCCATTGTACAACACGCTTCATTTCACTATCATGTTTTGTTTTGTTCTGAAAGGTGGGACCACATGTCCACTTCATCGTTTACATGTCCAACGTCAGCCATAGTGGGGAAAAAGTGTTGATTATTTGGCCGAAATAAAATTTTAGCACACTTCCCCAGTATATTGACCAAAATTTTATTCAACCCTTCTTCTCTGGTTTAGTAAGCTGTTCTTTGACACCCTTCTTACGCATGGGAAGGTCTTTTTTGGCGTCTTTGTTCCTGATTTGATAACAAAAGAACCGATCGAGATATAAGCTGTTTTGTTTATATGTTGGCTAATACTTAGATGTCACAAGTTTTCAATGCTTAAGATATTGATGTTCCCATGGGGCATGGGCCTATGCTCGGGATAGAGATGGCAGCAAATGTAGGTATGCTAATCTGTTTTTTCCTGGAGGGTTCCCACTCTATACCCATTCTGAACATCTGATGAGTCGGTGTTTTTGATAAATTTTTTCAAATCAATACTTCTCCATGTCATCTGCCCCACTGAATAACAGGAGAAAGAGTTGGACGTGTTAGAAGGAAATAAAGATAAGAGAGGCAAACATAATATGAAGATGAACTGATGAAGACAGATGAGCTGTCTGTATAACTTCTGATGAGAACGAAACTATGTGTGTGTGAAGAGTTGTAATATTAAGTCTCTCTCTGGTTTTCGTATATGTCATGAAAATTCAACCTCATGTAACTACATATCTCTATATATATGTGGCCCAGTGCCATCTGCCTGTATCCCTTGCAAAATAGTTGGCGGCGATCTGAACACTATTGTTGTACCAGATGTTCTTGTGTTATTTTTAAAATTATGAAAAAATTGACTGGGCAGTGGAAACCTATAAATCTACAACAATGATAAGACTAAATGAGCACCTATGAAATCTTCTTTGCCTCCACATGTCTATCTAATGTCAATTGCAAAAAAGTTCTGCTTCGCTGACTGTGTGCACGTAACTGGACGATTTGAACTCTTGGACATTTATTCATCCTGTTTGGTTTATATGGTTGCTACTATATGTGCTCCTCTGAGGTTTATGATGAAATGCGTTATAAGGGTATCCAATTGTGCTTAATATGGTGTACAGTCGACCCTCTAGGGTCATTTCCTTGCGAGTATATGCTATATGTGACGGAGAGAGATTGAGATGATGGATCATTTGCTTATTCACTATGAGGTGGTGTGTTGCTTGTGGACTATGGTCTTCTCACTTTGCAGTATTTCATGGGTGATTCCCGGCTCAGTTGGAGGGATGATAGAGGCCTGGTGAGGGATCAAGTCCGTAATGACATGGCAATTGGTTGACAATATGGATGGAGCGGAACAACATTGTATTGGAAAAGGAGAGATCTGTTGCTCTGAATTCTTATTCTATTTTTCTTTTTGGTGAATGTGGTACTGTGTCTTTTACAAATATTTTAGATGATTATTTTGGGAGCCTAGTTTAGGTACTATATGGGTGGCTCTTTAATGCTTTGTATAGGGTGTGGTGGTGACTGGGTGGCATAAGTGTGCCTTTTATTTCCTTATGCTTTTATGCACACCACAATACCACATGTAATTGAATTTGCCCCCTTTTGCACTCTTAGTGGCTCTTTATTTACCTATATATATACAAAAAGGGTACACTATATGCTGATAAGGGACGAGATGGTCGTCAAAAGGCAAAAAAATTCTTTCTACTCAGGATTCCTGAATATCTGTGTTTTTTTTTTCATTTCTTCTCTTTTTCGGCTGGGGCTGGGTTTGGATTAGCTGGCTACACTGTAAATACGTGAGATTTAATAGTTCAATACTGAATTCTTTCTACTCCTGATTCCTGAATATCAGTGTCTTTTTCTTTTCTTCTCTTTTTCGGCGGAGGGTGGGCGGGGTGGTGGGGTTGAATACTTGGATCTTTCATGATAGATATTTTCGTCCACATCTTCCGTGGGAGAGAATGGCTTTATTGCTTCTCTGTCCTGCTGCTTCTGGGGGTTTTACTGGGATTTCTATCTCTGACGTCTGATCTCCAAAGGAATGGTGGGCTGCCCTCCAATGAGAGGAGTTGTATTTTTCCCCTCTTTCTTTCCTTGAGGCTCCTTCTCCTCCCTTTTTGTACTCTCCTTTCTGTCTTATAAATATTCTTTTACATTAAAAAGAAAAATAAATAAATACAAAGGAGATCATTGATAGGCATGATGCACTTGAGCAAACACGTCTCACATGTGAACATGGTGCTCAAGTCATATGTGTACATTTACGTAGTTGCTTAAGTTATTTTTATTGCTTATGAATTCTGATAGATTGTGAACACATTTTTCATATAAGGGAATGTACGTCCTTTGCAATGTGGCATCTGGGAACGAGTTTCACAAGGAAGCGGTTATGCACCACCTCTTGCCACAAGCAGGCAATGACCCACAGTCAATCATGGTCAAGTTCTTGCAGCATAATGACAGCCGATTACGGATAGCTGCTGTCTGGGCTTTAGTTAATCTCACCTCTCCAAGCAATCCTGGTTCGTTGTGTCGGGTTGTAAAACTGAGAAATGCTGGTGTATTTCATCAATTAAAAAATATGGTCAGCGATCCCTGCTTGGATGTAAAGGTCAATATCGAATACCATGATTGAGATGGTTTTTTCATTGTCACATTATATTTTCATTAGTTTATTTATTCAATTTTTTTTCCCTTCCAGCTTCGTGTTAAAACAGCACTTGGGCAATCAATGACGTTTGGCGATGGCTCAACATGATTATCTTTTCTCGTACGTTGAACTCAACAACCAATAAGATTTTGATGCAAAATGGTGGACATCACTGTATTTTCTGAAAGTTTCATCTTTGCCAACGGGCATGTTATGCTTCCATTAGACGTTTATTATGCCATTATTCGAGGTTATAGAGTTCCGACATGTATTTTCTGTATCATTATAATAGTGTCAAAAGTGTAATTTTATTTTTTACTCCAATGAATTTAGTTTGATCATTATTTCATACAAATACGATATGTTGCGAAAAAGTTCCACGCAATAAAATCTCACGTCCCTGCTTGTTTTGTTTTGTTTTGTTTTAGGGTGCAAAGAAAGTTCCAGAAATCCATCTTTTTGATTAATTTTTCACATATTTCTAGGAATGGTTTTAAGTTTTATTCTTCCAATATTTATGTAGCCATTATGTTGAACTTGCATGCCACTGCTGTATAACCTGTCCCATTGTCTTCTCTATTCTTTTACAAGGTGCCACTTATATGGCAGTTTCCCCATGAACTTGCTTTCCAGTATAGGAATTGTTTGCAGCATTGAATTTGATCTCCAACCTCTGCTTGTCTATGGTATCTGTTTCTTTTGCAGGTGTAAATGCATTGCTTTCTTTGGACTTATGTCCATTACTGATCGGATGCATCCGACCGCCTCACATTTTAATCTGTGTTTGTTGGTTTATGGGGCAGCTATAGTTGTAGTTGTTGCAGAGGTAGCTACATTATGTAAATGCAGGAGAAATTGCGTTTGTGGTTTGTTCGTTTATGGGGCAGCTATAGTTGTAGATGTTGCAGAGGTAGTTGCGGGGCAGCTATAGTTGTAGATGTTGCAGAGGTAGTTGCGTGTTATGTAAAGGCAGGTAAAAGTGCGTTTGCGGTTGGAATTGTGTTTGAAAAATTAGAAACTTGAAGTTTATGCAGCTGAAAGTGTAATTGTTGTTCGATTACGGCTGTTGCAACTAAAAGTGTCGTTGTGGGTGGGGTAGTTTGACAAAGACAAGGTTTCAATAAGGGTAATATGGTCTGAAGCTGTGACATTTGATAGTGTGTTTTGGGTTGATAAAAATTTGAATTTTCAATTCAATTTAAAATATTTTTAAATTTAAAATTGATGTGATTTAATTTACTTTTGAAAACAATAAATGTTGTAATTATTAGTATTATTTAGACGGTTAATAATTTTTATAATTTATTGTCTAAAATTAAATTAATTCATAACAATTTTGAATTTGATTACTTGACCCTAATTCAAAATTTATAAAATATCTAAATACTACTAGTAATGATAAAATTTATTATTTTCAAAATTTAATAAATTCACGAAAGCCTAAAGTATGGAGCTCAAACTAGGGGAGCAACTTGTGCGGTCTTAGGAGTTATCTCTATCTCAACCCACACAACATTTGTCGGATATGGGTTGGGCGGGTCTGGAGGCCGGATTAATCTTTTGTTGCCCAAGTATCAATCCGTTATAAAGTTTATGAGTTTGGGTTGGGTTGAGTTGGGTGGGTTTGGGCAACCAACAATTAAAATATAACTAAAATTATAATAAACTTAGTTTGACAAAAAAACAATAATTGATATTTGATAATCATAAATTGTGAAAGATGGCAACTTATTGACATATTTGATCTGTATTTTTGAAAAAATAGAAAGAACACAATGAAGGAGAGACAAATTTTGAATTTCTCTCTATTTATTTTTTAAACAAAAAAAGAAATATAAAAAAAAGATCTTACTATTTGTTTCTCAAACAAGGTAACCTCTTTTTTTAATAATAGTAATAAATAAAAAAGCACAATAAAAATGTAAAAAATGCTAAAAACACATTGATAAATTGTAAATAATTTTAAAAGATAATATAACTAATCTATACTAATATTTTGGCACGCATTATGTGACGCCCCCAAAATAGGTCCACACAACCCATTTTGAGTCGCCAATAACATTCCACAAAATACAAATACGAATTTTTCCATTTACAACTAATAAAGTGTTGTGCAAAATACGATAACACAATACAAATACATCTTAAATTCTCAATACATTTATTGACACACTAATAATAGTGTATTGAGATACTTCTATTATCTCGGACCATCACTCCATTCCCCGGCTAGTCCCCGCTACACTCTCTCTTTCTGAGGAGAACAATGGAATAAAAAGGAAAAGGGTGAGCACAAATAGTCCAGTAAGAAATATCATGACTAAGATAATGAAGAATAAAATTATCTTTAGTCTTCAACAGAATTAAATCAGAGATTTACAGATATTATAATTGTTCAATAACAACTGCAGCGGAACGAACAATCCATTAGAAGAGTCAAGTAGATTATAATATCTACCATCTTCTATAAGTTAAAGGATCACCACCAATATTTTATCCCTGTAACACCAATCAATAGTTCATGTATATGAACATCCAAATCAACAGTTTATATTCAACAGCCTCTCTTTGCACTATGTGCCAAAGATATTTATTTGTAACATCACCGGTCATGATCATGCCAAACATCAGTTCATCTTTCCACTACGGACCAAAGAGAACTTTCACCATACACCTTTGTTTGTAACACCAAAAATCATGATTATACTAATACACAGTTTGGTCAAAATCATGTCACGCCAGTTCATCTTTGCACTACGGGCCAAAGAGAACTATCACCACAATTTAAGTATGAGGATGATGACAATGATACAGTGAGATTAAGGATAAGAAAAGATTTATAATTTAATCAGTATCGAAGATTGACCAAATTGCCAACACGATGACCAAATTGTGGAGTCAAATTCAAGAATGATACTCAAGAAATTATTTCATGATTCAACTATAACGTATAAAACGAAATAAAAAGATTCAAGTGAAAAGATATTAGATGAAGCACAAACTATTAAGGATATTCTACTAATTTTCAGAGATTTTCACCATTTAAAAATAAGGTTTTGGAAACAAACAAAGATTTCTTATCATAAATGGAGCAATGTGAAAGAAAAGATATCCCTTAAAGAGTACAAAAGAAATGGTACGTTATACGAGTATAACAGAATATATGAAACTGCAAATGGATTTTCACCCGCTATGCGATAATCCGCGTAGACAGATTATTATTTCCATAAAAGATTAATAAGTAATGAATACAAAGGGTTATTCACCAAGCATGCGTCAATCCGCACGGACAGGTTATACCCACAGATTAATAAGGAATGAATACAAAGGGTTATTTACCAGGTACGACACTCCGTACATACAGGTTATTCCCACATAATAATAAGAAATGAATATAAAAGGATATTCACCAGACATGCGTCATACCGCATGGACAGGTTATCTCCACAAATTAATACAGAATGAATAACAACCTTTATGAGTATAATATCACTTACGAACATGAAAACAAATGATATTATATATGAGTATGAAAGAAATGATATTCCCTACCTTAGTTAACAAGTGACTGGATGTTACTTTCTATGAAGTTTACTAACTTCGGATAATACTAGTATTCTCACAAATACTCACAATAGCCTAGCACACTAAGAGAACTTAAGAAATTTAGAGAGAGAGAGAGGAAGTATAGGCAATGAAGGTGTGAAAATTTCTTAAGCGAACCCTCCCTATTTATAGAAAAATCAAGGTGAGGGCATTTTAGTCTTTTTCCTAAATTTTCTTGGTTTATTACTCTTATATCCTTGACATATTCTTTTAATATACTTTATACCATAGTATATTATTAGAATATGCTTTCATTTAGGTTTTTAACCCTAAGGTAAAACTAAAACTGAATTAACTATTTACTGACAGTAATTACTATTGAATGACATGTGGGTCCAACGAAAAAATAAAATCTGAAGAAATTATTCTACAAAAATAATTTGTGGGTCCCACCGATCAAATAGTTATGGATCCCACAGAATAAAGTGTGGGTCCCACAGAAATATAAGTTAACTTACAACAAGCGCTTCACGTATTTTTAATCAACACTATTTTAGACTTTCAACAATTATTTACCGTTAATATTATAGACTTATAATATTGACAACCATATCATTCCCAGAAAAAATGGGGCCTTCCGTATAAACAGCGCGCAATTAAATAACCTTTTTTCTTGACAGAATTTTTAGACATTGTCAATAATGCTAAATATCATATCAAATAATATGAGTTACAGTGTCATGACAAATAATAAAAAGTATTATGCAGATGCTACTGTAACAATTATTGAATCAAAATACTGTGCAATAGCTACTTTATCAATTATTGAATCAATAATATAAAATACTGTGCAACACCGTGTGCTTGTGAAATACCGCGTACTACTATGGAATAACGCGTTTTACTGTTCTTTTTATTACCAGGTATTTCAACAGTTGCAGGTGATAATACTGTTGACAAATACTGTCGTTTTCAGTATCCGACAATGGGGCCCACTATCGCTGACAATATTATCATTTCGACGCCGTCATACGGTACCGAATATAATATTCCCCGACAAAAAGAATATTTCCCGACATACTGTTTATCAGATAATTTGCATATAACACCCTTAATTATTATTTATAACAATTAAGCACTTCACTATTTAGAAAAATAATCATAAAAAAAATAAAAGTCGGGATCTTACACATTACGTGTGTAGAATGAATGTGTTAATGTTAGGAAAGAAAATAGGAATTGATAAAGGAGTGGAGAGAAAAAAATAGAAGTTTTTAAGTTTAAGAAGTAACTGCTTCTATCTAAGAGTAAATTTGAAAGTTTTAAAAAGCTTCACGTTTGGAGTTTACACCAAAATAATTGCCCAATTTTCTCACACTTTATAATATATATATATATATATATATATATATATATATATATATAGAAAGAGAGAGAGAGAGAGGCGTGATCCACAGCGAGCGCTAGCTGAAATGGATCTAACAACAAACGTACTCCCTGCCGTCCATCTTGTCTATAAATGACTGGGAGTAAAATTAAATTATTGGTCATCCGTTACTCTTTGTAGGGGGGCCATGTTCTTACCAATGGAAGATAGTTAAATAGTAATTTACCAATTTGTCTCTTAAAAGTTGGGACTGTTAAAGGTTGTTTGATTTGATGATGACTAGCTTGATTAGTTAAATAGAGTTATGCTTATGTGATTATTGTGCTAATGTGACAAAGTGTTTATGTGCTTTATTGTTTTAATTGTCTATGTGATTACGTGATTACGTGTTTGGCTGACTAAATGATTATGTGTTTACATGCAAATGTGATTGCATGCGTGTATGTCCATTGATTTATGTGTGCTTTCATTTGACATGACAAGAAGATGATACATTGATAAATGTTGTGGTTTGCACACTTATCATTAATAAATATAGCATGATGATAATCAGTTGATGTAATGATGAACATAAGATAAAAGCTCATTTGACTCTTAATATTGTAAAGTCCTTCAAAGAAATACATGTACAGGGACTTAGAATTAGAAAGATCAAGAATGTTAGGTTGATCTTATCGTAGAGTTACTCTACACATTCATAATGAGATTATAGTAAGTAGAGTAACCTAAGTGTTCAACGAATAAATGATTAATGTATAATGGTATAACAAATATTAAAAAGTCCTTCAAAAGAATTTTGTGTACAAGGACTTAGACTAGAAAGATCAGGAATGTTAGGTTGATCTTGCTGAATAAATCTGATGTATAACTATTAGGAAACTTGTGTTTCTAAAGCCTCTCTTCCTGTTCGCAAAGTCAATATGGATAACATAACCAATCACTAACCGTAAAGCTGAAAGGATCACAGAGTTGTTGTACCTATTTTAAGTGTACCCTAGCTTGTAAAGCCATTAACAACGAGTAGAGTAAACAGAATCGTAAAGACAAACAAAGCTCATAAGGTAAGAACTGAATGATGAATGCTTGATGGAATCACAAAGTTTGGATCTGATCTTAAGGTGACAAAAGTATGAGCTGAGCAAGTTAAAGACTGTTGAACAGTGACTAAACGAATAATGGTTCAAGATAATCACTAAAGAAACTCAATGACCGTTCAGAGAAAACAAGATTGTTAAAACACCTGATCAGAATCATAGAGCAGCTGAAAAGCAATTAGAGCAAATGAAAGGCTGCAAGATCGTAAAGTTGATCATGAAGACGAGAGGACAACAACAAGCTCAGATGAAAATCATGAAGACAGTTGGAAGCTAAACAAGTGAAGGATAATTCGAAGGTACTCTGCCTGGTTATAAAGGACAAAAAAATTCACAGAGTCACTAAGAGATCGTAGAATGGCAGCCTGCCTCATAAAGATTCAAAGAGACAACAAGATCATAAGGTTGCCTCTAATAAAGTAGAGTTGTAAAGTACGTCCAAGATTCTTAATACACTCAGTCGCAGAGTAGACGGTTGAGCAAATTGTAGAGCTCAACTCTACGATTTACACTACTTTACTAAGACGACAAGATCGTAGAGTGAAGTCAGGTCTGACCAGAAATCTGACAGAGGAACGTTGCAGATCAGAAGATCACAAAGTGTCAAGTCATATATCCCTGATAAAGAATGTAGTTGTGTCTAACGGCTAGTATGCAGAAAGTGATCTGTCAACTGAACAAAGTAAAGCTGCAGGTTGATGTGACAGGTCATGGACTAGAAAGAATAGGCTGACACAAAAGCACCAGAAAATCAACATCAAGGATATCAAAGTATCTGCACATTAAATACTTCCAACGGACACTTTCCAACGGAAAAATCAACAAGAGACTATATAAGAGCACCAGTTCAAACAATTAAAGAGAGATCAAGGAGTAAAGATGGTGGACTGACATAGAAAATCGTAGAGTGATAGATCAAGAGACAATATGCAGAAGTACACTCTACGATCCATCAAGAACACTAAGTGTTAAAAGGATGAAGGAGTAGAGAAGATTAACTTCACTACACAAACAGTGTTCAGAGTTGCTAAGCACAAGAAGAAGAGGAGGATGAATGCCAACTTGACATCAATCATGAAAGCTGCTAAGTATCAAAAGGAAGAAACTTTACAGTCATCTTGGTAGTTCATCATGAGCAGCTGTCAAGTATCAAGGAGAAGAAGGAGCAAGACTGCCAAAGCTTAGCAACACAACAGATGATCACAAGAAGATGTTAAGTATCTAAAGAAGCTGAGCTCCATTGCAACACTCAACTACATCTCAAGGATGATCATACCAAGCTACTGAGTATCTGAAGACGATAGAGCGTAAACTACATCTCAGCAGCACATCCAACAAACATCAATAACAGGAACAAGGGTCGGAGGATCCTGGTCTTAAGTGACCGAATTGGGGCCAAGTGGATCCTGGTCTTGGTGAACGAATTGGGGCTGGAGAGTCCTTATCTTTGTGACTAAATTACCAAGTCTGCTGGGCTTGAAAAGGTCTTTGTGTCCTTGTCGTGGAGACTAAAATAGCCAAATCTGCTGGGCTTGATGAGAGCGAATATGGCCTAGTCGAGATGACCAAACTCTTAGTAGATTTCCTACTTGTTGAAGTAGAAGAGTGGAGTAGGAGTTGTTCAGTCTTCGAACCACTTTATTTACCTTATGTCTTTTTCATTCTGTCATTTATTCAATGTATTCAATGCATGTGATGAATGGTTAACTTCAATACAAACCAAACTTCATAACTGTGATCTTAACATATCTTCAAGGGGAGTTTTCAAACTAATATTCCGCTATGAAAAATCAATCTTAATGAAATGATTTATTTGGTAATACTTCTTAATAAACTAAAAAAGTTTTTAAAGATCTATTCAACCCCCCTTCTAGATCTCTATTGTGCCTCTGGAAAATAACAATTGGTATCAAAGCGGGTCCTCTCGAACATAAAGCTCACAGTTTCAGTTGATTCTATGGCACTAAACAAAACCTGTTCTAAGCTTGGTAGTTGAAGTAGGCCAGTGATTATGAATAAGCTTACAAATTAAATCTTGAATATGCAAGTGCATGTATGTGAACGCTAGTGATGATGAACTATCTGATGAATGCTCTTTATCATTCCAATCAAATCAACTTCAATTTCAGATGATCTCAGCAAGGTAGCTGTGACGCCCCCCAAAATAGGTCCACACAACCCATTTTGAGTCGCCAATAACATTCTACAAAATACAAATACAAATACGAATTTTCTCATTTACAACTAAAATTTGTCGTGCAAAATACGACCACACACATACTGTGACTTTCCATACAAATATTGTACCGTATGGTACCACAGTATCCAAACCCAAATTATTACAATGCCGTAAAAAGACGACAACACATGTTTTAAGTCTCTAGTACAATCATTATTAAGCTATGCCATAACTTGATAAGGACAACCACTAACTCGGACCATCACTCCACTCCCCGGCTAGTCCCAGCTACATTTTCCTTTCCTGAGAAGAACAATGGAACAAAACTGAAAAGGGTGAGCTCAAATAGCCCAGTAAGAAATATCATGACTAAGATAATGAAGAATAAAATTTATCTTTAGTCTTCAACAAAATTAAATCAGAGATTTAAAGATATTTTAATTGTTCAACAACAACAATTGCAGCGGAACAAACAATCCATTAGAAGAGTCAAGTAGATTATAATATCTACCATCTTCTATAAATTAAAGGATCACCACCAATATTTTATCCCTGTAACACCAATCAACAATTCCTGTTTATGAACATCCAAATCAACAGTTTATATTCAACAGCCTCTCTTTGCACTACGTGCCAAAGATATTTATTTGTAACATCACCGGTCATGATCATGCCAAACGCCAGTTCATCTTTGCACTACGGGCCAAAGAGAACTTTCACCATACGCCTTTGTTTGTAACACCAAAAGTCATGATTATACCAATACACAGTTTGGTCAAAATCATGTCACGCCAGTTCATCTTTGCACTACGGGCCAAAGAGAACTATCACCACAATTTAAGTATGAGGATGAGGATGATGACAATGATATAGTGAGATTAAGGATAAGAAAAACTTTATAATTTAATCAGTATCAAAGATTGACCAAATTGCTAACACGATAACCAAATTGTGGAGTCAAATTCAAGAATGATATTCAAGAAATTATTTCATGCTTCAACTATAACGTACAGAAAGATTCAAGTGAAAAGATATTAGATGAAGCACAAACTATTAAGGATATTCTACTAATTTTTAGGGATTTTCTCCATTTAAAAATAAGGTTTTGGAAACAAACAAGGATTTCTTATCCTAAATGGAGAAATGTGAAAGAAAAAGATATCCCTTAAAGAGTACAAAAGAAATGATACGTTATACGAGTATAACAGAATATATGAAACTGCAAATGGATTTTCACCTGTCATGCGATAATTCGCGTAGACAGATTATTTTCACAACAGATTAATAAGTAATGAATACAAAAGGTTATTCACCAGGCATGCGTCAATCCGCACGGACAGGTTATACCCACAGATTAATAAGGAAAGAATACAAAGGGTTATTCACCAGGTACGACACTCGTACATACAAGTTATTCCCACAGAATAATAAGGAATGAATACAAAGGGTATTCACCAGGTACGACACTCGTACATACAGGTTATTCCCACAGAATAATAAGGAATGAATATGAAAGGATATTCACCAGGCATGCGTCATACCGCACGGACATGTTATCCCCACAAATTAATACAGAATGAATAACAACCTTTATGAGTATAATATCACTTACGAACATGAAAGCAAATGATATTATATATGAGTATGAAAGAAATGATATTCCCTACCTTCGTTAATAAAATACTGGATGTTGCTTTCTATGAAGTTTACTAACTTTGGACAATACTAGTATTCTCACAAATACTCACAATAGCCTAGCACACTAAGAGAACTTAAGAAATTTAGAGAGAGAGAGGAAGTATAGGTAATGAAGGTGTGAAAATTTCTTAAGCAAACCCTCCCTATTTATAGAAAAATCAAGGTGAGGGCATTTTAGTCTTTTCCCTAAATTTTCTTGGTTTATTACTCTTATACCCTTGACATATTCTTTTAATATCATCCATCCATTTTTTCTTCCATTTATATCATCCATCCATTTTTTCTTCCATTTATATCATCCATCCATTTTTTCTTCCATTTATATCATCCATCCATTTTTTTCTTCCATTATCAAAAGATAATTCCATTATCAAAAAGATAAAACCATTATAAAAATAACTCCATTATCACAATAAATCCCTTTTTTTCTGTATTATTGTGTTAAATGTATTAATATCACAGATAGCATATACTCGCAATACTGACAACCAGATTATTCCCAGGAAAGAGGGGGTCTTCCATAAAAATGGCGCGCAATTAAATAACCCCTTTCCTTGACAGAATTTCTAGACATTGTCGATAATGCTAAAATATCCTATCAAATGATATAAGTTACAGTGTCGTGACAAATAGTAAAATATATTATGCAGATGCTATTTAACAATTATTGAATCAAGATACTGTGCAATTGCTACTTTATCAATTATTGAATCAATAATATAAAACACTGTGCAACATCGTGAGCTACTGTGGAATACCGTGTGCTACTGTGGAATAACGTGTGCTACTGTAGAATAACGCGTTTTACTGTTCTTTTTATCACCGGGTATTTTAACAGTTATCGGTTAAAGTTTTGCCGCCAATTTTTATCACTTTCTATATCCGACAGTTAACCCGTTGTGGGGCCCACTATCATTGACAATATTGCCATTTCGGCGCCGTCGTACGGTACCGAATATAATATTCCCCGACAGAAAGAATATTCCCCGACAAAAGGAATATTTCTCGACATACTGTTTATCAGATAATTTGCATATAACACCCTTAACTATCATTTATAACAATTAAGCACTTCACTATTTAGAAAAAAAATAATCATAAAGAAAATAATAAATTTTTATTTCATAAAGTCGGGATCTTACAGTAGCAGTCGAGCGGACAAGCACATAATCAATCTGGTGCAGCAAGATGAAGGAACCAAGGATATTCTGTTGACAGAGTTAATAGATGAATTGATTGAAGATATCACTACTTATATCTCCTTGTAAGAGAAGTTTTGCTAATGATACTAAAGGTACCGAAGCATGTATCTCTGAATGAAGCATCACTGTACTATTAAGAAAATTAGAAGAACTTCTCACTAGTTTGAAAAGTTTGTAGCAGAATCTATCCCAACAAGAAAGTTAGCCTAAAAATGCTTAAAAATCCTTCATTCACTCATATATACTGAACGTTAGTATATGCATCAATCATGGGACAAAGTATCTGCTCTATATGACCAATAAGAAGTTTTACGATAAGCTTGAGTTTATATCACAATTCAAATATCAAATCTGAAGTCAAAAGAATCGCAAATGAAGTGCTATAAATGTTCAAAAAGCAATATCAGAAGTTCTATCAGAAGCTGCAACAAATGATGATGAAAATGAAGATGACAGAAATCTACAAGTATCAATCCCCACAAATCTCAATTGATATATCGACGAGCGGATGATCTCAAGCATAACTGATCTCAAGGAACTTATGTCAAGAAATCTCCAACTATCTTCAGAGACAATCTCTCTGAACCTAAGAGACTGATTATAATGAGAATGCAGCAGACTCTCTCATTGATGTGCCTATGATGTAATGCGCTAAACGATCAAGCATCAGTCAAATGCATGACAAGAAATTCAAGGTTATCTTCCTCATCCACTAGTGTCAAGATCGAGACCTAGAAATCAACTCGATAAAGATGACTGGATCAATTAATACAAATGACCACGGGGTCAAAGATCTAGCTAGAAGGTCACTAAAGCTCAATATTCTAAGAAAAGTTCAAAAGACTCATTTAAAAGCAAATGGGTCGACTTAAAGGAGAAACCATTTAAGTTGCTGCTCATAATGTACTCAGGAAAGTCTCCAACAACTTATTTTAAAGGCAAAAGGTACTCATTAGATGCAGTAAAAGACTATCTCAAGTGTTCATGAGTATCCTCAGAATGATTTCAGCATTCAACGTTCAACTTCGTCGAAGCTGATCATGAAAGAGAAGGGTGAAAAGATTAAAGCAGAAAAGAGTGATTACGGAAGATCAACTCTACTATCAGGAAAACAATCTACGAGTTGTGAAAAAAGGAAAGCCAAATATCAAGTAAAGACTCATGCATTTGGCTATATGCAGTTCGTTCTCAATGATGGCAAGACATCAGACAAAACTTTAATCAAGAAGATAGGAGGAATCTTGTCTGACATTTTAGTGAGAAATTAAATCTATAGATTGTTCAACAAGAATTTCTAGATAGCAGAAATTCTTATTCAAGTCATAATTGACAAAGGCGAACCAAACAAGGCAGAAGAATCTGCCATGAGAAAGAAACTAATGATCTAGTACATAAGAGTCCTACGATCGCAGAAGATGAGCTCACAAGATTGATACTTAACGATCGCAGAACTGGACCAGAAGGTCGTGGAGCTCTCTATTTAGATTGAGAGGATTCTATAATTCAACAAATTTGTGGAATGTTGAAAGACATTTCTATACTTGTACAAAGAATTCAAATCAGAAACGCCTGCTTAAAGATTAAAATTCCTTAGTCGTCATCTGAAAGCAAGAATTCAAGAAGAACGCACGGAATCATGATCTATATCAAAAGCTATGAAAACAGAGAAATAAGTTAGTCCTCATGAAAAAGATTCAGATCTTGGGTTATCTAGAAGATGAAGAAGTTGGCTCCAAAAGAAAAGTGTTCATGAATGGTTAATCTTTACTCACCTATTGATTTAGTAAACCAGATTATATTCATTAGATCTGTCATTATTGATATTATGGTGAAATGTCACGCCCCGAAATCCACTTGCTAGCTTCTTTTAGCTATGCCAGACTTCGTGCTGACTTGTACAACTTTTACATAATGCTATAGAAATTTTAACTTCTAATAATCAGAGTAAAATGCGAAAAAGTGATAATATTATAATATCATTCTTTCGTGTTACATCATTCCCATGTTACTTGTTCTTATTACAAATAAGTCCTAAAAGACTTAAAAAATAAATCTCCATTTCTCTATCCGAGACTTGCAGTATTAGCAACCAGGCAGTTCCCAGGAAAGATGGGGATTTCCGTTAAAATGATGCGCAATTAAATGACCTAACCCTTTTTCTCGTCACAACTTTCTAGACATTGCCAATAATGTTAATCTAGCATAGTTTAAATGACTTCTACATCTTCAACTTAAATCTTTATACCTCTATAACAGATCTGGTGTTCAAGCTTAACTAGTTAACCACTTATTAGATATTCCATAATATATAACTTCTAACTATCCAAGGTTCACAGTATCCCATAACAGATAATAGTTCTTGTCAGAACGTTAACTGTATTTGGATACCCTCACTTGGATATATAGATTTATATTTGATGTATATCTCTTTCATATAAATAGTTCTTATCTATCTGACATTCACAGTATTAATGATAAGATTGTCCCTAGAATTGAAGAACGCATTTCAGTAAAGATGGCACCTTACCGGTGCTCATTAAGTGTAACCCCGGAGCTTATAGAACTCTCAGTATCATTCAAATTCCCTCATTCAGATGTATAGTTCATATAGATACTGTATTAACTTAGTACAACTATTCTAAACAATTTAAAGATCAGAGTATAACACATTCGATATAATAAATGATGATAATATATTTCATATTGTTAAGTTCGGTTACATCGTTCTCAGTACTAAGTTATTACAACAAAGCTTTTAAAAGACTTAAATAAAGTAAAACTAATTAACACGGTCGTTTCCCTTTGGTCGTCTCTAAAGTTCCGGAATTATCATTTAAGACTGCAAAAGAGATTATATGCAAGAATGAGCTACAAATGCTCAGCAAGTTTATTTAGAAACGTGAACACAATGTGTTCGAGTTGAAAGATGTCAAAGAGATTTAGTATAATTGAGGGTTCAGTATAAGAACCATATATTTCAACCAGTTCTGTCAGTCTTTAATGACTTAGAACAACTTTGTTCGGATATCTCGTAGGGGATCAGCCTACTAATATCATAGGAATATGCATATCATCCTACAATTTATGTCAATATATAATCGACGATTTATAACCTTCTGCTAAGGTGTTCCATTTCTCAGTATAAGATGTCGTACTAAAACAATTTGGTTTGACACAATAATTTATACTCGAATAAACAATATATGAATAATGATTCATTTCTCAAGTTATGCTGAACAAGAAGCAATAACTTCACAATAATTGATAGCAAGATGTATAATACTTGCATAAATGTAACAAAGTTTGGAGACTTGCCTGTGCGTAGTACGTTTAGTTTACACTGTCTATCTACGTCACGTAGTCTATTTATGTCTATTTATACCAATAATAAGTGTTAGAATACTTGCACATAGTTTCAAGGAATAGAAGGCTTACCTCGTATATCTTTTAAAGATAAATATAACGGCCTAAACGTTCATCGTAAATCCTATACAATTATCGGCGTACATAACTAGTTAAACGTTTAACAATTAACAATTAACGCTTATAATTAAGACTTCTTCTACTATACATGAAATAATTTCAGAATTATAACTGCTTATAGAATGAATATTTTTCCACTATATTTAAAATAAATTGAGCATTATAATTGCTTGCAAAATGAATATTCAACTATTATATTTGAGATAATTTCAGCATTATAACTACTTATAAAATGAATATTCTTCTAAATACTTAAAGAAAATCGGACATAGTAACTGCTTATAAAATTATATTTTCTAATATTTATGAGAAATAAATCAGACATTATAACTGCTTGTAAATAGGACTTTTATACTATATACTTAAAATAATTTGGGCATTATAACTGCTTATAAAAGTATATTTTTACTAAATATATAAAGAAGAATGAAAATAATAACCACTAGAGTAATACCTCTTGTAGTTGCTAACTTTATTTTCAATCACGTAGCGCTTCGATACTTCGAAAGTAATTTTTATCCAACAATATCTCTCAGAATATAAATATAGTGTTTTTGCTCTTAAACTGCTCTTGAAAAATAGTAAGAAATGAATGAACTGAGCTTGCTATTTATAGAAAAACCAAGTTTCACTAATTGCACATTAAGGGATCGGCTTATTACACTTTTCACCCAAGCATATTCTTAGAATATTCTTCTAAGCTCCTTAATGAAAATATCTTCCAAGCTCGACAATGCAGCTTGCAATCTAAGCTCCTCAATGAAAATATTTTCTAAGCTCGACAATGCAGCTTGCAATTGAACCTATCTTCTAAGCTCCTCAATAAAAATATCTTCCAAGCTCGACAATGCAGCTTGCAATCTAAGCTCCTCAATGAAAATATTTTCCAAGCTCGACAATGCAGCTTGCAATTGAACCTATCTTCTAAGCTCTTCAATGAAAATATCTTACAAGCTCGACAATTCAGCTTGTTACCGTAAGCACGACAAATCACTTTGTCATTCTCAAGCACGACACAACAACTTGTCAAAAATAATTTGTCGGGATGCTTCTTGGTGACATTGTGGAAAGCACGACAAATCATTTTATCAATGTAAACACAACTAAGCAGCTTGACAAAAAAAATTTATTTGACCTAATTCATCGTTTACATAATATAATTACAAAACACCTGGTTTAAAATATCATTTCGATCTTTATTAAGCATATATGTTACAAAATTCGAATCTCATCAGGGCTTAAGGTTTTAAACTTCTCGATACCTAGTTTTAGGTCACTAAATTAACCTCTAACCATATGCGATCGTACTTTTAAGCCTCATAAATATTCAAGGTATTACATTCACCCCTACTTCAAAGAATTTCGTCCTCGAAATTAACTTTACAGCTAACTTTAGTCATTCAATATCATATTTATAAGTTCTATAAATATTCAGGATATTACATGAAACAAAGCACTTCTACTCAATAACGCATATATTGAGGGGGAGCAACTAGAAGAAAGGCAGTCAATATCTTCAAAGTTTCAGCAAAACGAAGATCATAGAGTAAACAATATGTTATCAAAGCACTCTACGAAGTGAAGAAGTGAATTTTGGCTATCTGGAAGCAGCTAATAAAGCAACATGAAGATCGCAGAAAGGAACTGCTACTTTACGACAAAAGAAGATGAAGCTGTCATTTTGAAGATAAAGGAGGATTCTACTCTTAAAAGACTCGTTAAGTAAAAAGCCAAATCTCAATCCATATGATGGTTGAAAAATCAATCTGAAAAACTATGCAAGGACTACAAAAGCAAATCATAAAGTTAAGGGTGATCGTAGAACCCAAAGGAGATTGCTGAGCTAACGAAGGTTCGTAAAGGTAAATGATTCCTCAGTAGGTACTCAACAAAAGTTAAAATTAAGGCGGTTAATTTAAAAAGCACGTGCTAGTCACGCCCCAAAAAAACAAGTACATTAAAGAAATTACTGGGCTACAACTGTAAAAGTGTAGAAGTGAGGCGACGTGCAACCAACTAAATCTTGCCATATGTCCCACTCGGCAAAAATAGAGGGAAGTGATATAAAATCATTTTAAAATCCCTATCTGACTCTTGCACTTTCAAACTTCAACCAGAATCTTGCGGTATTCAAACTCTCAAGAGCTCAAACCCTAGTTTTCCAAAAATCCCCAGTAAACTCAAGCACCTTTGTGCTACTTTCTACTTGACTCAACCTAATGACGAGTCATCAAGTCCTTCCCAGAAACCTAGTTTGTTTTGACAAATTCGGGGATGCTGAGTAGAGGTTCAAGGATATACTTACACTGGTACAAAATGTTGGGTTCACTGAATGTCCAGAAACCAACACCAGGATTTATTCTACATTGGTGAAGGATTTCTATCTAAATATTGTCTATCGAAGAGGGTCTCTCAATTCAAAAATCAAAGGAATCACTTTACAAATACATGCCTCTAAAATCAACAACTGCCTAGGATTTCGTAATCAAGGAATGACTTCCTTCAACGACATTGACGGTGAAGATGAATTGCAGCGTATGAGTTATGAGAAGAAATCTCATATAAAAGGAATCAAAAAGAAAGATTTTCCTCAGCACTATGAGTTTCTTGCTGATATCATCGAAAAATGTATTATGTGCAAGGATACAGCTTATGATACAGTTAGTGAACTACAACTTAAGTTCATGAATGCTATTGTTCAGAAGAAGAAGATCACCTTTGGTGTTATTCTCATGGGATGGATAACAGAGTGGATAGAAGATGCCAAAATAAAAAATGAAGTTGGCAAGCCAACTCCCAAGATGCACTATGGGAGATTCATAAGCATCATTCTTAAGAGAAAACTAAAAAACAAAATCGAAGACGGTGAGGGAAAAGTATTAAACTGCAACAAAAGAATAACTCCAAGGTTGTTTGAAGATTGGAAGAAGAACCCACGGGCAAAAAAATTCAAGATAACAAAAGTGGCAAAGGACAGTAGCAACAAAGATCAAAAAGCCTCTAAAGTCAAAGGAAATAGGAAAATGGAAGAAGTCACAAAAGAAGAATCCTAAGAAGCCGAAGCATATCCAGATAGTAGAGTTATCGTTATTTATGATGATCAATCAGTTCAGAAGAAGAGAAAAGTTGACAAGGATAAAAAAAGATTGAAAAGGAGTCCCTTAAAGTTTCTTGGAAGACTAAAGGGAAAGAAAAATTGTCTAAAGCAGAATTAGCTAAGAAAGTCACTTCTAGAAATAATGAGCCAATGGATCATATGCCTATAGAAGAGTCAAGCTTTGAGCTAGGAAAGGAGAAGGGAAAGGAAAATAAGTCTGAAAAGAGGAAAGTAGAAAAGAAAACAACTGTCAGGACTGCTCCAAGAAGGATGAGCACGGGGTTAAGAGAACAATGGAAGAGTTCAATTAGGACAGGACCATATGAAATTATTGAAATTGAAGATGATGATGAAGAAGCAACAAGTCTTGAGAAGAGCATATCTTACACCACTAAATAGGAAGCATCTACAAACATTTCAGAAGAAAGTTCAGAGAACAATGAAGATAGTATGTATGAGGGAAGAGACGTGACTGTGCCCAATCAATAAGCAGATCTTGCCAATGACTCTACACCTGAGTTCAACAAAGAGGAAACTGATGAAGAAGCTCATTCTCCTGAGCCTCAAGATAATGATGATGGAATGAATGAGATGACTTCAATATCTGAACTAAGAACAAATGAAGAGATAAGTTCGACACCTGAAGTAGGTCGTAAAGAGGAAGAAATGGGTCAAGAAGAATTTGACGATGATCCGACTATGAAAGATGATTTGGCGAAACAATAATCTGATGAAAATATTGAGGCTGCTAAACCAGAATCAGAAGAGGAAGAATGCGAAGGAGAAAAGGATATAAAGATTTCTGTATCCAACAAAGAGGATGACTTTGATGAACAAGTTCCTTCTCTTGAATTTGAAAAAGATAAATATAAGGATGTGATGAATGAAAATGAGCCGGAACCCCAAGAGATTATAGAGGAATAACCATTGCAAGATTTAAACCTAAGGATAAAGAAATCTAAGAAAAGGAAGAGGACAAATGGAGATGAAGAGTAGGTGTTCAAGAAGGTAAGTTCAAGACACAAGTAGAAGAAGAGGAGAGAAAATTAAAAAGAAGCTCAAGGAAGAAAGAAGTTTGAGGAAGCTTGAAAGGAAGGAATTTGAAAAATACCGATAAAGGAAAAATGAGATTGAAAAGAAAAGAAAAAAGGAAGATGAAAAAGAGACGAGCTATCAAAGTGAATAGAGCTACTAGTCTCTACGATCATGAGGATGAGTGGCTGCTGAATTTCATCCCCATGCTACCATTGTTGAAGACTATCCATCAGAATGATCAAAGCTCAATAAGAGGGAGCTACTCTATGTTTCCAAATCTCACTTTTGTAGCTCAGAATTTTCCAAGGGTCTTGACGTTTGCAACTGTGTTAATCAATAACAAGCCCTTTTATTCAGACTATAAAAGCGCTCAAGAATCTTCCATCAAATCTATCCTCTTCTCAATCTTTTGTTCTTCCATTGTTTGACCGAATTGAGGAATTCGAAGAGCCTCTTTCTATGATCATTGAACAACCTTATAATTACTCCAACTCTCTTTTTGTAGAGTCTCAACACTCTACGAACAATAATCAAAATACTACTCTTATAGTCGTAGAGTCCCAACACTCTACGGACCATGAAAACTCACTTATTCTTCCAATCGTAGAGTCCCAAAACTCTATAATGGAGTTTGGCAACACTCCGTCTAATTCACAAGTTCTTGTCTCCATTCCATTTTCATTTCCTACACCGAACCCAGAATCTAACCCCAAATGCTTTCATGGAACATGGACTCTTAAGAACAACTCAAGAGCAACAACAATATGTTCAATCTATTCAACAGCAAAGCCAGAACTTTGCAGCCATTATAGCAGCCTAAATTCGTGATCTCAGCACTGCCTTCAAAGACAATCTAAATGTGTGACAGCTAACCCTAAAATGCCTCATTTTCGATGCTAGCATAGGTAAGATGATGACAAAAGGGGGAGAAAGTAAGTCAGTAGCTGTAGTAAGGGGAAAAGAAGTGAAAGTCAAAAAGATAGCGGGAGAGTAAATAAGCATAAAGAAGATACTGTACAAAGAGGGAGGAGTCATAAAGAAGATATTGTACAAAGAAGGAGGAGTCAAATAAAAGTGCAAGATATTGTAACTCACAGGCTAAGGGGGAGCAGCAGCAAGTCAAGGGGAGCCAGAAAAAGAAAACAACCGAAAAGTAAGCACAGGTACAGTTTAGATTATTTTGTACTAGTAGTATTATTGTTTAAGTTATTTTGGCATTGGCAAATCTTGTAAGCATTATCAGTCATTTAATCCAACTAATCATTTTACATTAGCAGTACAGTGTATCATTGTATCTTAAGACATAATCTATCCTTTTAGCAGATACGCATTTTATGTATTATATTTGTTGTAAATTAATGATTTTGTCATCATCAAATAAGGGGAGATTGTTGAAAGTTGTTTGATTTAATGATGACTGGCTTGATTGGTTAAATAGAGTTATGTTTATGTGATTATTGTGCTCATGTGACAAAGTGATTATGTGCTTTATTGTTTTAATTGTCTAAGTGATTATGTGCTTATGTGCTTGGCCGACTAAATAATTATGTGTCTACATGCAAATGGGATTGCATGCGTGTATGTCCATTGATTTATGTGTGCTTTCATTTGACATGACAAGAAGATGATGCATTGATAAATGTTGTGGTTTGCACACTTATCATTAATAAATATAGCTTGATGATAATCATTGATGTAATGATGAACATAAGATAAAAGCTCATTTGACTCTTAACATTGTAAAGTCTTTCAAAGAAATACATGTACAAGGACTTAGAACTAGAAAGATAAAAAATGTTAGGTTGATCTTATCGTAGAGTTACTCTGCACATTCGTAATGAGATTATAGTAAGCAGAGTAACCTAAGTGTTCAACGAATAAATGATCAATGTATAATGGTATAACAAATATTGTAAAGTCTTTAAAAAGAATTCTGTGTATAAGGACTTAGACTAGAAAGATCAAGAATGTTAGGTTGATCTTGCTGAATAAATCTAATGTATAGCTATTAGGAAACTTGTGTTCATAAAGCCTCTCTGCCTGTTCGCAAAGTCAATATGGATAACATAGCCAATCACTAACCATAGAGCTGAAAGGATCGCAGAGCTGTTGTACCTATTTTAAGTGTACCCTAGCTTGTAAAGCCATTAACAGCGAGTAGAGTAAACAGAATCGTAAAGACAAGCAAAGCTTATAAGGCAAGAACTAAACGCTGAATGCTTGATGGAATCACAAAGTTTAGATCTGATCTTAAGGTGACAAAAGTAAGAGCTGAGCAAGTTAAAGACTGCTGAACAGTGACTAAACGAATAATGGTTCAAGATAATCACTAAAGAAACTCAACAACCGTTCAGAGAAAACAAGATTGTTAAAACAACTGATTAGAATCGTAGAGCAGCTGAAAAGCAATCAGAGCAAATGAAAGGCTACAAGATCATAGAAATCTGACAGAGGAACGTTGCAGATCAGAAGATCACAAAGTGTCAAGTCATATATCCCTGATAAAGAGTATAGTTGTGTCTAACAACTAGTATACAGAAAGCGATCTGTCAACTTAACAAGTAAAGTTGCAGGTTGATGTGACAGGTCATAGACTGGAAAGAATAGGCTGACACAAAAGCACCAGAAAGTTAACATCAAGGATATCAAAGTATCTGCACATTAAATTCTTCCAACAGACACTTTCCAACGGGAAAATCAACAAGAGACTATATAAGAGCACCAGTTTAAACAATCAAAGAGAGAGATCAAGGAGGAGAGATAGTGGACTGACACAGAAAATCGTAGAGTGATAGATCAAGAGAGAATATGCAGAAGTACACTCTACGATCCATCAAGTACACTAAGTGCTGAAAGGATGAAGAAGTAGAAAAGATTAACTTCACTACACAAACAGTGTTCAGAGTTGCTAAGCACAAGAAGAAGAGGAGCATGAACGCTAACTTGACATCAATTATGAGAAGCTACTAAGTATCAAAAGAAATAAGCTTTACAGTTTTCTTGGTAGTTCATCATGAGCAGCTGTCAAGTATCAAGGAGAAGAAGGAGCAAGACTGCCAAAGCTTAGCAACACAATAGATGATCACAAGAATATGTTGAGTATCTAAAGAAGCTGAGCTCCATTGCACCACTCAACTACATCTCAAGGATAATCATACCAAGCTGCTGAGTATCTGAAGACGATAGAGTGTAAACTATATCTCAGCAGCACGTCCAACAAACATCAATAACAGGAACAAGGGTCGGAAGATCCTGGTCTTAAGTGACCGAATTGGGGCCAAGTGGGTCCTAGTCTTAAGTGACCGAATTAGGGCCAAGTGGGTCCTAGTCTTCGTGACCGAATTGGGGCTGGAGAGTCTTTGTCTTTGTGACTAAATTACCAAGTCTGCTGGACTTGAAGAGGTTTTTGTGTCCTTGTCGGGGAGACTAAAATAGCTAAGTCTGTTGGGTTTGACGAGGGCGAATGTGTCCTGATCGAGATGACCAAACTCTTAGTAGATTTTCTACTTGTTGAACTAAAATAGTGGAGTAGAAGTTGTTGTAACGCCCCTAAATTCTCTACACTCCCTGTAGCAGATTTGGTGCTCACGTTAAACTAATCAACTATAAATATTCCATAATAAATAAGTTCTATCTATCCAAGGTTCACAGTATCCCATAACAGATAGTAGTTCTTGTTAGAACAATAACTGTGTCTGGATACCCTCACTGGGATGTATAGATTTATATCTTATGGATATCTATTTCAAATCGATAGTCCCTATCTATCTGAAATTCACAGTATTAATGATAAGATTGCTCTTGGAACCGAGAGGCGCATTCCGATAAGATTGTTTTTGGCACCTTACCGGCGCTCATTAAGTGTAACCTCAGTGCTTACAGAACTCCCAATATCATTCAATACCCTCACTCAGATGTATAGTTCTTTATCAACATTGTATTAATATTTTACTATTTATCTGAAGTTCAGAGTATTGGTACCATTTCATGATAATAAATAATATCATTGATAGAACATTCGGTTACAAGGTTTACTTGTTCATATCACAACAGTTATTATGACTTCATACAAATAACAAGGACTTAACATGAAAATTTAATCTACTCTTCTTTTTTACGTTCATGATCTTCTTATCATTCTCTCTTAACTGCAAATAAAGTTTTATTCGCAAGAATGAGCACTACGGCTCAACAAGTCTAACTAATAACATATAAACAGTTTATGCTTTCATATAACTTTAACATTCCTTGACATATCACATATATCAATTTGATATTACAAATAACTTTTCATTCAACAGTTTATATCACGTTGTCACACAAAGCGTATAAACCACATATACATAACTTATAAAAGTAACACATAAGAGTTAAAATACTTGCCTCGTATATCTTTTAAAGATAAATATAACGGTCTAAACGTTCGTCGAAAATCCTACACGATTATAAGTTCATGTAGATAAATAAGCGTTTAACGATTAAATCTTTTAAGTTTTATTTCGGCTATTATAACCGCTTATAAATAAGACTCCTTCTACTATACATCAAATAATTTCAGCATTATAACTGCATATAAAATGAATATTCATCAACTATATTTAAAATAAATTGAGCATTATAACTGCTTATAAAATGAATATTCGGCTATTATATTTGAAATAAATCGGGCATTATAACTGTTCATAAAATGAATATTCGGCTATTATATTTGAGATAATTTCAGCATTATAACTGCTTATAAAATGAATATTTTTACTAAATACTTGAAGAAAATTGAACTTAGTAACTGCTTATAAAAGTATATTTTCAACTTTATAAGAGAAATAAATCGGACATTATAACTTCTTGTAAATAGGACTTTTGTACTATATACATAAAATAATTTGGGCATTATAACTGCTTATAAAAGTATATTTTTACATAAAAAATGAAAATTATAACCACTAGAGTATACCACTTGTAGTTTCTAGCTTTACTTCCAATCGCATAGCACTTCGATGCTTCGAAAGTAATTTTTATCTCACAATATCTCTCAAAATATAAATATAGAGTGTTTTTGCTCTTGAATTGCTCTTGAACATGGTAAGGAATGAATGAACTTAGCTTGTTATTTATAGGAAAACATAGTTTCGCTAATTGCACGTTAGAGGCTCGGCTTATTACACTTTGCACCCTAACATATTCTTAGAATATTCTTGCCATATTCTTGGCATATTCGCTAAAAATATCTACCAAGTTCGACAATGCAGCTTGCAACTGAACCTATCTTCTAAGATCCTTAATGAAAATATCTTCCAAGCTCGATAATGCAGCTTACAATTGAACTTATTTTCTAAGCTCCTCAATGAAAATATCTTCCAAGCTCAACAATGCAGCTTGCAATTGAACTTATCTTCTAAGCTCCTCAATGAAAATATCTATTTCTACCAAGCTCGACAAATCACTTTGTCATTCCCAAGCACGACAATAACTTGTCAGAAAAACGATTTGCCGGGATGTTTCTTAGAGAAATCGTGGAAAGCACGACAAATCATTTTGTCAATGTAAGCACGACTAAGCAGCTTGACAAAAAACAAATTTATTTGACCTAATTCATCGTTTACATTATAAAATCACAAAACACCTAGTTCGAAATATCATTTCGATCTTTATTAAGTACACATGTTACAAAATTCGAATCTCATTAGGGCTTAAGGTTTTAAACTTCTCGATATTCAGGGTATTACAGTTATTCAGTCTCCGAATCACTTTAAACTCTCTTGTGTCATTTACCTTATGTCTTTTTCATTCTGTCATTTACTCAATGTATTCAATGCATGTGATGAATGGTTAACTTCAGTACAAACCAAACTTCAGAACTGTGATCTTAACTTATCTTCAAAGGGAGTTTTCAAACTAATATTCTGCTGTGCAAAATCAATCTTGATGAAATAATTTATCTGGTAATACTTCTTAATAAACTAAAAAAGTTTTTAAATATATATTCAACCCCTCCCCCCTTCTAGATCTCTATTCTGCCTCTTGGAAATAACAGGGACCACTTAGAACTTTTTTCAAGCGCCTTCCGTTTCTCTTACCAACGGCTTCCGCTACTAGCTTTAGACCTTCCGTTTCTTAATGTAACGAAGCATTGAAGTAATAAATTTATTTACCAAGTAATGGGAACGTTGTATAAATATTCATTCCTTCCACATCTATTTTTTTCAACAGTTCTCGTTTCTTCCTCCTCATTCATCTGAGATCTACACTACCATAACATTTTTGAGAGAAAAGCTTTTTGGAGGACTATAACAAATCGATTTAAATCTATCAATTTTTTTTATTTCTTCTTGTATATTCTTGTTGCATGTGTTTCCATTTCTTTTGGCATATTCTTTTATTGTAAGAAGAAGATGAATGAGAAAAACACCAGGCAAGAAAAATATATAAGGGAAATGGTAGATTTTTGGATAATTTTTCGCCTTTGCCATCTGCACAACTAAATAGAGGACAACAGATTGATTTAAATCTCTTAAAAAAATTCATTTCTTCTTGCATATTCTTTTGTTGTAAAAAGAAGACGAACGAGGAAAACACCAGGCAAAAAGAATATGCAAGAGAAATAAAAAAATTTGATAGTTTTTCGCTTTTGCCGTCTGCACAACTAAATTGGGAACGGCGTCGTGTACCACTTCTTTGACTTTCGTTACTCTTTTAGGCGGCAAGAATCAAACTTATGTTTGTTAAATATTCTCTACTCTTCTTTTTTGTCCTAAATTGTCTCACACATTTTGTCTCTTTTCCCTCTCAGCTGAAACGAATTAAGTTCTTCTAATATCTTCCATCATCTCCTCTCTCCTTTTAATTAAAGGTTAATATCAATCTATAGCCCCTTCGAATCTATTTGGTTCAAGTTCTTCTGGTTTGTATTCTGATTATGAATCTAGTTTACAATTTATGAATGAGAATGGGGTTTGTAATGACAGTACTAATACTACTTTGAATCCATACGTTGGTCAAATATTTTCGAGCTTAATTGAGGCTGAAAAGTTTTATACATCATATGCTTTTAGCAATGGTATGCACACAAGCCAATCATATTTGATATGATGTAGCATATTCTTTGTAATCTTATTCATTTATTAATAAAAGAATTGATTTCTTAAAATGCATTTTATATTATCTACATAGTGATGTTATATTAAATGTGATAAACCCATAGTTTTGAGCAATGCTTTTAGAGTCATGATGGTGATCATGCTAATGAGATCTAAATTCTAGATAGCTCACAAACTAAAATCATTCATAATCGTTGGATTACTAAAAAAGAGATTAGTGAATCCGGATAGATTAATAGATACGTTGCTTGCTCTTAGGAAGAGGATGATTGATCTCATAATCATTTGTGTGGAGACACTAAAGCAAGTATATAGGTGCTTATTGGAGAATAAGTTCACTGAACGTGGCTCGCTAAGGAATACCTAATGGAGTTTTACTCGTCTGTCAATAGAAATTCCTCTAGTGATAGTAGTATAAGTGATCCTTGGACTTGAGATTATCATAGTATCTTGTGTATGATGAGTTATACTTTGACATGTCCCTTACGACCTTTGGGTATATCAAAGGGTATGATTGGGTATAATAAGTTGTGCATGGAGATAGGTGAATGATCAACAAAGAATCTATCACGTCTAGTAAAAGATGTGGATGTCCTATGTGATTCGATAAATGATAACTCAGTAGTCCTTGGCCAAGGCAGAATGAAATTAGAAAGGAGTTTCTAATTTGCATTATTTAGAGTTGTGCATTTGGGAATCGAAATACATATAATTAAATAAAATAAGACTTGACAGTAAATCCATGTCTTATATTTAATTGGGACATTGTATGGTAGAATGATTGAATTGTACGGTAACTATGCACTGAAAGGTTCTTTTGTGATTAATGTTGAAATCTATATTATCTGGAAAGTCGTTGATCGCTAAAGGGGCTTACCCTTATTATAGAATAAATATTATTTATTTAAATAAATTAAATAGTTTAATTTATTTATTTAAATAAGATTAGAATTGTTCTAATTGATTTATTCACAACCGGTTTAATACGGAGAACCTAAAGAGTCACACCGCAAAAGAAAATTATTTATTTAAGAAGTAAATGTCATAATTGTAATAATAAGTTAAGTGTATTTAATTTAATCTATGGAGATAGAATAAATTAAATAGCTTAATATTTATTATTTAATATTTTGGAAATATTAAATATAAATTAATAAGAAGTGTCTTATTATTATTATTATTATTATTATTACTATTACTATTATTTAATTCCTAATAGGGATTGAGAATTAATTAATAGAAGTACTCTCTCATAAATTTCTAATTGGATTAGGAGTCTAATTAATTAAAAGAGTTTAATTAAAAAAAACCCTAATCCTAAATAGTTTAGGAGGGTTCCCTATATCTATAAATAAGAGGAGTCTTATCATGATTTAGGGTTAGACAGTTACACACTCTTGCATTAGATTGTGGAGAGTACTTACAATTTTATAGAGATAGAAACTAGGGTTTTGCCAACACCCATCTTCTTGAATAACTATTCTTCCTTGGTGGATCACCTCTAGAGGCCAAGCACTTGGATGGTTAACGTTGATCAAGCAAAGGAATTTAGTCGGTGGAATTCAAGGAGAACGAGAAGGAATTGGAGATGAACTTGTACCCGAGGAAGCATGGTTCTACGAGGGTATAATTTCTTAATCTCTATCTCTTTCGTTTATATCGTTAATTGAGCACATAGATTGATCATAGTAATGGTTTGTATAAAATTTTTAAAATTCGATTTTATCGCACTTTCGCACTATTTATGTAATTTGATTGCATGTTCGCACTATATACAAACCTAACAGTGGTATCAGAGCCTAATCTTGTACTAATTATCGATTTTGATGATTCCATGTGATATGCGAGTGGATCGAAATTTTTGGGCAGAATTTATTTTTTCTGAATCTGTTACGCGGCGCAGCTGCACCGTTTCTAGTTCATTCTGGAGCGCAGCTGCGCCCAAACCCAGAAAGTCGTTTCTGGGGTTCAGCGCAGCTGCGCCGTTTCCCAGTTCATTCTGGGCGCAGCTGCGCCGGTCAGCAGAATCCGAAAAATAAATTTTACTTCAATTAAAATAAATGGTTTATTTAATTGATATAAGTTTAAAATAAAGATGTTTATTTTATCTAGAATAGGATTTCAGATTGCTAAAAAAATTAAAGGAGTTTAATTTGGATTTGGTTTTTGATTAAAATAAAAGAGTTTATTTTGTTTCAAAACTAAATATTAGCAAAATATTTGCCCATTAATTAATATCAATGCGTATATGGAATGGTTTTATTATTCATGGGATGAATGTTATTTATTGATATATATATAGAGATATGTATGATAATAAATAGGGATTGATTGTGGACTATTGACCAATGTGTGATTGGATTTATTTTTGAGGATGCTTGAATGTATGGGTTTTTATAAATGGGGTCTGCATACCTCGTCTTTTCTAATTTTTCTTAATGTAAATTATATCTCCCTCCTATGTACTTCCCCTTGACTGGTGATCAAGGTTTCTATTTATTATAAATAGTTTTTGTAATAGGACTAGTTAGAATTAATTTTGAAGAATTGGAGACAAAGGAGCAAGGAGCGCTTGAAAATCCGTTTGTATTGGAGCCCGGGTTTAAATATAATAGTTATATTTAAATTTAATTCTTGCACCCTAGATTTGACCTTTTGGTTCACTTGGTGGCTCTAGTGAACCAAACTAGAATAAAAGTCCATAATCAATCCGGGTAGAATATAGTATTCTATATGTGCATGATTACTATATATATATATATTATATATTATACAACATGCTTCGCATGTTAAATAATATGACGCGTATTTTATATATATATGTGCATGCACGCTAAACAAGATGAGACTAATAATAACAAACCCCTCAAAGAAATAATATTAAGTCCTAAGCGTTCAAAGATATTAGGAATATCAAACGTCGCCTTCTAGCATGGTAAAATAATAGAGTATTAAATATTTAATATGAGTTTGTTGTGCACACACAAGGCGAGTATTAAATATTTAAGATGTTGTTTTATCACATTTGATGCTTATTAAGGAATTGAACATTACTTCTTTGTTGTGCACACACAAGGGCGGTCTGTTTCTCTTCACATATATGGAAGTGCTAGGTTGGACTTATAATCTAAGAGGCAAAATACAAGGAGTTACATAGTGATGTAATTGACAATAGTTGTCTACCTATTTATTTATATATAGTTTGTTGTGCACACACAAGATTATATACATTTGAAATGGGGTCCTTAATCTCACTAGCAAATCTTTAATTAGATTTGCCGAACTATATAATGAGGGTAATATAGTTTGTTAAAAAAGTGAGAGATACCAATTTAAAATAAAGACCTAATTTATTTTGGTAATTAATTAGATGAATGTATGCTAAAATGTTGTCTATTTCACATGCAGAATTTAAAAATGTCAAACTCACTATCACTGCGTAGCATACTTGATGCTAACAAACTGACCGGACCGAATTACACAGACTGGTTAAGAAATCTGAGAATTGTTCTCACTGCTGAAAAGATTTATTATGTCCTAAATTCGCCAGTCCCTACAAATGTTGCAGAAACAGCCTTTGAGGAAGAGATTGCTACTTTCAGAAAGTGGCAAGATGATGCAATCTTGGCTCAATACATCATGCTCGCATCCATGAGTAACGAGCTTCAGCGTCAGCATGAAACTATGGATGCTCCTACTATATTGCTGCACCTCAAAGAGTTGTATGGTGAGCAAAGTAGGACTGCTAGATATCAGATATCTAAGGAGCTCTTCCGATCTCGTATGACCGAGGGCACTGCTGTTGAGACTCATGTCCTTAAGATGATCAATCTGATTGAACAACTTGGACAACTTGGGTTCGTGATGGATGGGGAGTTAAGTCAAGATTTAATCTTGTAATCACTCCCGGACACCTTCTCATAATTTGTTGTGAATTTTCACATGAATAAGTTGGACGTCAGGTTGCCTGAGCTACTTAACATGCTGAAAACTACTGAAGGTCACTTCTCATCCAACAAGAACCAAGTCTTACTAGTGGATGATTCTTCCAAGAAAAGGAAGAGGCCCAAGGTATCTTCTAAAAAGAAGAAAAACAAGAAGGCTAAGGGCAAGGCGAAGAGAAAGGATAAAAAGAAACCTGATCCAGATAGCAAAGGAATTTGTTACCATTGCAATAAGCCGGGACACTGGAAGAGGAACTGGAAGGAGTATCTTGTGGACCAGAAGAAGCTTGGAGAAGCTTCGACTTCCGATCTAGGTTTGTTCATGATTGAAATTAATTTTTCTGAAAGTCAAAATTCTACTTGGGTATTGGATACCGGCTGTAGTTCTCACATGTAATAATATGCAGGGACTAAGCAGAAGTAGAAAGTTGAACAATAATGAAGTCGTCCTACGAGTGGGAAATGGAGCAAAGGTTGATGTATTGGCTGTAAGGACTTATTGTTTAGCACTGCCTTTGGGCAAGTTCATTAGTTTAAATAATTGTTGTTATGTTCCAACACTCATTAGAAACATTATTTCAATTTCTGTATTGGATATGGATGGTTTTGATAGTATAATAAAGAACAACAGTTGTTCTATTTATAATAAAAATATTTTATATGGTGTTGGCAATCTACTGAATCGACTTTACATACTTGACTTGCATGAAAATATACTTTAAATTGAACAAACTAAGAAAAGAAAAAGAGATGATGTTAATTATACCTTTATGTGGCACTGTAGACTCGGTCATATCAATAAAATAAGATTATCCAAGTTGCATAAATATGGGCTTTTAGAGCTATCTGATTACGAATCATATTCAACTTGTGAATCTTGTATCATGGGTAAGATGACTAAATCTCCTTTTAGTGGAAAAGGAGAAAGAGTTACAGAGTTGTTAGCGTTGGTACACACAGACATATATAGACCTATGACAACGAATGCACGAGGAGGGTATTCTTATTTTATCACTTTCACTGATGATCATTCTAGATTTAGATATGTGTATTTAATGAAATACAAATTTGAATCGTTTGAAAAGTTCAAAGAATTCAGAAGTGAAGTAGAGAAGCAAACTAGTAAGAGTATTAAGATTCTTCGATTGGATCGAGGAGGGGAATACTTCACCAATGAGTTTCTCAATTGTCTCAAAGAAAATGGTATAAGCTCACAATGGACTCCACTAGGGACGCCACAGTTGAATGGTGTATCTGAAAGGAGAAATCGAACATTGTTGGACATGGTTCGTTCCATGATGAGTTTTACCGACCTTCCAATACCTTTTTGGGGTTATGCCCTAGAAACGGCTGCATACCACTTAACAAGGTACCTACCAAATCCGTCCCAAAGACCTCATATGAGATATGGACAGGGAGGAAACCTAGTCTTAAGCATGTTAAGACTTGGGGTTGTCCAGCTTATGTCAAAAGGTTTGAGCATGATAAGCTGAAGACTAGATCTGATAAGTGTAGATTTGTGGGATATCCTAAAAAAATTTAGGATATTATTTCTATCATCCTACTGATCAAAAGGTGTTTGTTGTGAAACATGCTGCCTTCTTGGAAAAGGAGTTTATCCTTGAAGGGGTTAGTGGGAGTAAGATATATCTTGAAGAAGTTCAAGAACCACAAAATACTACGGATCAAAGTCAGGTACCTGACCAAGTAGAAGAACCTACTGTACCACTACCTATTCGTAAATCTGGAAGAGTACCGAAGATATCTGATAGGTATGGATTCATCATAGAGGATGATGATGAGGTACGCATCATAGATGATGATGATCCATTGACTTACGAAGAGGCTATGAGTAGTGAAGACTCAGAGAAATGGCTAGAAGCCATGAAATCCGAGATGGACTCCATGTATGAAAACCAAGTATGGACTTTGGTTTCACCACCTGAGGGCATTAAGCCTATTGGGTGTAAATGGGTCTTTAAGAGAAAGACTGGGGCAGATGGCAAGGTAGAGACCTATAAGGCCCGACTGGTTGCAAAAGGTTTCAAACAAAGACAAGGAGTTGGCTATGATGAAACCTTCTCACCAGTAGCTATGCTCAAGTCCATTCGGATTTTGCTTGCAATTGCAGCTTATTATGATTACGAGATCTGGCAAATGGACGTGAAAACGGCCTTCCTCAATGGAGAGCTTGAGGAAAATGTATATATGATACAGCCAGAGGGTTTTGTTTTAATGGTTGGAACAAACCAAGTCTGTAAGCTACAACGATCCATTTATAGATTGAAGCAAGCTTCTCGAAGATGGAACATCCGTTTTGATGAGATCATCCTCATTTTTGATTTTACAAGAAGGTTAGTGGAAGCGCTGTTTTATTCCTTGTATTATATGTTGATGATATATTACTGATAGGGAATGACATTCCTATGCTACAGTCGATCAAATTTTGGTTATCTAAACACTTCTCCATGAAGGACTTGGGTGAGGCATCCTATATTTTGGGAATAAAGATCTATAGAGATAGATCTAAAAGGATGTTGGGCTTGACCCAAGGAAAGTACATTGACTCGATGCTAAAGAAGTTTAGCATGGAAGATTCCAAGAGAGGTCTCATGCCGATGAGCCATGGAATACATCTCTCCAAGAAACAGGCCCCAAAGACACCTGAGGAGAGAGACCGTATGAGTAAGATTCCTTATACTTCCGCAATAGGATCTATCATGTACGGTATGATATGTACTAGACCAGATGTTGCTTATGTACTTAGTGTAACGAGCAGATATCAGTCGAATCCAGGAGAAGAGCACTGGAAGGCAGTGAAAAACATCCTAAAGTACTTGAGAAGAACTAAGGATGTATTTCTTGTCTACGGTGGGTCTGAATTGAAACTAGAGGGCTATACAGACTCAAGTTTTCAAACGGACCAAGATGACAGTAAATCCGTTTCAGGGTATGTGTTTACCTTAAACGGTGGCGCGGTGAGTTGGAAGAGTTCCAAGCAGCAAACAGTTGTTGATTCAGTGACAGAGGCAGAATACATAGCTGCAAGTGAAGCTGCAAAGGAAACTGTTTGGATAAAGAAGTTCATAACTGAACTTGGAGTGGTTCCTAGCATTAGAGGAGTCGTACCTTTATTCTGTGACAACAACGGAGCTGTTGCGCAGGCTAAGGAACCCAGGTCTCATCAGAAATCTAAACATGTGTTGCGGCGGTTTCATTTGATTAGAGAGATCATTGAAAGAGGAGATGTCACCCTGGAGCGTGTGGACTCTCAAGACAACATTGTAGATCCATTTACTAAAGCTTTAGCACAACAGCAGTTTGATCGTCACTTAGAGAAGATGGGTTTAGATACCATGGCGATTGGCTTTAGTGCAAGTGGGAGATTGAAAGTAGTATGCACACAAGCCAATTATATTTGATATGATGTAGCATATACTTTGTAATCTTATTCATTTATTAATAAAAGAATTGATTTTCTTAAAAGGCATTTTATATTATCTACATAGTGCTGTTATATTAAATGTGATAAACCCATAGTTTTGAGCAATGCTTTTAGAGTCATGATGGTGATCATGCTAATGAGATCTAAATTCTAGATAGCTCACAAACTAAAATCGTTCCTAATCGTTGGATTACTAAAAAGGGGATTAGTGAATCCGGATAGATTAATACATACGTTGCTTGCTCTTAGAAAGAGGATGATTGATCTCATAATCATTTGTGTGGAGACACTAAAGCAAGTATGTAGGTGCTTATTAGAGAATAAGTTCACTGAACGTGACTCGCTAAGGAATACCTAATGGAGTTTTACTCGTCTGTCAATAGAAATTCCTCTAGTGATAGTAGTATAAGTGATCCTTGGACTTGAGATTATCATAGTATCTTGTGTATGATGAGTTATACTTTGACATGTCCCTTACGACCTTTGGGTATATCAAAGGGTATGATTGGGTATAATAAGTTGTGCATGGAGATAGGTGAATGATCAACAAAGAATCTATCACGTCTAGTAAAAGATGTGGATGTCCTATGTGATTCGATAAATGATAACTCAGTAGTCCTTGGTCAAGGCAGAATGAAATTAGAAAGGAGTTTCTAATTTGCATTATTTAGAGTTGTGCATTTGGGAATCGAAATACATATAATTAAATAAAATAAGACTTGACAGTAAATCCATGTCTTATATTTAATTGGGACATTGTATGGTAGAATGATTGAATTGTACGGTAACTATGCACTGAAAGGTTCTTTTGTGATTAATGTTGAAATCTATATTATCTGGAAAGTCGTTGATCGCTAAAGGGGCTTACCCTTATTATAGAATAAATATTATTTATTTAAATAAATTAAATAGTTTAATTTATTTATTTAAATAAGATTAGAATTGTTCTAATTGATTTATTCACAACCGGTTTAATATGGAGAACCTAAAGGGTCACACCGCAAAAGAAAAATATTTATTTAAGAAGTAAATTGCATAATTGTAATAATAAGTTAAGTGTATTTAATTTAATCTATGGAGATAGAATAAATTAAATAGCTTAATATTTATTATTTAATATTTTGGAAATATTAAATATAAATTAATAAGAAGAGTCTTATTATTATTATTATTATTATTACTATTACTATTATTTAATTCCTAATAGGGATTGAGAATTAATTAATAGAAGTATTATCTCATGAATTCCTAATTGGATTAGGAGTTTAATTAATTAAAGGAGTTTAATTAAAATAAAAACTTAATCCTAAATAGTTTAAGAGGGTTCCCTATATCTATAAATAAGAGGAGTCTTATCATGATTTAGGGTTAGACAGTTACACATTCTTGCATTAGATTGTGGAGAGTACTTACAATTTCTATAGAGATAGAAACTAGGGTTTTGCCAACACCCATCTTCTTGAATAACTATTCTTCCTTGGTGGATCACCTCTAGAGGCCAAACACTTGGGTGTCTAACGTTGATCAAGCAAAGGAATTTAGTCAGTAGAATTCAAGGAGAACGCGAAGGAATTAGAGGTGAACTTGTACCCGAGGAAGCACGGTTCTACGAGGGTATAATTTCTTAATCTCTATCTCTTTCGTTTATATCGTTAATTGAGCACATAGATTGATCATGGTGATGGTTTGTATAAAAATTTTAAAATTCGATTTTATCGCGCTTCCGCACTATTTATGTAATTTGATTGCATGTTCGCGCTATATACAAACCTAACACGTATAACGTGTATATTATGGATAGACTCACGATCAATGCGATTTTATGAGAGGTTTAGGAATGTTGTTACTTTTGACACTACGTATAGGACAAATAGGTAAGCAATGCCTTTTGTATGTCAATCATCATTACGAATCCATCTTGTTTGATTTTGCACTCATAAGAGATGAAACAGAGGATACATTCGTGTGGGTTTTGGAAACATGGCTGGAAGCAATGCAAAACAAAGTGCCCTTGACAATTATAACCAATCACGATAAAGCAATGAACAGTGCTATTTCAAGGGTCCTTCCCTCTACTTATCATAAGCTTTGTACATGACATATCAGTAACAAGTATCAAAAAAGCGACACAATGTACTTTCTGAGCATGAGACCTTTATGGATAATTTTAAGAGATGTTTGTACTCGGTCACTACAGTTGAATTTGAGCACAGATAGGCAGAGTTGTTGATGAAGTATAAGTTGTAGGATCACGAATGGCTCCAATTATTTTATGAGGTCAAAGAAAAATGGATTGGGTCATATTCTAAAAAGTTTTTTTCTGCTAGAATGACGACTACCGGAAGGAGTGAGGGAGTGAATAGCTTTTTTAATACCTATGTTAACTCGACAACCGAACTTAAAGATTTTGTAATCAATTCACAGAAAGTTATTGTGAAATGATTCCTCAAGGAGAGAGAACCAGATTATGAATCAAAACACTGGAACAGACAAACGGTTACACGGGTAAAGCTAGAAAAACACGATGTTATGATATGATATACACAAAAGAAATGTTTAAACGTTTTCAGACGGAGTGGACAGATTCATTTAATTTCGAAGTTACTAGGATGTCTGATCATGAATCGTCTGAGACAAAGACATATACCATTTCCAACGATGAGGTCCCCGAAGAACATCGAATTTATTATGTTGTTGCCCATCATTTGAGCGGAGACTATTTTGCATGTAGTTGTCAACACTTTGAATACAGTAGACAGATTTGTAGGCATATTTTGAGATATTTGAATTACAAGAGTATACCAAAAATTTCCGGTAGTGTAATATTAAAACATTGGACAATTGATGCTAATAAGATAGATGGTGAACCTGAGTATATTCCCCCAAATCCCACTGCCGATTTTGAATAATTTTAGATTATACGTTACAATCATTTCTGCAGGGTGTATCTTCGCTGACTGCTAGCAGATCAACATCAAACCGAGTTTACTTGCATGCTCTTGCAAACGCCAAGGAAGAAAAAGAAATTATTGATTCATTTGAACCGAAAATATAAAATAATAACCAAGTTGGTTAATTGGGGCAGGAAGATGGTGTGGATGATGATATAGAGGTGGAGCATGAGGTTGATGTTAAGGTTGAAGATTAAGACTTTCTACCACCTACAGTATCGCAAATAAAAGGCGTAAAAAGGATGTGAGAATCGAAAGTGGTATTGAACAAAAAACAACAAGTTAGAAAAAAGACCCCTAGAATGTGCGCCATTTGCAAAAAATTGACTGATCATGAAGCAACATGATCCTAATGATAATAATCAATGTAAATAACAGTGTTCCAGAAATTTTGTTTCTTATTTATTTGTTTGTTGACATTTAATTTGTTTGATTGTGCATGAAAGGTTGGCAAAGACATTAAAGTGAAATGCTAAGTGGAATGTAAATAATTGTGTTCCAGAAATTTTGTTTCTTACAAATAATTGTTTAGTTGTTTGTTTGTTAACATTTAATTGTCCTGTATTTTATGATGTTAGAATTGGCTTAAAAAAAATTTATGTGACATTGGTTGATTTGTTTGTTTGATTGTGCTTGGAAGGTTGGCAGAGACATGAAAGTGAATTGGATAAAGTCATGGAAGGAGTTTGATTAAAAAACATATTCCGCCGAAGAAAAGAACGGAAGGAGTTTTTAGAATATATATAATCCACTAGTATAAGTAACGAAAGGTGTAATTTATTATTTTGTTGTTTTTATATTTTGAAATTCAATATAACTAATGTCAATTAGAAACTGATCAGTTCTTTAGAAATTTATTAGGGTTCTTGAAAATGAGTTGTGAATCATCACGAAGCTCTTGGTCTTCATAGATCTACTCAAATCGATGCAAATGTGGGTTGAATGTTGTTATGCGTACGTCAGGTCGTCGATTTATCAGTTGCCCCAAAAGTAGGTACCAAAAATGCGATCTATAGAATTGGATTGATCTAAAGGCTCCTGCAAGATACAAGTTTGTCATCAATGATTTGTACTCGCAACTTGAAAAATCGAAGGAGAATAGTGGAAGTAACGTATCTGAGGTAGAAAATTTGAGTTCTGAAATTAATGACTTGAATGAGAAGGTTCGTAAGTTGAAGGAAAAAAATCAAATGCTGACGAAGGAGAATTATTCATTGAAGATCAAAATAAAGGAGACTTCTAAAAATTGGTCTATTGTTGCTTGTGTTTTGTTTTTAATAAATGTATTTTTTTTTTTGTTAACCGTGGGTTTTCCGGACGCATCCGGACTAATCCCGCCGAACCCGGGTCAGCCTTTTCATACGGGTTTGCACCCGCGTCCCCGTGGCCACAGCGGAGCATTATTAGTGCCCCTCCAAGTGTTGCTAGTGGGAGTCGATCCTGAGTCGTCCGGGTTTACGGTTCGTTCCCAGGGCGGCTTGCACCACTGCGCCACTTGTTGTGGTTTAATAAATGTATTTTTCTATCAAATAAATATTTTTTCTTTGTAATTGTTTTATAATAGAATGAAAATTCGTTTTGTTTTCTTGCCCTATTGATTTATGATGGGAGTATTTAAAATCATTCATTGACCAAAGGGAATCTAATGTCAATAACTAAATTGACAATATCGGCAAAGTATTCAACAACTCAAAGGAAAAGTGAAATCATCCGCTCATCAGACAAGTGGAGCGAACTTCTGACCTACACCTTTTATACCCCCCAAGTCACTTTCACTGAAGGTTAGACTATCCGTTTCTTTCACTAGCGGATGCTATAAGTAGAAAATAATTTAATCTAGATAAGAATTATTTTAAATGAATAATTAACATAAATTGTTGAATTAATTAAGATAAGAATTAAAAATAACTAAAAGACAATTAAGTTGTCTAAAGAAGACATTTTAATAATTTTTACAAATAAAAAAACTAAAAAAATAAGTTTTTGTTAAATCAAAAGGTTATTTTTAATTAAAACTTCAAGAGAGTATTCAACAACTCAAAGGGAAAGTGAAACCATAACCATCCGCTCATTAGAGCAAACTTACCTGACCAACACCTTTTATAACCCCCCAAATCACTTTTATTGAAGGATATACTATCTGTTTCTTTCCCTAACGTATGCTATTAGTAAAAAAGTAATTTAATCTAGATAAGAATTATTTTAAATGAATAATTAAAATAAATTGTCAAACTAATTAAGATAAGAATTAGAAATAACTAAAAAACAATTAAGTTGTCTAAAAAAGAATTTTTAATTATAATTTAAAAAAACTAAAAAATAAGTTTTTGTTTAATAATTGAAAGGTTTTTTTATAAGACCAACTAAAAAATAATTGAAAGGTTTGTTTAATAATTGAAAGGTTTTGTTTAATAATTGAAATGTTTTTAATTTAAATTTAAAATAACTAAAAAATAAGTTTTTTTAATAAATTAAAATAAGTTGTATAAGTAATTATTAAAAAGTATTTGAGCTAATATGTAGTTATAAGTGGTTGAACTTATCTAAAGCTATACAAATAGATATAAGTCGTTAAACTTATCTGAAACACGTGTCGTATAAAGCATTGTCAGAACCAAAAGAATATAGAAGTCAACAAGTGGCATTCCTATTTTGTTTCTAGCTTTCCGTTATACAATGAAACGGATGTAAGCTATGCTTAGGGTTTAAACCTTATGCTACATTTGAATTGAAAGAATCAAGTTGATAATAGAATGACTCATTCCTATGGAATAGAAAAAAATTATATTTTGATTGTCTCATTAGAATGAAATGAATTATTTTCATTTCCTTGGGGGAGGATATAGAATGACTCATTCCAGCGAGGAATGGAATGAATCATTCTATTTACCATTTCATTCCCTTTCTTATTCCATTCATTTATCAATTTCATTCCTCCAATCCAAATATAACATTAGGGTTTAATTCTAATGTGTTTAAATTAATTTTACCACTTATAATTGAACCTTTAATATTGAAAATATTGACAAAGTTGGTATAAATCAATTGAAAATTCATTGATGTCGATATTTATGTTATATTAATTATTAATAATTAATTAATGATTAAATTGCATTGCACATTGAAAACATTGGTTTAAATCAATGTCCAATAATAAATGTCAATCATAACTGTGACTTGAAAATACACAAATAATTAAGATAATAATAATTTTTAAATGAAATTTGTTGAAAAATTTATGTTTATTCAATAGACAATTATCAATGTCAATAATTGTAAATAATAAATCGAATTAATGATCCAAAATTAAAATAGCATGAATACCTTCTGCTACATAGAACAACAGATACATTGGTTAAATATTTAGAATAGAAATCATTTGAAAATTGTTATAAATAATATTTAGAATAAAAATCATTTGAAAATTCTAACTTTTTAAAATTTTCTTCCGCATCTTAGGGAAACGGAAGATGCCTGTTTTTAAATTGTTTTTCGTGACTTAGAGAAACGGAAGATGCCTATTTTAAAATTGTCTTCCGCGTCTTAGAAAAACGGAAGATGCCTGCTTTTTTTTAACTTTCAAGTCTTGACAGTTTCTTTTCCATACTTGTACAAGCAATCAGACAACAATAAAACCCTGTAAACAGCAATCACAAAACAACCACAAAATAACATTTTCCCGGTAAACAATATAGTCCTGTAAATAATAATTATCATGTACACAATCTATACAAATATTCTCCTAGCTCTATTACATTTTAACTCCCAAGCCATTCTATATCTAAAATTTGTTACATCATCTTGACTCCAACTCAATTTGGTGAAGTTAATGTGATTAATAAATCAATCTATGTACTTGATAGTGAAGACATCATAATCATCCACAATGTGTTATTTGGGTCGATGCTTTTGGGCCTCCCATTTCGCTATCTGGCCAAACACAGTGTGCATTACCCTTTGGATTGCATAGTCGTAGCAAAAAAGGAACAATATTTTGCTGGTAAAATCAAAATCATATGAATTAATAAATGTATGAAATTAAATGCAAGAAATTAACATTATATAAACTCATAATAACACACAATTAATTTAAAATCTTATATAGACGCCAATCTTAGCTTCATATCTCTTTTGAATAGGATCATTAAGGGTGTCATCATAGAGTGGATCAAAGATGGTCAGTGTGGCGACCCAGAAATTCGTGTAATCTTATAATTAAGTTTATGAATATCTATTTAATAAAATAAAGTTTTATGGATGTTATTGGTGTAGATGTGGTGAATGAATAAATATATTCATATGTAGTTATTGAAAGTAGTATGCACGCAAGCCAATCATATTTGATATGATGTAGCATATACTTTGTAATCTTATTCGGTTATTAAAGGCATTTTATATTATCTACATAGTGTTGTTATATTAAATGTAATAAACTAATAGTTTTGAGCAATACTTTTACAATCATGATGGTGATCATGCTAATGAGATCTAAATTCAAGATAGCTCACAAACTAAAATCGTTCTTAATCGTTGGATTACTAAAAAGAGGATTAGTGAATCCGGATAGATTAGTACATACGTTGCTTGCTCTTAGGAAGAGGATGATTGATCTCATAATCATTTGTGTGGAGACACTAAAGCAAGTATGTAGGTGCTTATTGGAGAATAAGTTCACTGAACGTGACTCGCTAAGGAATACCTAATGAAGTTTTACTCGCCTGTCAATAGAAATTCCTCTAGTGATAGTAGTACAAGTGATCCTTGGACTTGAGATCATCATAGTATCTTGTGTATGATGAGTTATACTTTGACATGTCCCTTAAGACCTTTAGGGTATATCAAAGGGTATGATTGGGTATAATAAGTTGTACATGGAGATAGGTGAATGATCAACAAAAAATCTACCACGTCTAGTAAAAGATATGAATGTCCTATGTGATTCGATAAATGACAACTCAGTAGTCATTGGCCAAGGCAAAATAAAATTAGAAAGGAGTTTCTAATTCGCATTATTTAGAATTGTGCATTTGGGAATCGAAATACATATAATTAAATAAAATAAGACTTGACAGTAAATCCATGTCTTATATTTAATTGGGACATTGTATGGTATAATGATTGAATTGTACGGTAACTATGCACTGAAAGGTTCTTTTGTGATTAATGTTGAAATTTATATTATCTGGAAAGTCGTTGATCGCTAAGGGGGCTTACCCTTATTGTAGAATAAATATTATTTATTTAAATAAATTAAATAGTTTAATTTATTTATTTAAATAAGATTAGAATTGTTCTAATTGATTTATTCACAACCGGTTTAATATTTATTATTTAATATTTTGGAAATATTGAATATAAATTAATAAGAGGAGTCTTATTATTATTATTACTATTACTATTATTTAATTCCTAATAGGGATTGGGAATTAATTAATAGAAGTACTCTCTCATGAATTCCTAATTGGATTTGGAGTTTAATTAAAATAAAAATCCTAATCCTAAATAGTTTAGGAGGGTTCCATATATCTATAAATAAAAGGAGTCTTATCATGATTTAGGGTTAGACAGTTACACACTCTTGCATTAGATTGTGGAGAGTACTTGCAATTTATATAGAGATAGAAACTAGGGTTTTTCCAACACCCAACTTCTTGAATACCTATTCTTCCTTGGTGGATCACCTCTAGAGGCCAAACACTTGGGTGGCTAACGTTGATCAAAGGAAGGAATCTCATTGGTGGAATTCGAGGAGAACACGAAGGACTAGGAGTTGAACTTGTACCCGAGGAAGCTTTGATCTACGAGGGTATAATTTTTATTCTCTTTCTCTTTCGTTTAAATCGTTAATTGAGCACAAGGATTGATCATGGTGATGGTTTGTATAAAATTTTAAAATCTGATTTTATCGCGCTTCCGCTATATTTATGTAATTTGATTGCATGCTTGCGTTATATACAAACCTAACAGTGGTATCAGAGCCTAATCTTGTGTTAATTATCGATTTTGATGATTCCATGTGTGTTTGGTATGCGATTGGATCGAAATTTTTGGGCAGAATCTGTTTTTTCTGAATCTGCTACGCGGCGCAGCTGCGCCGTTTTCAGTTCATTCTGGAGCGCAGCTACGCCCAAACCCAGAAAGTCGTTTCTGGGGTTCAGCGCAGCTGCGCCGTTTCCCAGTTCATTTTGGGCGCAGCTGCGCCGGACAGCAGAATCCGAAAAAATAATTTTTTCTTCAATTGAAATAAATGGTTTATTTAATTGATATAAGTTTAAAATAAAGATATTTATTTTATCTGGAATAGAATTTCAGATTGCTAAAATTAAAGAAGTTTAATTTGGATTTGATTTTTGATTAAAATAAAAGAGTTTATTTTGTTTCAAAACTAAATATTAGCAAAACTTTTGTCCATTAATTGATATCAATACATATATGGAATGGTTTTATTATTCATGAGATGAATGTTATTTATTGATACATATAGAGATATGAATGATAATAAATAGGGATTGATTATGGACTATTGACCAATGTGTGATTGGAATTATTTTAGAGGATGCTTAAATGTATGGGTTTTTATAAATGGGGTCTACGTACCTCGTCTTCTCTAATTTTTCTTAATGTAAATTTTATCTCCCTCATATGTACTTCCCCTTGACTGTTGATCAAGGTTTCTATTTATTGTAAATAGTTTATGTAATAGGACTAGTTAGAATTAATTTTGAAGAATTGGAGACAAAGGAGCAAGGAGCGCTGGAAGACCCGTTTGTATTGGAGCTCGGGTTTAAATGTAATAGTTATATTTAGATTTAATTCTTGCACCTTAGGTTTGACCTTTTGGTTCACTTGGTGGCTCTAGTGAACCAAACCAGAATAAAAGTCCATAATCAATCTAGGTAGAATATAGTATTCTATATGTGCATGCTTACTATATATATATATATATATATATATATTATATATATTATCCAACATGTTTCGCATGTAAAATAATATGACGCGTATTTTATATATATGTGCATGTGCGCTAAACAAGATGAGACTAATAATAAAAAAAACCCTCAAAGTAATTATATTAAGTCATAAACGTTCAAAGATATTTGGAATATCGAACGTCGCCTTCTAGCATGGTAAAACGATAGAGTATTAAATATTTAATATGAGTTGTTGTGTCACACAAGGCAAGTATTAAATATTTAAGATGTTGTTTTATCACATTTGATGCTTATAAATAGACTGAACGATGTTGTTTTGTTGTGTCACACAAGGACAGTATTTTTCTTTCGAATATATGGAAGTGCTAGGTTGGACTTAACTTGGATAATTTTTATTCGGATGTGTCACACTTGATCAAAATAATCTAAGAGGCAAAAATACAAAGAGTTACATAGTGATGTAATTGACAATAGTTGTCTACCTATTTATTTATATATAGTTTGTTGTGTCACACAAGACTATATACATTTGAAATGGGATCCTTATTCTCACTAGCAAATCTTTAATTAGATTTGTCGAACTATATATATTGAGGGTAATATAGTTTGATGAAAATAGTGGGAGATACCAATTTAAATAAAGACCTAATTTATTTTGGTAATTAATTAAATGAATGTATGCTAAAATATTGTCTATTGCACATGCAGAATTTAAAAATGTCAAACTCACTATCACTACGTAGCATACTTGATGCTAACAAACTGACCGGGCCGAATTACACGGACTGGTTAACGAATCTGAGAATTGTTCTCACTGCTGAAAAGATTTCTTATGTCTTAAATTCGCCAGTCCCTGCAAATGTTGCAGAAATAGCCTCTGAGGAAGAGATTGCTACTTTCAGAAAGTGACAAGATGATGCAATCTTGGCTCAATGCATCATGCTCGCATCCATGAGTAACGAACTTCAGCGTCAGCATGAAACTATGGATGCTCCTACTATATTGCTGCAGCTCAAAGAGTTGTATGGTGAGCAAAGTAGGACTGCTAGATATCAGATATCTAAGGAGCTCTTCCGATCTCGTATGACCGAGGGCACTGCTGTTGAGACTCATGTCCTTAAGATGATCAATCTGATTGAACAACTTGGACAACTTGGGTTCGTGATGGATGGGGAGTTAAGTCAAGATTTGATCTTGCAATCACTCCCGGACACCTTCTCACAATTTGTTGTGAATTTTCACATGAATAAGTTGGACGTCAGCTTGCCTGAGTTACTTAACATGTTAAAAACTACTGAAGGTCACTTCTCATCCAACAAAAACCAAGTCTTACTAGTGGATGATTCTTCCAAGAAAAGGAAGAGGCCCAAGGTATCTTCTGAAAAGAAGAAAAACAAGAAGGCTAAGGGCAAGACGAAGAGAAAGGATAAAAAGAAACCTGATTCAGATAGCAAAGGAATTTGCTACCATTGCAATAAGCCGGGACACTGGAAGAGGAACTGCAATGAGTATCTTGCGGACCAAAAGAAGCTTGGAGAAGCTTCGACTTCCGATCTAGGTTTGTTCATGATTGAAATTAATTTTTCTGAAAGTCAAAATTCTACTTGGGTATTGGATACCAGCTGTAGTTCTCACATATGTAATAATATGCAAGGACTAAGCAGAAGTAGAAAGCTAAACAAGGATGCAGTCGTCCTACGAGTGGAGAATGGAGCAATGGTTGCTACGTTAGCCGTAGGAACTTATAGTTTAGCGTTGCCTACGGGCAAGTCTATTAAGTTAATAAGTTGTTATTATGTTCCAGTTCTCTTTAGAAACATTATTACTTCCGTTGTTGGACAAGGAAGGTTCTGGTATTATATTTAAGAACAATTGTTGTTCTATTTATAATAATGTTTTGTTTGAAACTGAAAGATCACTTGATGGACTTTGTAAACTTGACTTACATAAAAATAATTTTGCAAATTGAACAAACCAGTAAAAGAAAAGGAAATGATCATTCAAAGAGTTGAATATGTGTATTTGATGAAATACAAGTCTGAATCATTTAAAAGGTTCAAAGAATTTAGAAGTGAAACAAATTGACAAAGTATTAAGATTCTTTGATCAGATCGAGGAAGGAATACTTATGCAATAAGTTTCTAGATCATCTCAAAATGGTATTTTCTCATAATGGACACCTCCTGATACGCAATAATTGATAAGTGTATCTAAAAGGAGAAATTGTACCTTGTTGGACATGGTGCGGTCCATAATAATTTTTACCGACATTCTACTATCCATCTGGGGTTATGCCCTAGAAACGGCTGCATATCTACAAAACAAGGTAACCTCAAAATTCGGCCCCAAGACTCCATAAAGGTTATGGATAGGGAGGATTCCTACTCTTAAGTATGTTAAGATAAGGGGTTGTCCAGCTTATGTGAAAAGGTTTCAAAGATAAGTTTGGGATAAAATCTGACAAGTGCAGAGTTATGGGATATCCTAAAGAAAGTTTAGGGTATTATTACTATAATCCTACACGCTGCCTTCTTGGATAAAGGTGTTTATCATTGAAGGAGCTAGTGAGAGGGTAATAAATCTTGAAGGAGTTCAAGAACCACAAAGCACTTTAAGTCGAACCGAGGAACCTGTAGATAGACCTATTGTACCACAACCGAATCGTAAATCTGGAAGAGTACCGAAGATACCTGGGAGGTATGGATTCATCATAGAGGATGATGATGAGGTACGCATCATAGAGAATGATGATCCAGTTATATACGATGAGGCTATGAGTAGAAGACACTTAGAGAAATGGCAGATGGCCATGAAATTCGAAATGAACTCCATGTATGAGAACCAAGTATAGACTCTGGTTACTCCACCGAAAGGCATAGTGCCTAAAGGGTGTATATGGGTCTTTAAAAAGAAAGACTAGGGCAAATGGCAAGGTGGAGACCTATAAGACCAGACCTGTTTAAAAGGTTTCAAATAAAGTCAAGGAGTTGACTGTAATAAAACCTTATTACCAGGTAATGCTCAAGTCCATTTGGATTTTGCTTGTGATTGCAACTTATTACGAAATCTGGCAAAATGGATGTGGAGACGTCCTTCCTTAATGAAGACTTGAAGAGAATGTATGTATGATACAGCCAGAGGAATTTGTTTCAAAGGTTGAAGCAAATCGTGTTTTAAGGTACGATGATTCATTTATGGATTGAAGCAAGCTTCTCAAAGATGGAACATTCGTTTTGATGAGACAATCAAAAGAGTTTAATTTTATCAAAAATGAGAATGAACCTAGTGTGTACAAAAGGGTCAGTGGGAGCACTGTGACATTCCTAGTATTATATGTTGATATACTACTGATAAGGAATAACACACCAATGCTACAATCAGTAAAGATAAAATTGTCTAAACATTCCTCTATGAATAACTTGGGAGGAGCATCTTATAAATTGGGGATATAAATTTATATAGATAGATTTAAAAGGATGTTCGGCTTGACCCAATGAACGTATATTCATTCGATGCTAAAGGTGTTTAGCATGGCAAACTCCAAGAGAGGTCTCATGATGATGAGTCATGGAATGTATCTCTTTAAATTGTCCTCAATAAAAGGAGATCGCATGAGTTACTATCATGTATGCAATGAATATTCAAGGCCTGACGTTGATCAGTCATATTCTGGAGAAGATCACTGTAAGACAGTGATAAATATCTTTAAGTACTTAATCGGTACTGAAGATGTGATCATGATTCATGGTGGGTCTGAATTAAAACTAGAGGGTTAAACAGACTCAAGTTTTTCAGACTGATCAAGACGATAACAAATCCACTTTAAGAGTAAATCGTTACCTTGAATGATGGTGCAGTGAATTGGAAAGGTTCCAAAATAGCAAAGAGTTGCTGATTTAGTGACAAAGACAAAGTATATAGCTGTAAATGAAGCTGCAAGTTGATTGTTTGGATGAAAAGTTCATTACGGAACTAGAAATAGTTCCTAAGTCTCATCTTGGATTCAAACATGTGTTGCGGCACTTTCAATTGATTAGAGGAATCATTGAAAGAAGAAAAACTCACTATAGAGATAGTGGACTTTCGAGAACAATATTGCATATCCATTTACTGAAGCTTTATCCAAACAGCAGGATGATCGTCACTTAGAGAAGAAGGGTATAAGATACCATGACGATTGGCTTTAGTGCGAGTGGGAGATTGAAACTAGTATGCACGCAAGCCAATCATATTTGATATGATGTAGCATATACTTTGTAATCTTATTCGGTTATTAAAGGCATTTTATATTATCTACATAGTGCTGTTATATTAAATGTGATAAACTCATAGTTTTGAGCAATGCTTTTAGAATCATGATGTTGATCATGCTAATGAGATCTAAATTCAAGATAGCTCACAAACTAAAATCGTTCATAATCGTTGGATTAATAAAAAAGGGGATTAGTGAAACCGGATAGATTAGTACATACGTTGCTTGCTCTTAGGAAGAGGATGATTGATCTCATAATCATTTGTGTGGAAACACTAAAGCAAGTATGTAGATGCTTATTGGAGAATAAGTTCACTGAACGTGACTCGCTAAGGAATACCTAATGAAGTTTTACTCGTCTGTCAATAGGAATTCCTATAGTGATATTAGTACAAGTGATCCTTGGACTTGAGATCATCATAGTATCGTGTGTATGATGAGTTATACTTTGACATGTCCCTTAAGACCTTTAGGGTATATCAAAGGGTATGATTGGGTATAATAAGTTGTACATGGAGATAGGTGAATGATCAACAAAAAATCTACCACGTCTAGTAAAAGATGTGAATGTCCTATGTGATTCGATAAATGACAACTCAGTAGTCCTTGGCCAAGGCAGAATGAAATTAGAAAGGAGTTTCTAATTTACATTATTTAGAGTTGTGCATTTGCGAATCGAAATACATATAATTAAATAAAATAAGACTTGAAAGTAAATCCATGTCTTATATTTAATTGGGATATTGTATGGTAGAATGATTGAATTGTACGGTAACTATGCACTGAAAGGTTCTTTTGTGATTAATGTTGAAAATCTATATTATCTGGAAAGTCGTTGATCGCTAAGGTAGTTTACCCTTATTGTAGAATAAATATTATTTATTTAAATAAATTAAATAGTTTAATTTATTTATTTAAATAAGATTAGAATTGTTCTAATTGATTTATTCACAACCGGTTTAATATGGAGAACCTAAAGGGTCACACCGCAAAAGAAAAAATATTTATTTAAGAAGTAAATGACATAATTGTAATAATAAGTTAAGTGTATTTAATTTAATCTATGGAGATAGAATAAATTAAATAGATTAATATTTATTATTTAATATTTTAGAAATGTTAAATATAAATTAATAAGAGGAGTCTTATTATTATTATTACTATTACTATTATTTAATTCCTAATAGGGATTAGGAATTAATTAATAGAAGTACTCTCTCATGAATTCCTAATTGGATTTGGAGTTTAATTAAAATAAAAATCATAATCCTAAATAGTTTAGGAGGGTTCCCTATATCTATAAATAAAAGGAGTCTTATCATGATTTAGGGTTAGACAGTTACACACTCTTGCATTAGATTGTGGAGAGTACTTGCAATTTCTATAGAGATAAAAACTAGGGTTTTTCCAACACCCAACTTCTTGAATACCTATTCTTCCTTGGTGGATCACCTCTAGAGGCCAAACACTTGGGTGGCTAACGTTGATCAAAGGAAGGAATCTCATTGGTGGAATTCGAGAAGAACACGAAGGACTAGGAGTTGAACTTGTACCCGAGAAAGCTTTGATCTACGAGGGTATAATTTTTATTCTCTTTCTCTTTCGTTTAAATCGTTAATTGAGCACAAGGATTGATCATGGTGATGGTTTGTATAAAATTTTAAAATTCGATTTTATCGCGCTTCTGCTATATTTATGTAATTTGATTGCATGCTTGCGTTATATACAAACCTAACAGTTATGTGATGAGATGTATGTTAATAGTTGGTTCAAACTAATTTATTTGTTTGAACTAACTAAGGGAACTAACACTTGTATAAAAATCAAGTTAAGTAGTTAAAACTCGAATTTAAGTTCGGAATGAAATTTGGAGAAACGGACTGCGGATTTGAATCCAGGACGTCGAAATTAGTCAGAATAGACCCTAAACACATTTTTTGTCGGGGTAACTTTTTGGTCAAAAGTCAACCGGTTGACTTTTTTGGTAAAAAATCAAACGCGAATTTCAGAGATGAATTTGACGAAACGAATATTCCCATGGCGATGAGAACATCGATTTTAGTAGGAATCGACTGTCATCATGAAAAAGTTAATTTTCAAATGTCAAAATGGTAGGCGATTAAATATATAAATGGATATTAATTGAGAGTGATCAATTATGGTGGGCCCCTTGGACAGGTGAACTTGCTTCTAATTGGAGAAAAAATTCTACAATAGCTAACAAGGAAGAAGCCCAACGAATGGAAAAAAAAAAGAAAAGAAAGAGAGAAAAGGAAAAAGAAAAGAGAAACTCTTCAAATTCTCCAAACCTTTCAACTTCTTCTTCCATAATTAATCTGATAATTTGAGGAAGATGAAGAGTTATGAAATAAATTCTATAAATACTCTCTTCCTAAACACTTAGCCAAATTTTTTGCAAAATTATTCCTACCGTATGAAATTAAGTGAGGAAGAGAGCTAGAAGGAGCTCGGATGACGGAGAAAGATTTCTAAAGGATGAGCAAGCAAGAAGATGATCATATTAACAAGCTTTAATTCATGTGGGAGAATTCATTCAAGAGGTTAGTTTTGTATATTTTTGATGTTCATAAGAAAATGATGAAAATATGCTTTAAAATGATGAAAAATGAATTGTTTAGGTTGTGTATTGATGAGATGATGATAACTGATGTTTATAGGTGTATTAATAACGAAATTCTTGGTTTAATCATGCCTAAAAGTTATTGAAATTCGAAGATTTAAACTATGCATGTTAGATGTTTGATTAAATGCCTCAATGATGACTAAATGCTCAAAAAGTGAGAATTTGATAAATTTCGAAGTCATGATATGTGTATATATGATTTATAAGGTTACTCGAATCATATGTATGGTTTAAACACTAATTAGAAGTGAAATCAAGAATTTTTACCAAATTAGTTTTGTTGTATTTGGAGCCTCTATAGTTATACTTTCATGAATTTGTAATGCGTATGTTATATTGTTCTAAAATATTATATTGTGTGAAGTCCACACCATCCAAATTTGAGCATAATCAGACTTATAATGAACGAGTTATGAATTTTGGAAACTGCTATGAAAATAACAAAGTTTCTGGAAAACCCTCAAATCTGGAAATTTTTCTAAGTATGAAACAGTTTTGTGTAGGCTGATTCGAGCCAATTTTTTTAGTCTGTTAATAATTCTGTAAATTTTTTGCAAAATTATTCCTACCGTATGAAATTAAGTGAGGAAGAGAGCTAGAAGGAGCTCGGATGACGGAGAAAGATTTCTAAAGGATGAGCAAGCAAGAAGATGATCATATTAACAAGCTTTAATTCATGTGGGAGAATTCATTCAAGAGGTTAGTTTTGTATATTTTTGATGTTCATAAGAAAATGATGAAAATATGCTTTAAAATGATGAAAAATGAATTGTTTAGGTTGTGTATTGATGAGATGATGATAACTGATGTTTATAGGTGTATTAATAACGAAATTCTTGGTTTAATCATGCCTAAAAGTTATTGAAATTCGAAGATTTAAACTATGCATGTTAGATGTTTGATTAAATGCCTCAATGATGACTAAATGCTCAAAAAGTGAGAATTTGATAAATTTCGAAGTCATGATATCTGTATATATGATTTAAGGTTACTGGAATCATATGTATGGTTTAAACACTGATTAGAAGTGAAATCAAGAATTTTTACCAAATTAGTTTTGTTGAAAAATTGTGATGAACAACCTATTTAGAGCCTCTGTAGTTATACTTTCGTAAATTCGTAATGTGTATGTTATATTTTTCTAAAATATTATGTAGTATAAAGTCCACACTGTCCAAATTTGAACATAATCAGACTTATAATGAATGAGTTATGAATTTTGGAAACTACTATGAAAATAACAAAGTTTCTGGAAAACCCAAAAATCTGGAAATTTTTGTATGAAACTGTGTTGTGTAGGCTGATTCGAGCCAATTTTTTTAGTCTGTTAATAATTCTGTAAATGTATGAATTCATGGGGGTTTTGGAGAGCATGTTACAAACTTTACATAGCCTCTGGAATGGTCTAATTCTGACTTAAAACGAAGAAGTTATGAATGTGCGAAGTAGGTGCGAAAAATTGTGAAATCTGAAATTTTCAGAAAACAAGTTTATGTCCATGTTCTTGTAAAGTCCTTAACTTTTGTGTATAATGAGTTAGGATATGAGTCTTATATCAAAAGAAAGCTCTGAGAGTACGCTAAACAAAAAAAAAAGAATCACTCAAAAAGGTTTTGTAATAAATTAGTTATGACTTTTTTAGCAAGAGATGGTAAAGCTGAAACGCATAAATGGACAGATTCTGACATGCTTCTTGTACGAATTTTTTGGTCTTGTGTGTTTAGAATTCGAAAGCGGTGTAAAAATAAAAGTTGTAGCCCCAGACGTTAGCTTCGTGTGGGGCGTAAGAATCGCTCAAAAAGGTTTTGAAACGAATTAGTTATGACTGTTTTAGTAAGAAGGGGTAAAGTTGGCCAGGTTTTTTTGTAGCAATCTGACCTTGTTTGAAAAAGTGAAAATCTATTTTTATTGAAGAAGGGGCTGGAGTCAAGGCCTAGCTAGTGTTAAAGTACACTGCATAAGCTTTAAATTGACGTAAGAATGAACGAAAACGGATGAATAACGAAGGAGTTATGATAAAAATAAGAATAATGTTTTGTTAAAAAAAATCGGATTGAAATGAATTTTGAGAAATAATATATTTTGAAGTAAAATATCATAAGGGGCGATAAGCGGGTCGTGTCATTTCCGAACGCCGCAACGCCGAGAGACATTTTTGAAGATTGGTTGCGTTATTTTAATTATAAAACGCGAATAACTTGAAATGTGACTTATAATAAAAGTTGTAAACATTTATGTGGAGTCTATATGTGACTAATTGGTATGATATTATTAATGATGTTGTGTAGGATATTTGAAGAGCAATTAGCGTAGCTTTTAAACAGCGCTCCAGGCAAGTTTCCTAACTTTATTCGATTTATGTATTGAATGCAAGTTTCCTACTTGTACAGGTTATTATAATGTGCAAGTATTCTGATGTTGTGTAAGTTTTTCAGAGATGATAGTATCAATTGTTGTATGATGCTATATAACTTGTTCACACTTATGTGTTATCGATGCTTGTTCCAATATTGAACTGTTGATGTTTTAAAGATTCTATTATATCTTGAATATTGTTAAGATTATGTCTATGTCAATTGTTTCAACTGGACAGATGATGGAGGGATGAAATTAAGATGTTGTCGACCTTAGTATAAGGCACAAGATGATGTTAGTTAATAAAAACAGACACAGGTTGTTGTCAAAACAATAGTTAGATACAAGTTGGTGTCAACCCAAAACGAAGGTAGTCGTATAAGATGTAGAGTACATTAGGTTGAATCCCTATAGTACGCAAGTAGATGTTTATTGGTAAGATAAAAGTATGGATGTTCTAAATGTTTAAAGGTGAAGGAAAATATTATTATTCCTATTTATTCGAGATGCTTCACAACTTTTGTTCAGTTGATGAATAAAAATGTTATACTTCTTAACTTTGTTGTTTATTCAACTGCTATGACTTGCTGAGTAATTAAATGCTCATTCTTGCAAACTTTAAAACGTTTACAGCTAAAGTAGAAGATCTCAAATGACCAGATGATGTTAAGTGAAAACGCTTCGTTAAAGATGAAGATTTAATTATTTAGGTGAACACAGTGTGTTCCATTTGTATTATTCAATGATGTAATAGTAATATTCATTGTAGTATGTATTGATGTTGTTAAGGTCTTAAAACCTAGGATTAGATGAGTTATGTTTTAATAATAGAGTATTTACACTCATGTATAGAGAGATGTATAGATTGAGATGTACCGAGGACCACCGAATCCAGGTTTAAAGGTAGACCCGGATTTGAGGGCATAACAATCACCAACCAGTACTTCACATAAAATATCATTAACATGAAATGCCTATTTTTGAAGATTCGTAGGAGGATGAAATCATACTCATCAACCTTACCTTCAAGACCTTTGTGATAATTATCACAAAGTTTAAAGGCCTCCAATGACTAGTATAGAAGTTCAAATCACCGTAAGCACTTCCCATTGTTGTGAAATATGTTGGCATGAAAAAGAATTTGGCCCACCGCTTTTCCCCTTGTTTGGATAAAGCAACTTCCCTCTCCCATAAAAGTATTACGTATGCATTGAGCAAGTCATTATACACCCAACTTTTGAGAGCAAGTTTTGCACACGTAGCGTGAGTGAAAGTGTAGTCATTAACACGTACAGGAAAATCTTTACGGTCAGCAGTTTTCTTACCAAACCAATGTTTTTTCAACCACTCTATCTTAGTGGACTTTAGGGGCTTGGTTAGGCCACCTTTCTTATGGGAACGTTGAGCTTTTTCAGAAGTTGTTGTTGATACCTTTCTCTTATTGGTTGCTCTTCATTTTTCGTCCACTTCAATGACTTTGCTAGTGGAAGAAGGCTCAACATGTTGCGCTTCAGTGACTTTGTTAGTGGTTTCAGGCTCAACATGTAGCACTTCAGTTTCATTTACTTCAACAGTAGGCTCAACAATAGTTTCATTTACTTTAACAGTAGGCTCAACATGATGCTCCTCAACAATATGCTCCACATGTTATTCCACTACAGTAGGCTCAATAGTCCTCTCAACAACAATGGGCTCAACATCCTGCTCCTCCACAACAACTTGCTCCTCCACAATAACCCCATATTCCTTGATTTTTTTTACCCTTCCAAGTTGGAAATAAAATCTCTTCCCCGTCTTAGTCATTCCACTATCTTAGATGCGATTGTAGGTGGCTAATTCTCCATTAGCTCAAATAAGCCACATGTAACATCAGTCTACATTTAAAACCAAACAAACCTTCAATCAATTATATACACATGTAGATAGCTTAGTTAAATTAAAAAATTTAAATAGTCTTACAAGAGTGAAAGCCTCGAGTTGATTGAATAAGCCTCGTGGTCGATAATATATGTTGGCATCATCTGGTCTGGTTATGCCTAGTGATACTCTTGTACCACGACATATAAAGAAGAGGGAGATTAGAGCTGCAATACATGACTTCACTTGTGAAGTTTCTCACTTGCCATATATTAAAAAAATGTATAAAAAAAATCCTTATGAATCTCATAATTTACAGAATCAAAATTATTATCCTTCGGTTTCCGAAGTTCAGTATGATTATATGCTTGTTGTGGAATCCCATATTCTTGTCTAAATTGCCTTTGATATCTTTCAGGCATTTGGTATTCTACCTCATCCATGTGAACCAAGGGGATTCAAGAGGATCCAACCATTTTGGCTTCGAAGGCTTATCATGCTTCTTTTGGCTCATCTAATTCCTCAGTCCATTGTGTATCAACTTGCTCATAAAATTGTTTATAAGGGTACCACTCAACTCCGTCTTCAGCTTGACAATCAACCCGATAAAACATCAAATTGTGGTGGGGATCTTCTCGCCTACGAGGGTAAGGAAAGTCATTAGAGTAAGCATATGCCCTTGCACGTGGTAACCATGCTTCAAACTTTGGTCTTGCCTGGGGTTTGTCGAGAGTAAATCTCTCATAAGCCCACAATTCAAGTAATGTGCAACATCCGACAATGGAAGTATAAATTCCCTGTTTCTTGCCCTTGGATGGAGATGGAAAACGAGATGCATGGTGCAATCCTCGATATAAGTGGGATAAAACAACTGCCCCAAGCATAATTGATTACATCATCTAATCAATACACAAACTACATATATCGAGAAGGACATATATCGTTGTTTGTCGGAAGCAAAATACCGTTGATCAACCACAACAATAACCTCTTGTATAATGCTTGACTTCTTCCGGTGATGCATCATTCCCGGGTCCACTGCCATATCTATCAAACAGCCACTTTAAATGGATTCCTCCATGTGTGCGCGCTTTCTTATACTCCTTTCGATAAGTTCTTCGTCCAAAACACAATTTTAATTTTTTTTTCCTAAATCAAAAGTCCCACAAGTTAGCTTTCCCAACAAAGGCAATCCAAGTAAAAAGTGTACATCATCTAGTGTGATGGACATATCTCCGCCATTCATGTGAAACGTGTTTGTTTCACTTCTCCACCTCTCAACTAAAGCTTCTATTACGCTTGAATCGTGTTTTTGAAAAGCTATGTTGATGGTAAATACCCCAAACCCAATTTGAGAAATCACAATCACTTGTTCCTCAGTTAGAACCCAACTGTCATACTTTGAATTGGTTATTTGTACTATTTGGAGAGTGACCACAACATTATCCTCCCAAACCTTAGTGAAAATGCGATTCTTTTGATCCCAAAGCACACTAACATCATTTGGACCGTGATTAATAACGTTTTTCATTTTTTACCTAAACAAATACATGATAAACATGAACATGATATAGCTTAACATGACCATATTACAAATATAAATCAAATTAGTAACTAAACAAAGAACACACTTAGCAATTTTCATGAAATCAAACGTATTTAATAACACAATCATACTTCATATAAAAACACAAGTTTTTGAGTGAATAAACAGATGTTATAACTAAATAATGAATGTTTTAACATACCAGTAAATTGTAAAGTTGAGCAGTTGGATAGTTAATCAAACGGCGAACTGAATTTTTGGAGGGAACACAAAGATTTGAAACTTTAGTTAGATGCAAGGGACCGCATGAGATATAAATGAAAGAGACAATGAATGAGACCTAGGTCTGTTTGTGTCTTAGTTTTTGTTTTATGTATGTTATGTCATTTGCTAAAAACTCTAGCGGATGGGATTTATACAAGGCCCCACCATTTACTCAATTAATTTATCATTTTCATTCATCAGTCACTTTAATAAACAGAAGTGTAGTCATTCTAGCAGAATGCGCTAGTTAGAGAAATGGATATCTTATAAATCTAAACGGTTCATACTTGACCCAACTTGCAACCCGCGAATTTTAAAAATACCAATGCAACCCATTTACTCAATTAATAAAATCATTTTCATCCATCTGTCACTTTTAAGAAACGGAATGCTAGTTAGAGAAATGGATGCCTTATAAATCTAAGCGGTTCATACTTGACCTAACTTGCAACCAGCGAATTTTAAAAATACCAATGCAATGGTTGGTATTTCGCGCCTATTACTTGTCTGCAAGCGTGCGTCGGGAATCGAAGAGGCGTCGTAATACACAACTGTTATACATGGGAACCCTAAACTACCATAAATCTATGGATAACACCTTATCAATCTCTTAAATAGGCATGCACCAGTCAGCCATGTTACCACCTTCAAATCACTCATTCAAATTTTAGCATATTCTTCCTTCAAATCTTATTTTACTTAACTTCTCTAAAATGGCACACAAAACAAATATTCTCAATTTGAATGACAAACTACTAGAGAAAATTTTTTTCCTTATGCAAAATGATTCCATTGAATCTCTTTTTTCAATGATGTCCACTTGCAAGCGACTGAGAGATATATCCAGCAGAAAAGCATTGGTGAAAAAAATCAATCTTTTCCGTTATTTTCCTGTGATAAATTGAAACTCATGTCACGATAAAGTGAGTTACCAATTTCATGCACCGGTGGAAGATTGTTGTAAGAGAGGCCACCCAGATGCAATCTTCATTTTCACTTCTACTTACTATTCCGATAAGGTTATCATTGCCAAGCTTATGGACCTTGCGAAAAAGTGCACAACCTTTCTTCTTAGACTTTGGGAATTCTTTACATCTTACAAGGTAAATGCGATAAATGGCTTCAAATGTTTTGGAGTACGAGGAAAAGTAGGGCAAAAGCAATTGACATCCGCGTTACAACTTAAAAAAGTTTGTCGCTTTACTCCTCATAAACTAACATCTTTGGTTTCTTTAAATCCGGGTAGTTTTCTTTACAAGGAAGGTCTTGCTATGGTATGCCACAAGATTGGTGGTTTTTGAATATATAAAAAAAAAAACTCTTACCCAAGTACTATAAAATCGTGGGCGGACTTGGGTTACCGGTGGGGGTTACCCAACCTAAGTTGCACCCCTAGCTCAAACGCAATACACTAAAAATAATGTGGTGCGTTTGATTTGAAAACTACCGCTCCAACTGCATCAAACACTAGTAACTCAAAACTACCGCTCTGACTGCACCAAACACTAATAATTTTATAAATAAGAATGTATATTAAAAGTACATACAAAATCCAAGAGCGGCTTTGGTCAGTTTTCTAGTAGCTAAATGGGCGCTCTATTTACCAATACACACTTTGTAGCTAGAATTATCAAAGGGGACTGGTTTCTTAAAATAGTTTTAATAAGAAATATCAGCTGTTTACATAAGAAATTAATATGAATCTTTACTTGGAGAAAAACTGAAAAAGCAATGAGATAACTCGCACCTTTCTTAAATTCTTAAATTTGGTATAATGTTCAAGTCCATATTTGATATTGTAAAAAAATGGTTTCTATGGGCAAAGATAAAAAATATTCCCAGTTTCATGTAAAGGGTTCTATCCTACAAACCATAACATATCACAATCAAACCTTAATCTTGAGTAATAAGTGAAAGATTAAGAATTTGTATGGTTACTTATGTTTATATTGTTTGCGGCAATAGCGTTTGCAGCACCATTTTTGGTACATTGCATTTGAACCACAAAAGTTACGTTTGTGAGTTAAATAAGCTGCGTTTGAAATAAGTTGGTTGTGTAACCAAACATACACTTAAAAGGGTAAAAAACAACCACAACAATGCAAGCATTAGATTTGCCTTTTTATCAGCCTAAAACCACCTTATTGACCTTCAAGTTCTTCAAAAAAAAAATCATATAAGCAGAAAATTAAACTAAAAACCACAATACACAGCATATGAAAATCTCAGCTTTAAATTCTTCTATTCAAAATAATCTAAAATGATTTATATATATGCAACGTTTAGAACAGATTAAATGACCATCCTTATTACTTTGTGGAAAATAATATAAATACAATTTTCATATCAAACTAGTTAACTTTGGAGCAAGGATATGACCTACCTAGACAATAAGAACAACCAAAACAAGATAAAAGCCCTTCATCCAATCTTCTCTGTGTTTGTGTCATCTGAGGGCCATATCACGGTCTGAAGGAGCCGTTCACGCATCAACTCTAGGTTCTGGTCCGAGATCTCTTTATACATTGCAGCATGATCACATTTCTAAAACACAATAAACAAACCAAAAAAGGAACATTTTTAAATTTGTTTTACAAAAAAAAATCAAAATCGCATGTCAACTGGAAAAACTTGAGCTAAATCATAACAGATTCAATACCTTCATCCATTTTCCATAGAGGTGAAGGCGTGTTACCATCACTCTTTCAGCAAGTTCTTGCTTCTCCTGTTGATTGTAAACAACATTAGTATAATGCCATTTTGTTGGTTGAGAGGCATTGTTGAAATAAGGCTAAGTGCTCAGATTGAACTTGACTGTAACTCTCAAGGTTTTTACCTTTACGAGGATGCGAAGGAACCGTTTTCCATCACCGGGCTTGTTTGATACAACAAAACTGTCTAGGAGAAAAACCACAAATGACTTTAGAATATATTGAAAACGACTGCAGGGTTTCAGACCAAGGATGAGGAACTTTGTGAAATCTAATGCGAACTAAAAAATTCCACAAAAATCAACAAAAAAAGCTCAATCACAATCACTAAGCACAAACTCGTCTCTAGGATTGGTTACGATCTTCAAATATATTTAAAACCCAATTCCAGAAAATGATAAATATCATTGGGTTTATCAGGAAATAAAGAGAATTTCTTTTTAAGGACACATAGAACAACACTTTTATGATCATTATTGTGGATTGAAAGTTTGTTCAAATTGTTCTCTGAATTCTGAAGCCTATAGTTTTATTAGTTGGTCTAAAGATTAGAAAGATTGTGCGGTGCAAGTTAGATACATAGATACTAAACCGAGGCAACCTAGAGGTTCTTGAATTCATTTCAGAACATCAGGAAATTGTCAATGTTTGGTTCTGAGATAGCGAATATTTAAACTTTTAGAGGCAATTGTGGGATGCATGTAACCGAGATGGATTGCATTTCACATTTTCTGGGAGGTGTAGCTAGGTGGGGTCTAAGAGGCCCTTACAGTGAGGGAAAGAGAGAAACACTTGTTTTAGACGCATTGAACTTGAGACCGGCAGGCAAATGGTTTTCTTGTTTTTTTGAAATTTATCAGCAAGACCTACTGTATCGAGAAGGGCTTCACACATATTTTGACCGTGCAGACTCACAAGCAATGATGAAGTTACTTGGATATGTAATCCAGCAGAAGTTATTAACATTGGTTGCTAGGATATAATCATGAAAAAAGGAGCAAACTTAGATAAGATGGTCACGCCACTTACTCATAGAACCACCGGTATTGGGTTGGGTTCATCTCATAAAGCTGGTTTAGAACAGTCCTCACAGCTTTGTATGTAAAATAGTTAACTATTTGCTGCAAGAAAATTAATCTCGGTCAAAATACAATACAACAGATATTGAGAAAGACTCCAAAGTGTAAAAGATGTTAAACAGAGTATATGATAATGATTAAGGGACTGGAATGTATACTTCACCTTATTTAGCCAAAAAAAAATGTATACTTTTCCTTTATATTATTATGTGACAGATATTAAAGGAGTTAAATTAAACTGTGTAGCGAGCATAGTAAATATCAGTTTAGGGCCTTTAGGTTTTCTCCACAAAAGGCATATGCACAAGTACATGTGTGTTCTACAATCAATGGTACATACACATTACACGCGAACATAAATGTATCCAATATGAAGACATTCCATATTTGTCCTTTTTGTACATGGAAGTAGAAATATCTTTAGATGAAGAAAATGTAAATTCTTCATTTAAATATTAGCTTCAAACGAGTTCTCCGGTTTTATCTTCATTGTGTTATGATAAAGCAACAGAGTTCAGATCATATTCCATGTTCATATGTAATTGGATACATCTGACCAAATGATCTACTAGAACTAATGTAAAGAGATATTCGAAACTCCTGCATCGCCTCTTAAAACATCAATACTATTCCAATAAACTTTAGAAACTTCGCAATTAACAACCAAAGGATGAAATTTTATTTTGAAATGAGTGATATGTCATCTGTTTTGTAAATGACCCAAATCACCAAATCTTCCTACAAACAATTGAAACTTCTGCACAACTAACAAAACTTCATTAACAAAATTTTGATTGTGAATTTAACATATCAATAATAGCATAATCGTGATGCAAAGTTTTTGACTTCAGGGTTTTCAGATTAAGGATGAGGAACTTTGTGACTTAATCTAGCCTGAATATAAGCCAGACAGCAGTTTTTCCTATCATCATCACGATTTGTGAATAGAATATTTGTCCAAATTGAGCCGTTTGATCTGGATCCAGAAGCCTATAGTTCCTATGGTTGGTATAAATATTAGAAAGTTTCCAATATACGTGGATATATACTGTTAAACATTGCAAGTCGTATTAAAGATTGCTAATCTACTTTTCCATAAAAAAAATTAAAAAAAAGGTTGAGCAAAAAGACATTTAGTCACACATTTATAATTGTTCTAGAGAAACTTAGTACTTTAATACTTTGAACGACATCTGCTAACATCATTTTTGTTCAGGCAATATCAACTGCCTAAAAAACGACCAAACTTTTAGGGAAAATTTTGGATGTTGAAAATCCGGGTGTAAAAGAGAAACATTAGACTAAACAAATGAATTTGAAAATTGTCTCATACTTTAAACTAATCAAACATAAATTACACAAATATTTGAAACTTTAATCTTACTGTTTTAACATCCTCAAAACTGTCTTCATACTGTCCAGCCACTTCATTGACAATCACAGGACTCCTAGTCTTTCGTTGCTTCTTTGGATTCTTGTTGCTGGACAGAGCTTTGGCCGAAAGCCGCCGCGAATCAATGAAAGAACTGCTTAGCAAATTATGCTTTTTACTCATTGAATTCATATGCAAAATCAAATCCCCACTGCTCTTGTGATTCATAGCATTTGATGTCAAAGAATCCAAACATAAACATGGACAAGTGTGTGAATCCACCATTGATGAACCCACCACAGATAAAGCCCCCGCCATTTTCATTCACAAAAAAAATCCAAGAACAAAAAGCACTTGATTTTTTTTTATATAAAAAATAAATCAAAAACAAATATGGAAATCTACAAAAGCCCAAATCAAATAACACCCAGATCTTTACTTTTGATTAAAAATTCAAGAAAACAAGAGATACCCAATTTAGAAAACCAAGAAAAATTAGGTGGGTTTCCAAGAAAATTGGAGATTGACAAGTGCAATCAAAGATTCATGTACTTGGATGAAAAGGGTTAGGAAAATTAGGGCAAGGGAAATAAATGAGGGACTTGAAGGTTTTTAAAGGACGTGTAAAACACTGACCAGAAATAATTTTGAGGTCAAAAATTGTCCAACCACAATAGTAGTGAAATCAAACTGTTAGCGGCTTTTCTTAGTATCTCTCCATTTGGACGGTTGTTCTAATTTGGTGGCTCTTGTTGAACTATTTGAACGTGCCCAATTGTTTTACTTCTTCCTAATTTGCATGTTGCTTGTCGGAAGACTAATTTCATCTCTATGCGCAACATAAGGAAGAGTTTCAATGGAATAAAATTCTTACAATTTTTATTTAAGTCAGATTTTGACTGATCGAGCTTGAATTTATTTAAAAAGTAAACAAGTCTAATCAAGTCAAATTTAGGCCCGTTCAACAATGACTTATTTTAAAATGACTTATAAATTAATTTATAAATAAAAGTGTGACATTATTTTTATTTATAAGTTAAAAATTAAGTTCAAATAAGTTATGAAGGTGTTTGGCTAAAATAACTTATAAGTTAAAATAAATTGAAAATATTACTAAAATAAGGGCAAAACAATCTTTACATTTTGTCAAACTTACTTATTTTAAAATGACTTATAAGTCATTTTTTAAAAAACAAAAAATTGTTACTTCTCAAAAATAAGTCATTTTATAAGTTAAAAAATAAGTCTCACGTGAATACTTGAACAGTAAAAACCTACTTATAAGTTGGTTTGACCAACTTATAAGTAGGAGCCGAACATGCCCTTAATCGAGTCTGATATTTAGTGTAAAAACTCGACTTGTTTAGTAAATGAATTGAGCTCGACAAGATTCAACCCGCTTACTTAAACGGACGAAGTCAGAGTAGCTCGACTCATTTAACTTTTCTATTATAGAGATAAAAAACAATAAATTAATAGAATTAATATTTTTATAAGTAAAAGTAATTGTTGCCTAGAGTCCCTCTTACATGAACACTAAATGAGTCTCACACTCATGCGAAAGGAAACTTATTAAAATATAAAATTTTACTTGTCAAAATATCAATTCCCTTAACTTTTGGCTCTTGTATATGGCAATCATTGATTGTAAAGGTCTTCCAATATACTACATTCGTTCTAAGTTATAAGATTATTATTGACTTTGTAAGTCAATTTAAAATATTTTTAAACTCAAAATTGAGATAATTTATTAAAAATTATGAGCCATCAATTTTATAATAAGTAATAATTTTTAGATAATTTATAATATTTATTAGTGTAATGATTAAGATCAAATAAATTTACATTAATTTTAATTTTAAAATTAACTTTGAAAAATCAATAATGATCTTATATTTTGAGAGTGAGAGTGTAAAACTTTGTTTCTGCCGCATTTCATTTGTCAAAAGGAAGTGGTGAAGTTAATTTCTAAAGATTTTGGGATTATGGGTCGCGTTTGCTAAACCCTTGATTGCGCTTTATAAATCGAACTATGGCCTAGTGTGCAATGTCCTTTAACTCACGAGTTGTAATTTGCAACTACATTTCTTGAGATTTATTGAATCATAATGATGATGTTTAGGATTTTTTGTGCTAATCTATCTTTCTTGGTTAACTTAATGTTGGTTTGACTTAACTTATTGAATCATAATGAGTTCGAATCATGTTGACCACACGAGTTCGAATCATGTTGACTACAAGTGTCCCAGGTCCAGAAAGCAGCAACGTATGATGAAATTGAAGACAGTAAGTTATCATCTCCCCCATTTAGACTCGTCCCCCTAGGTTAGAATAAGTAATTATAATAAATTAGGACAAAACCATGTTGGCTTGATACCTTGTTTTGTTTATTATGCTTGAGATTTGTTTAAAATTTTTAATTGTTTCAGCTTTATTGAAATAATATGCTATTTTATTTTTAAGTAGGTAACTTGATGTTGAATGTGTTTGACAAGGTTATTCTAGTGTTTAATGCAAGTGCCAGTGATGCATCTAAAATTGCACAAGTAATAAGAGAAAAAACAAAGCACAAGACGATTTTCCAATTTACCACTTGATGGAATAAGCTCATTTGTTACCATTTGAAACTTATCCTTGAATGATTCTTCTAGTAATCCGTGAACCTATTATTGTTATTTTTGGCTTGGTTTTGAGTTGGAGACTTGGAGCCATACCAATACTTCTTGTACGTCTGTGTTAAGTAGAAGTTATAGGCAAGGTCAGCCCTAAATTTTTAAGAGTTTAAAGTGACAATAAAAAAATGAGCCTTTTGCGAATTGCTATTGAGATTTAGGCCTATTTCATTGGGTAAATTTTCTGTGAGCCTTTAAATTTAAACTGACGTGGGCTGGGCTTTTTTGTTTAGGTATATATATACATAACACAAATACCTCTTGGGGGCCCTAAAAATTTGTTAATTTTAGTGGGCCTAAAGCCCGGGCACCTTGGGCTTTAGCCCAGGGCCGGTGTTGGTTATAGGCGAAGGCTTTCGTGCCTTGCTCTTAGTCATGGATGAACTTAGTATTTAGGTTTAGTGGGAGATTTGGTACAATATATTTAATAAAAATTTTAAATAATTAATAAATTTAACCACTATATATAAAATTATTTTTCTCTTATTTTTACCATGAATTCATTACCCAAAAAAAAACAAAATCTTTATCATAATTTATATATAAAGTGGGTAAATTTATTTTAATAATTAGGATAAAGGCCAAAGGAAGACGGAATAGGGAATAAATTCTATAAGGGTGCCTGTAAAGTAGTATTATTACTTCCTCTGAGAGGAACATGACAAATTTTATATTTTGAGAGAAAATCAAGGAGTTCTAATTGTGCTAAAATAATTAAATAGATTTTACCATGGTAAGTACTATTGCGTAATCTATTAAAAAAGTACTATTGCGTAATCTATTAAAAAAGTACTATTGCGTAATCTATTAAAAAAATAATCTAAACTACTTGATTTTCTCTAAAAATATAAAGTTGTCAGAGTTGGAGGGTGTAAAAATACTAGTTTTACAGACGATCCGTATAGAATTGATTTTTTTATTAATTAATATAAACCTAGTGGGGGCCAAAGAAAAAAAATATAAATATACCAAAGAAGGAAAAAAAAGCTAGTGGGGGCGGCGAGCCAAACTTGACCTGTCTTGTTCTGTCCTTACTATTAGTTGCAAGTAGCTTTGATTTGGGAATAAGCTGAAAGTCATAATGTCGGGAGTGTGGCTTTAACCCCTTCTTAAGACAAGCCAGACAAATTATCTAGTTGACCCCTCCTAACTTTCTCTAATATAACTTTTCCGAGAAGACTCATTCAAGCTAATTATCAAAGATTTTATCTTCTTGTTGTATAAATTATATGTCAGATTCTCTGTATTGCTCTTTGAATTGTAACACTACAAGAAAAAGGCTTATTTTTGACGGAATATTTCGTTGGAAATAGGCCTATTCCGTCGGCCTATTCCGTCGGAAATAACTTAATTTCGATGGACTGTTCCGTCGAAAATTCGGCCGGAAATAATGCCCTTGGAATTAAGTCCGTCGAGACTTCCGTCGAAAACAATAGTATTTCGACGGCATAATTCTGACGTACTATCCGTCGGAAATAACCAGCCACATGACGTTTTTTCAGTTGTTTGTAAATAAGGAAATTCCGACGGAAATTCCGTCGGAAATAAGCCGTTTCCGTCGAAAATTTTATTTTTTTAAAATAAATATTAAAGCTTATTTTCGACGGATATTACGTCGAAAATACCTTATTTCGTCTGAAATATCATGTTTTTTTTAAATAATTTTTTTGTTTTTTCATTTTTCAAGTTTTTAAAACTCATTTTTGTACCTGTAACCTGCTTTATCCAAACAATCCATATAATACAATACCAATAACTACATCCAACAACAACATATATCATAATCAACCCATAATGTTAAATAACAATGATCTAACTTAAAAACTATAAAGAATAACTCATTATGTGCCAAAATACTTTCAAAACTAAAGTATATTACATCAATTTACAAAGAATCAAACTAAACTATACAATATATGATTTACAAAACATCTAAGTAGATTTTAAATATAAAACACCTAAGCAAACTAAACTATATATACAATGCATGTGCATGGACTATGGTGTATGCAAATTCACGTCATCATCCCTTCCGTCACCGTCGCTCTCGTCATCGTCACCTCGCTCGCCATCACTAGTGTTATTAGCAGCACCACCCTGTTGATATAATTAAAAATATAACGCATTAGTCTGTATGAAAGTATTAATTTAATAACATGCAGATTAAATAAGTAAAAGTAAATATAACACCTGAGTAGGCGGGGGCTGACTCCCAATCAGGCCAAAAGCCTCCGATAGTAATGTAACTACCAACCGGAGCACCTCGTCGCGTATCGTGATGAACTGCTCCTGCAGGATACCCGTACTATCGACGGTGACCCCTCCTGCAATATCCTGGGCGAGCTGGTGAAGGCGAGCTCGGCTGGGCAACTCCTGATGACGGATAACCGGATCCATACGGAATGTCTTCGACACCGCAACCATGACCCTCTGAAAAATCTTGCCGTCCAAGCTAGCGCCTGTATGAGATGGTTCGACAGAAGCTCTCGGGCGCTGATGCTGGCTAAAGTCTGCGCAAATAAATATACCATTACTAATAATATATACAGTTATTTAATCTTAACTTATTAAAAATAATATTACCTCTAGGTAATGTATACGCCGATATCCTCGGCAATCCCAGTACTCGATATCTGTTGGTACTGCTAGTAGGGGGATCCTGAGCCGTGACCTATAGTGTCAGCTCCTCATCCCGAGATAATTCAATCTCGGGCGGAGGGACGGTGGAATCTAACGTCTCAAAATCCCCCCTAGCCGCCTACAACTCAGTTACACGCTAGTCCCAACTAGCCTGAAATCGGTCCTGTAATTTATGGATTATACGTGAGTTAATTATATCATTTTATGAACTACCTAATATTAAACATTACGTAAAATTAAGATTACATTTACCCGTATAGCTAATTCTGCGGGAGACATAGTAAAGTCCTTTGGCGTGTGGGCTCTATCCCAGAACTCTAACATGGACAGAGGTCGGCCTAAGCTCTATCGTATGGCCTAATAAATACATTCATAAAGTAGTTATTAAGTTGATTTGTGAGAAATGAGTAACTAAACAACTAAGTATATGACACTTACCGACTTTGCTTACTCAAAAGACTACGAGCCAGTAGTGTGTACGACTCGGAGCTGGCGACGGTTCTTCTTTGCCTGTTCTGACTTCTTCTTGAAGTCGTCAGCATTCCACTACGTACACATAGCCTCTCACACTGCACCAGAGACTATGCAGGGCTGGTGATCTCTAATCGTGGTCCTGGACTGGTCATCAACTGCCCGGGCTGCCCTCTGTCGCATCTCATACAGCCAGCCGGCGTAGTTCTTAGCGATGTGTGCAATAACAACATTATCGTCGTCTACCTAAGAGATGCCCTCATCATATCTAAAATATTTCTATAACAAAAGTTTAAAAGTTAGGAACCATTAAATTATTGGGCAATGACTATGTACGTATAATTTTCTAATTTATAAGAAAATGAACTTACGTGAAACTCCCGCAAGACAGTGACTATAAACGCGGGATCGTACTGGGTGTACTGGCTGAAGCGCATGCACCCAGTCGGGAGGTGCATCAGACAGATAACATGTATGGTCGCCTTAGCGACCGAATCTAGTATACTACAGTAAAAACAATTGAATATTGTTACGTTAAGTGTCTATTATATAAATTTAACTCCCAATTTTAAGTCAAAGTAGAATACTTATTATGAAGAGCCGACGTCCACTTAGACTATATGTGGAACTGTCGGCGGACGATCGAAGAGACCGAGGTTAGTCTGTCGGTCTCGTCGACGACGAGCATGTGACGCCCCCAAAATAGGTCCACACAACCCATTTTGAGTCGCCAATAACATTCTACAAAAATACAAATACAAATACGAATTTTCTCATTTACAACTAATATTTGTCGTGCAAAATACGACCACACACATACTGTGACTTTCCATATAAATATCGTACCGTATGGTACCACAGTATCCAAACCCAAATTATTACAATGCCGTAAAAAGACGACAACACATGTTTTAAGTCTCTAGTACAATCATTATTAAACTATGCCATAACTTGATAAGGACAACCACTAACTCGGACCATCACTCCACTCTCCGGCTAGTCCCAGCTACATTTTCCTTTCCTGAGAAGAACAATGGAACAAAACTGAAAAGGGTGAGCTCAAATAGCCCAGTAAGAAATATCATGACTAAGATAATGAAGAATAAAATTGATCTTTAGTCTTCAACAGAATTAAATCAGAGATTTAAAGATATTTTAATTGTTCAACAACAACAATTGCAGCGGAACCAACAATCCATTAGAAGAGTCAAGTAGATTATAATATCTACCATCTTCTATAAATTAAAGGATCACCACCAATATTTTATCCCTGTAACACCAATCAACAATTCCTGTTTATGAACATCCAAATCAACAGTTTATATTCAACAGCCTCTCTTTGCACTACGTGCCAAAGATATTTATTTATAACATCACCGGTCATGATCATGCCAAACGCCAGTTCATCTTTGCACTACGGGCCAAAGAGAACTTTCACCATACGCCTTTGTTTGTAACACCAAAAGTCATGATAATACCAATACACAGTTTGGTCAAAATCATGTCACGCCAGTTCATCTTTGCACTACGGGCCAAAGAGAACTATCACCACAATTTAAGTATGAGGATGAGGATGATGACAATGATACAGTGAGGTTAAGGATAAGAAAAACTTATAATTTAATCAGTATCAAAGATTGACCAAATTGCCAACATGATGACCAAATTGTGGAGTCAAATTCAAAAATGATATTCAAGAATAAAGTTCACAATTCAACTATATCGTATAAAACGAAATAGAAAGATTCAGGTGAAAAGATATTAGATGAAGCACAAACTAATAAAGATATTCTACTCATTTCAGGGATTTTCACCATTTAAAAATAAGGTTTTGGAAACAAACAAAGATTTCTTATCATAAATGGAGAAATATGAAAGAAAAAGATATCCCTTAAAGAGTACAAAAGAAATGATACGTTATACGAGTATAATAGAATATATGAAACTGCAAATGGATTTTCACCCATCATGTGATAATTCACGTAGACAGATTATTTCCACAAAAGATTAATAAGTAATGAATACAACGGGTTATTCACCAGGTATGCGTCAATCCGCACGAACAGGTTATACCCACAGATTAATAAGGAATGAATACAAAGGGTTATTCACCAGGTACGACACTCGTACATACAAGTTATTCCCACAGAGTAATAAGAAATGAATACAAAAGGATATTCACCAGGCATGCGTCATACCGCACGGACAGGTTATCCCCACAAATTAATATAGAACGAATAACAACTTTTATGAGTATAATATCACTTACGAACATGAAAGCAAATGATATTATATACGAGTATGAAAGAAATGATATCCCCTACCTTCGTTAACTGGATGTTACTTTCTATGAAGTTTACTAACTTCGGATAATACTAGTATTCTCACAAATACTCACAATAGCCTAGCACACTAAGAGAACTTCAGAAATTTAGAGAGAGAGGAAGTATAAGCAATGAAGGTGTGAAAATTTCTTAAGCAAACTCTCCCTATTTATAGGAAAATCAAGGTGAGGGCATTTTGGTCTTTTCCCCATATTCTTTTAATATCATCCATCCATTTTTTCTTCCATTAATATCATCCATCCATTTTTTTCTTCCATTAATATCATCCATCCATTTTTTCTTCCATTAATATCATCCATCCATTTTTTCTTCCATTAATATCATCCATCCATTTATTCAAAAAGATTAATCCATTAGCAAAAGATAATTCCATTATCAAAAGATAAAACCATTAAAAAAAATAACTCCATTATCAAAATAAATCCCTTTTTCTGTATTATTGTGTTAAATGCATTAATATCACAGATAGCATATACTCGCAATACTGACAACCAGATTATTCCCAGGAAAGAGGGGGCCTTCCATAAAAAATGGCGCGCAATTAAATAACCCCTTTCCTTGACAGAATTTCTAGACATTGTCGATAATGCTAAAATATCCTATCAAATGATATAAGTTACAGTGTCGTGACAAATAGTAAAATATATTATGCAGATGCTAATTAACAATTATTGAATCAAGATACTATGCAATTGCTACTTTATCAATTATTGAATCAATAATATAAAACACTGTACAACATCGTGAGCTACTGTGGAATACCGTGTGTTACTGTGGAATAACGCGTTTTACTGTTCTTTTTATCACCGGGTATTTTAACAGTTATCGGTTAAAGTTTTGCCGCCAATTTCTATCACTTTCTATATCCGACAGTTAACCCGTTGTGGGGCCCACTATCATTGACAATATTGACATTTCGGCGCCGTCGTACGGTACCGAATATAATATTCCCCGACAGAAAGAATATTTCCCGACATAAGGAATATTCTCCGACATACTATTTATCAGATAATTTGCATATAACACTCTTAACTATCATTTATAACAATTAAGCACTTCACTATTTAGAAAAATAATCATAAAGAAAATAATAAATTTTTATTTCATAAATTCGGGGTCTTACAGAGCATCTGTAATTATATTATAAAACTTGAGTCAAAATACATAAATTAATGTATATTGAGATATATTATACGTTTACACTAATCAGACAACTTACTAGCTCCTAAAGACGAGCCTCCAGCCTGGCTCGCGTCTCCAGATCTTGATCGCCCATCGCCGCGGTGACCTTCATCGCTATTTCTAGCCATAAATGTGCTACTAAAATAACAAAAATAAGTTATATTATATTTCAAGTACATTATTAATTATTTAAATCTAATATATTAATATTGAATTAATTACTAATTTGAAATACGTTTAGAGGTTGTACGTCATCAAAACCATCAGATTCAACATCAATATCATTATCGGATTCAGTCTCTTCCTCATCATCATCATCGATATCAGATTCGTTGTCGTTATCATCTTCAACGATAACGTACTCATTCACGACCTCCAAATTATCGACTTCCTCATCGTTGGGTACATCAACCACATCATTTGTCATCACATCTTCATCATTTAGCAATACCTGCCTGGGATTGCTAACATCTTCTTGTAATGCCTCATCCATCCCCAATATATTAACACTATCAAATGCACGTGTTTTCATTGTGACAATTGTATACCAGGGGCTTCTACTGTTTACGACGTTAGGAGCGTAGTACACTTGAGTCGCTTGACTGGCTAACATGAAAACGTCATCAGATTTGAGTTTTGACTTGATATCTACTATGTCGATTCTATTACGATCAACTTTAACACCTTTTTCAGTATCAAACCAGCGACACTTAAATGTAATTACCTTTTTACCCCTCGGGATAATTAAGCACAAGTAAGTCATCGTCTCATGGCCAAATGGTTTATTCGGATACGTGAATACAGGTAACTCATTATCAGCATGAGATTGGGGACCGACGACCTCATTCCTACTTAAACAGTTGTACTTCGTTGAGACAACATCATCAAAATATAATGAGCAGAAGTTGACAAGCTCTTCCTCCGTATATCTTTCGGCAATAGAAACCTCAACATGAGCTTTGTTTTTCACTTTCTGCTTTAATCGACGCATATACCTACACATATTGCATGTAATATGAGTATTATGAATATGAGTATATACAATTTCTAGATTATATTACCTCTCAAAAGGATACAACCACCGATATTGCACCAGACCACTAAGTTTAAGTTCATACGGTTGATGAATAGGCAGATGTTCCATCAAGTCAAAGAACCTTGGGGGGAATATCATTTCGAGCTTACAAATGGTAAGCACAATATTGTTCTCCATCTGCTCCACATCACTATACCTTATTACAGTTGAGCAAAGATCCCGAAAGAAATTTGAAAGTTCGGTCAATGCATCCAACACTTTTCTGGGTAACATCTCATGAAATATAATTGACATCAACTTCTGCATGAATACATGATAATTGTGACTTTTGAACTCATTAATCTTCAGCTGCTCAACATTACTGCAGGGAGATATGTTAGAAGCTTATCCATCTGGGAGCTTCAACCCACTTACACACGTCTTCAACTTGTTGCTTGGTAAGACAAAATTGAGCTTTAGGTTTTAAATTGTTAGCGTGAAGCCACAATTCTGACCTGATGTTCAGTGCCTTTAAGTCTTTTTAGACATTGTCATTGTCTTTTGTTTTACCATTCGTATCTAACACGGTGTAAAACAAATTCTCAAAAATATTCTTTTCTGTATGCATGACATCAATATAATGACAGACTGAAAGTGTGACCTAGTACGGCAACTCAAACCTTATGGGGACGTGTGTCCAATTATGAGTCTTCCCGTACCCGAATGCTCTCATTTTACTGTGCCCCTTCCCTGGCGGTGGAAATGTCAACTCGTTCAGCCAAGTCAAGACCTCGTTGCCCAATAGTCTACCAACAACCCCCTTCTTCTCTGTCTTTCTGTTATACTGTGTAGACATCTTTCTGTAATTGTGATCAACAGACAAGAATCTACGAGCTATTCCAAAGAAACTACATTTTCGCCCATGCTGCAACTGATTACCTTACACATCCCCCATACACACTGGACATGACAGCTTCCCGTGAGTCGACCAACCACTAATCATCCCAAGAGCCGAAAAGTCAGTGATAGTCCACAACAAGGCTTCCTTCATCAAAAAATTCTCGCCGATCGATTTATCATACGTCTAGACCCTTGTCTCCCATAACATTTTTAGTTCATCGACTAACGGCCTGAGGTACACGTTTATGTCTTTTATAGGATTCTTATCATCCGGTATGAGTAAAGTCAAGAACAAATACGGATCCCTCATGCACATTGACGGTGGAAGATTATGACTGGCCAAACTGAGTAAGGCTGGATAAAATTATTAAAAGGGCAAAAGCCATCTATAGCCATGCCGAGCCTCACATTCCTAACTTCTTCTGCAAATAGTGGAAAATTTTCATCAAATCTCTTCCATTCATCTCCATCTGCAGGGTGTGTCAGTTGACCAGGCACGACGTCTCTTATTTTATGCCAACTCATATGATGAGCCGTGTGGGATGACATGAATAGCCGTTGAAGCCTCGGCGCAAAAGGAAAATACCGTAGGATCTTCTTGGCCACATGTTTTTCCTTCCCCCCACGTTTTGTCACCTTATACCAAGGTAAGTTATATATAACACACTGCACCTTATCTCTGTATATCCCATAGTATAACATGCAGTCCTGCTCACAAGCATCGATCTTCTGATATCCCATATTCAACCCGTTTACCATCTTCTTCACTTCATAATAATTCGAGGGCAAAGTATGATCCTTAGGTAAGAACTCGCTGATAAGAGAGAGCAAAGCATTGAAACCTCTTTCACTGCAGTCATGCTCATTCTTGAAGTGTAAGAGCTTTGTAACTACAAATAGCCTAGTGTGCTGATCATTTCCGGGATACAATGGGACCCCCGATTCAGATATCATCTTATAAAAGGCAACAACTGTATCATTTGGCTTTTCTTGAGCACTACCTGAAGAATGATCGTTTTCAGTCCAATTTATATTGTTAGGCCCATAAGCATCCACCATCATCTCCAAGACATCATAGTTATCGGAGTTTGAATCACCGTGAACTGGTTGGTCTACTGAGTCGGTCAGTTCCCTCAACTCAGCTGATTCCCCGTGATGGATCCATACAGAATACCCATCCACAAAACCACGAGAAAATAAGTCAAATTTAATCTCGTTGGCTTTCTTCCAGATCAAGTTTTTACACTTGACATACGGGCATCTCATCTTCCCGTTCGGATCATCAGCATGTTCTATGGCTTTGTCCAGAAAGTAGCACACCCCTTCACGGTAAGCTTCCACTAATTCCCTCCCATCAATGGGTATCCTACGGTACATCTAACTCCGGTCGGCTGACATCTTTAACTGAACAAAAGACACATTTAGGTCAGGGATATTTATTCATGTGGTACATGCATGAATTATATGTTCCTAGTATCTCCACTCTACAGGAGTTAGGCTTCTATCCCGTTCCTGGATGCGTCTCCTCACTAGTATCAATACGTTGAGGACGTTTCTACCTGTTTCAAGAAAATTTCGGCAGCACCTCCCCATGGTCTCCAAGTACACGGAATAGACTCAGATAAATTAGTCTAAGTATGCACTTGAAGAACATGTAGAGATAACCGTCAAAAAATCATCAAAACAATTAAAAACGTACTTAACTCATTGATACCGGCCTAAGTGAGAGACATAACATTCGGTCACAGTCCCAAACTGGGTACTATTCGACATTCACTCTTAATGAGTGAATGTCAAACGGGTTTCTAAGCTTCAAACTATACTACATGCACCATATATGCAGTTTACTATAATTGTGAAAAACTAAGCAAATCCTACTTAGTTTATTTTTCCAATGATAAACTAAGTAAATGCTACTCAGTTTAATATTAGTACAATCATTTGAATATATTATATTATTTTTACTTTATTGTGTGTATTAGTGGAACTAAGTAAATGCTACTTAGTTTATTCTATTATATTGTATATAATATATTAATATTGCATTTTATTTTCTCATTTAATTTAAATTATTTAGTTAAATTCAATTAAATTTATTAAATTAAATTTATTTATTTTCTTTTATTATTATTTCAATTTATCGACGGACTCCGTCGAGAATAATTCCGTCGAACTTAGCTCTTTTTATTAAATTTAATTTATTTCATTCTAATTTATTATTATTATTTCTTGAATTTTATTTTATTTTATTTATATTTTATTTTATTATTACATTTATTTTATTTTATTAGATATATATAAATTAAGTTATTTATTTTATTTTTATTTTCTTTAATTTATTTCATATTACATTATATCACATTATTTAATTTATTTTCATTAAATTATTTTATTTTAATTAAATTATTTTATTTTAATTAAATTATTTTATTTTAGTTTATCTTAATTATCTTATGTTATTTAATTTATTTTTATTTTCTTTTATTTTCTTTAATTTATTTTATATTACGTTATATCACATTATTCAATTTATTTTCATTAAATTATTTTATTTTAATTAAATTATTTTATTTTATTTTATCTTAATTATCTTATGTTATTTAATTTTATTATTTTATATTATATTATATTACTTATTTAAATATAATTAATTTTATTTATTTTATTAATTTATTAGATATGATTTATGTTATTTCATTTAGTTTTATTTTATTTTCTTTACATTATTTCTTATTACATTACATTACATTATTTCTTTTATTAGAATTTATTTTCATTAATTGATTTTAATTAAATTATTTTAGTTAAATTATTTTATTTTATTTTTTTAATTATCTTATTTTATTTTATTATTTTATATTACATTATCTTATATTATATTATGTAAATTTAGTATTGGAAAATTAAGTAAAATATATAAATAGTTAGCAGGTCCCACAAATTTTGCAATTGAAGAATTCTAGCAGAAATTCTGTTGGAAATTCCGTCAGAAATATCAAATATTACATTCCAATAAACAACATACCAACATACAACTTATACCATAACATTATACATTACGCAAAAAAGAACCCAAATTGAAAATTCAATACACTGACATATATATAACCCTCAATATCAAATTATGAATATACACTGTTATTGCACAAATTAAACCCAAATTGAAGCAATTTTAAGATTCATCAGTAATATAATTAAGCCAAATTGCACAATTCTAACCCAAATTAAAAGTAAATATCACACTTTTATTATATAATCAACATACATATTAGCTGCCATTACACAAATTTAATCCAAATTAAAACTATAATAGCCAATTCAAACTCAAATTTTGGACAACAAACCCAACTTGATAACATTGAAATAAATTATTTTAGCTGATAAAATTGTAGCTGATAAAATTGAAACTGTAATCGATAGCAATTAACTCAAACTGCCACTTATAAATATTTTTACCAATTCAAACTGCCACTCTTGAATTTGAAAAAAAAATTAGACAATACCTTAAAATGGAGATAATATATAGCCCTCAAATTCTCACCGCCAGTGTAAGGCTCTTGTCGTTGTAAGCTTTAGCCGCCGGTGTAAGGTTTAGTCGTAGGGATCTCGGGTGGAAAGATGGGACCGGCGCAAAAGGGGTGGGGACCGACGTAAAGGGGGTGGGGAGGGGGGAGCGATGGGACCGCCGGTGGAGGTGGTGGCATGTGGCAGCAGCAACGATGGGAGGAAGAGAGCGAGAGAGAGTACCAGCAGAGAGAAAGAAGAGAGAGAGAGGATGGAAATAACTGGTGCGACGCTGGGGGAGAGGAAATGTTTTAGGGTTAAAACATTTTATATTTTCGACGGAATTCCATCGACATTACGTCTGTCGAAATTACATTATTTTTGACGGAAATTCCGTCGAAAATAGTGTCTATTCCGTCGACAATATGGTTCGCACTGGCGGGAGAGTTTCGCGCCAATGGTTGTAGATATGTTTGACGAAATTCCGTCGGTCTTAAGTTATTGTCGACGGAATTAACGCCGATGGAACTATCCGTCGAAAATAAATTAAAATCGACGGAATTAATTCCAACGAAGATAATTCCGTCGAATTTATGGCATTTTCTTGTAGTGTAATATTTTGTTCTTCTATTTGATTTGGTTAATCAGTTTGTGCAGCATACGCTAGTTTAAAATAAGTTCTCCCTCAACCCTAAAATAGAGAGTATCATTTTCCTTGTAAATTACAAATAAAATCGTACCCTTTTTCCTTTTCCTTCTTTTTTCTTTTTTAGGATGGAGGGGGTTATAAATTAAATGGATAGAAACTACATTTCCCTTCCTCTTGAAATTTATTATATTTTTTCCCATTTTTTAAAGTTTATATTGTACTTTTAATAGATGATTATTCAGTATCTAACGAAGTAGATTTTTTCTTGATACATGACACGGTCCAAATAGGAAAAAGGAAGGAAGAAATTAAAGAAATTCAAGTCCAAGAAGGAAACAAACTGTTTTTAACATAATTTTTGTCCCGTTTAGAGTTACGGGACCTATAATATATCAAATCGAAGCCCAAAAAGGCCTAGAAAGTGGTGTTTAGGCCTTTTGAAGTTTTTCCCGTTTTAGTTTAATTTGGACTATTTCGTATTTTAATTACTCCTTGCATAATTAAGATTTCTAGCTTATTATTTAATATTTAAAGGATGTTTTCACGTATTTTAGAGTTACAACTCTTATTATTAGATTTATGAAATATTGTGGCTGTTTATAGTCAATTTATCCTATTTTGTGAATTCATGTGATTGTAAAGTACGTGTGATTATTTCTATTCTGTTTACCATCTTCTGTTGTGTTAATACATTATTGGATAGTGTAAGATGGGATGACAAAGGTTTGGCGGTGGCTATAGCTCAACACATTGACATAGGAGCGGTGTTAATGCAAGGCTTTGTCAACAAGGATGCACTTGCTGCCACCATTTCCTCTAAGAAGGCAACCTTTTATAGCAAATCAAGGTCAAAATTATGGACTAAAGGAAAGACCTCTATAAATTTTGTCAATATCTATGTTATCTTTATTGATTGTGATCGTGATTCTATAACTTTTGAGCTATTAAAATGTACACAATTATAAGTAATCATCTTCCTTATTTTTTTTTGGATTTTGAACATAAGACTCCTTGGTAGATATTATACCTTGGGAAGTTTGATGGACCCTCTTGCCACACGGGGTCAGAGACTTGCTATTACACAACTGTTTTTAGTTTCCTAAATCAGTCACATGTTACATTCTTTACCTTTCTTGCATTACCTTCTTTATGCTCTTTTTGCAGAATATTTTTTGGTTAAATCTCGCTCTTTCCGCTCTTTTGTAGAATATTTATGGATTTAATGAGTGTTCAAACAATATTTAGACAAATTTGTAGTGGTGTTCACTAAACTGTGTGTCACAAGATGTTGGGCTATTTGACCGCGCATCTACAAAGGTGGAACCAAGTTGAAGGAGAGTTAACAAGAGGATATCTGGACCAACAAGTGATATTAACTTGGATAAAAGGGTTGCGCCCTGTAAGTTGGAATTAGAGTTATGGAGGGTGTAATTTCTTTTTGTTTGAGAAAAACAAATTTTTAATGTGACTATAAAATCAATGAATTATTAAAACATTCATTATTTTTTAGCAAGGAAGAAATAAATATTCCTTAAGATTACTAATTTTGGTCCTTATTTGCATGTACTATACCATTTTAAGTCAGGTGATTAACATTTATATTGTTGTAAAAAAAAGTAGAGCTTTGTGGAAAATGAAGAAAGTGTCATATAAATAAATTTTCGGAACTATCCAATACACATTTCAACACGTGTTTAGAATGTATCTGGGGATTACTACTTATATTGCCTTTTAGGCACTAACTATTTATTAGTATAATTCATGCATCAGTTAGGGGTGGATTATTGCCGTGTTTTTTCCTCTAATTTTAGATATTCTTGAAGTTGAAGAGGATAGATGTTAGCCCCTTAGCGAGTTGACACGCGCTTGGCATGCGGGATGGTCAGACAACATGCCAAGATTAGCCTTTACACTTAGTCAAAATGAGGTAAGGCAGGTTGACACTCAGTTTGTGCAGCAGTGTGCGGCATCAGGCAGCATTGTGTAGCAGCTTGGGGCGCCAAATAACAAATTGGGGCACTAGCCAAAATTGGTAGATCCAGGGGGTCTATGTTATGACTCCGCAAACACACTCGATGTCTATTGCTAGCACATTAGAAATTTTCATAAGTGCTACTATAGGGGAGGGGTGGTCCATGAAGTCCACCCAGGCCATTAGGAGTGAGCAGTTCGGTAATAACCGAACCGAATAGCTATTTGGATATTACCGAATACCGAAATATTTTTAATTTTACTATCCGAATAACTAACCGAATTTAACAATAACCGAAATACCGAATACCGAATATCCGAATTATAAATTCGGGTATTCCGGTTAATAACCGAAATAAAGTTCCATTTATCCAACAAAAAAAATTTAACAACAAAAACATATTTATATTTCATAACCTTAACAAAAGTTTAATGGTTTAAAATTAACAATACATAATCCGAGTTATGACTTAACAAAGTCTAATTACAAAACAAAAACATGCAGCCAGTAAACCCAACAGTCTTAGCACTCAATATTCAGCAACAAAATGCAGCATGCCAACAACATGCAATAGTCAGCATCAGATTAACAACAGCAGGCCAGTAGAAGCAGCATCCAACAACCAAATTTCCCTGATAATGAAGAAAACATGGTGGCAAATTTAATTATTAAGTTAAATGGAAATGCATAAATTTCTCTAATAATGAAGAAACAAAAGTACAGAATAGCAACATGCAACAAACAATATATAATATTTAACAATTTAGTCAGATCATGAATCTTACCATGTTGGTAATAGCATGCATAAACAGAATGGTGTACAACTTCATCATGTACATGAGTTAAGGACTGGAGTACCAAAAATATTGACATCGTTTGTAGCAAGACTCAACTTGGACATTGCTGAAAATGTAAAAACATATTATAAACACATTATATTTACAAATTGCTTTATTAATTCAATAAATACAACAACAAATAACTATTACCACTCTTAAGTTTATCGGCAAAGTCGTTATCTTCCTCTACATTAATACGATTCTTCATTTTAATCCAATCTTGAGCACATATGAGAGCTTCGACCATATTAGGAGACAATGAACTCCTAAATGCATCAAGAATGCGCCCTCCCGTGCTAAATGCGGACTCCGAAGCAACGGTAGAAATGGGAATAGCCAACACGTCACGGGCAATACGTGCAAGGATAGGGAATCTTGCACTATTAACTTCCCACCACCCCAAAATGTCAAAAGTATTATCGGCTTCTTCTACAACTTCATTTAGGTATTTGTCTAATTCCAATTTGTCTTCAAATACCCCTCCAATTCTTTGCTTTTTGAACTTATCCGCAAGAACCGCAAGTCTATTTGTATGTTGGGATTCCATTGCAATAGAACATTGGGATGACATATTACTTAAACTTGATTTTCCATTATCTTGATTAGAAAATTTTCTTTTGTACTCATTAAACAAATCCTCCATTGCTCTCTTGACACCATCGGCAATCTCCATCCCCGTGGTCGTGGTGTTAATTGCTTGATATTCTAAATCTCTCTCCTCATTATCAATGTCAAAATGAAGATCCACTTCCATGCCCTCTAGTGGATCTTCAACTTGAATTTCACCAAGGCCATACATTTGTTCTAAACTAAATTGAACAAAACTCAACTTATACCGAGGATCAAGCACAAGGGGAATATACAACAACATGTTCATCTTTGTAACATTTCCCCAATACTTATCATATTTTCTTTTCATTGCTTTGGCCATTTTTTGTAATTCTCTATCATTACTTCTTTCCCACTCACCCAACATAATATAAGTGTCACTTATTTCATGAAATGCATTATTTGATGTGACGTAAGATGACCCCGAAATACGAATAGTTAGATTATAAAAGTGTTCTAAGAATCTCACAAATAATTTAGCCCTATTCCAATCCGAGTCCGTTGGAATGTTTTTCCCTCCCATCTCTTTTTCAAAGCCACGATCTTCAAATCCAAACCGATCAAATGCTTCTTTGTACTTTAAGGCAGAACTTAACATCAAGTAAGTAGAGTTCCATCTAGTTGGACAATCTAGACATAACCCTTTCTTGTCTTCAAGACCACAATAATCAATACAATCCCTAAATGACTTAAGCCTAGCCGGAGATTATTTTGCATACTTCACTGCACGCCTATTTGTCCCAACAGATTTTTCAATCAACTTCAACCCATCATTCACAACAAGATTAATAATGTGAGCTATACATCTCATGTGAATGAACTTACCATTCAAGACATTGGTTTTCCAAGATGTACATCTATCTCTCAAGTAAGCCGCTGCAGTATCATTTGAGCTAGCATTATCTACAGTTAGTGTCATAACCTTAGAAAGTCCCCACTCTTTTAGGCAACACTCAACCATTTCCCCAATGTCTTTCCCCTTATGACTTGTGATGGTTCGAAAATTTAAGATTTTCTTATGCAATTTCCAATTTTTATCAATAAAATGTGCAGTAACACACATATAATTCAAGCGTTGATTGGAAGTCCAAGAATCAGTAGTGAGGCAAACACGTTCACAATTTTTTCTAAGGATTGCTTTTAACTTAATTTCTCATTATCATACAAACGAATGCAATCTCTAACAAATGTAAAACGTGAAGGCAACTAAAATTTAGGACATGCAACTTGCATAAGTCGTTTAAAACCCTCCTTCTCAACATGTTTGAAAGGAAGTTCATCTACAATAAGATGGTAACTAACGGCTGCCCTAACAGTTTCTTGGTCAAACCTCCAAGCAGTGAGTGTACTCTCACTTGCCCCTCCCTCCCCCTCACCCTCCGTAATCCCTACCAGTTGGGGTTGAGATTTATCCATATTGTTAGGATTTTGTTTACAACTTCTAAAGTGATTTCTTAAACCGGTAGTGCCATTAGAAGATGTAACAGCAGCTAATTCCTTTCCACAGTAAGTGCACTTACCTTTGATGATAATATCATTGTCATCTTTAATTGGGATGAAGTGCCCCTCAGTCCACACCTTGGATCTAGGTGCCATCCTCTTTCTTTGCATCTTAACAGTTTCTGACTGTCCCGTAGTCTTTACACTTGTTGTGGTTTGACTAGTTTCCTTTGGCCCGATTTCTTTATTGGTAATAGTGGGAACACTACCACCCGACTCTTTCCCATCTCCAATTGCATCAAGGTCAGGCTCGTCTATATCATCCACCATTTGTAAATCATTTAAAATACTCTTTGACATCCTCTAAAAATTTCAAACAAACCAAAATAGATTAATAGAGAAGTTAATTAACATAGACATGTAACAAATTAGACGATAATAATTGTTTGTTAATTTGTTCATTTTCATGTGTAGAAGATTTTTTATGTAAGAATGGATAGATGCAGTAAGAAACTAACAGAGATACAAGTATATGGAGAAGTCTAAAGGCCCATATTGCAGGTACAAAAATTTGTCAGTAATTAGAGGAATCTAATTAGTAAAAATAAACAAGTAAAATGCCAGCATACATCTTAAGTAAACATTGATAGTGCAAACACGAAAATGCATTGCCAGTGCAAACATACAGTTTCCTATTACATCCAAAACACTTTTTGTAAAAATAAATAGTTACTTTTCCTACTTTCTTATGTTTAAAACACGTTTGTAAAAATAAGGAGGTACTTTTGTTACTTTTGTTACAGTTACTTTTTCTTTCATGACATGATCATTAGCTAACATGCTTTTGGGGTTCACTGTATAGCCTCTCAGATAGAGAAACCAGAATTTAAAAAAAAATAAGTTGATACAAAGACGTAATTTCAAACATTACTAAGCAGTGAGATTTCACATGTTGTTCCTTTGTATAAAACTTGTAGATTTTGTGATTCAGTTGTAATTCTTAATTTGTTTTAGTATGAATTTATCAATTTAGAAATCTTTCTGTGCATATGAAAAAATATAGGGATATGCATATTTATACAGTACATGGATAACACATCATTCACAAATAGCTGTCCAAACTATCAAGTATCAACAACTTAAAGCTGCCTTCTTCTTCTTTTTTGAGCTGTTTAAAAAATACATTAATATACTACCTCCGTTCCAAAACACAACCAGACTTTTTTTGGATAATTTAATGTTGTCAAATATTCTTGTAATATTAGCTCAGAATTTTTTCCCTTATATAAAAGGTTAAACAGTAAACTAAAAGTGCATTTTTTTAAACTAATGATTTCAAACATTACTATTACAACATGATTCAAACATTACTAATTGGCTAAATATGATTCAAACATTAGTATTACAAATAGTTGCTCATGAATTGGTTCATATACCAAAAACTCATCCAAGTTTTAAACTGAAGTTCATATACTAACATCAAGTTGTTAATAATACACTGACCAGCTTAGTGGGAGGCATACAACACCAAGAGTTTAATAATATACTTCTTTGGCAGGACAAAGTTCCCTTGAACTGTCATAAATATCATACTGTATGTCTGTATCCTCCGATAATAATCGAATCCTTACAGTGATATGAGAATACCCATTAGCCAACAGGTCCAGTACTTCAAAATTTTTTGATTACAACTATGAATGACTCACGAACCCATGAAAATAATACTTTTGAGTTTTGAGAGAAACAAAGACTACAATACCTTCGAGGTGTTCACTGTTCACTTTGCGAGAGATCAGATCTGCGATTTGAGAGTTGAGAGGCAGAGTCTAGAGATGTCGATACACGCAGAGCAGGACAGGGTTGAATCGCAGAAACAATCGCAGGTCGGAGGTGGAGGTCGGAGTGGAGAAGACGCCGGAGTGGAGGAGATTCAAGATTTGCGAAGCCGAAATGAGTTGACTGGCTGTGGAGAAGCGAAGCGAAGCTAGGGATTTGGTTGTGGAGAAAGTCGGCAGAGATGAGAGTATTGACTACTGAGAGTTAAAAGTCTAACTCTTAAGAGTTAAAAGTTTAAATCTTTAATTTTTTTTAAAAATCTATTCGGTTATTCGGTTAACCGAATACCATTAATTCAATAACCGTATTCATACCCGAATACCGAAATGTTAAAACGGTTATACCCGAATTAACACAAATAACCGAATAACCGAAATAATTCGGTTAAAAAAATTCGGTTATGTTCGGTTATTCGGTTATAACCGTTTTTTGCTCAGTCCTACAGGCCATGGGTAGGTAGCCATGGCCTATGCGTGCGAGGGCATTTGGGAATTGTTGGGCTCCCCTAACAACAATGCTAACAACGGATTGGTGGCTTTGGATCAAATTAAAAGACCTTTTCATGGGCTGGGTATGATTGGGCAAGGACGTTGTTGAACGTTGGGCATGACATAGGCGTGGGCCTAGCATGTCAATGCATAACATGGGCTAATGCCCAGCATGCAAGGCTGATGCATGTGAAGACAGTCAGCGTTGGGTTGGGCGTGCACAGTTGATTTGAACAGCACCTTGGGCAAGTGCGTGGTCTAGTTGGATATTTTGTGTGGGTTGAATGGACAAAGCATATTGTGGCACATGTTGGGTAAGTTCGTGGGTTGAGGCATCAATAATGTGGGCTGATTGGAGTGACTAACTGGAGCAAGACCAAACTGATGAGCACTTATGGGCAGTTACTTACTCAGCCAACCTTGACTCACATGACTGGCATGCTTTAGATTTGAATTATTGAACATGGGTGCAACACATCTACTAGTGGGCAGTTAGTGGCTGGTTACACATTTGAATGTTGGTTTCCTATTGGTTGAATATCCTAGCAGTTGGGTGTGTCAACTACAGCCTAGTTTTGTATGTATATTTATATGTACTGTTAGGGCTTGTATTGGCAGAGATCACTGACCAAGTATGTGTCTGTAAGCCTTAGCCATATTGTATTCCTTGTTATTGAGAGAAACAATAAAAGGTTGAGACGTTGTCCTGTAAATTATGTGTGGCTTTGTTTGTGGCTGGTTTTATATAGATTGTGACTAATATACAGGTGTGAGTGCTTTTGTATCAACTTTGCTAACTGGTTGGGTGAACCAGTACATTATAGGCAGAACATTTGACGCGAAAAATTAGTGTTAGTTTGTAGACCTTGTGATAATTGGTATTAGAGCCTCGTTAGAGAATGATGGCAAACAACACAAATCGAATTAACGATTTACACGAGAAACTACATACATTGGAAAACGTTGTGGGTATGCGGTTGGTGGGTGAAGAAGGTTCGTTGGCGGACCACATCAGAGTAGTAACTGCTCTATTAGAGAACCTTCGTGTTAAAGTTGCAGATCATGTCCTAGAGTTCAACAAGAAGATGGAGGACATGGTCATGGATCTGTTGGCTATAACTAATCGGTGCCTAGAAGTGACGAAGCGTCATGAGAAATTGGCAGAAGACATATCATTGGTGCGTCATGTTGTTACTACTGGTCCAACAAATACTGATGTTGGACCCTCAAAGGTAAAAGTTCTTGAACCAAAGGCGTTTAGTGGAAGCAGAAACGCGAAGGAACTATAGAATTTCTTGGGGGATATGGAACAATACTTTGTGGCTGCACATATTTCTAATAGAAAGAAGGTTACCATTACAAGTATGTACTTGACGGAGGATGCTAAACTATGGTGGTGGACTCGGACTAAGGACGATGTCAGCACAGGTAGACCAAAAATCCAGACATGAGAAGTTCTTAAGAGGGAATTGAATGATCAGTTCCTAATTCTCAATACTTCATGGTTGACGAGGGACACTTTGAAGCTTTTGAAACAGACCAGATCTGTTCGAGAGTATGTGAAGGAGTTTAGTTTGTTGATGTTAGACATCAAGAACATATCTGAGAAAGACAAGCTATTCAATTTCATGTCGGGTATGCAATAATGGGCGCAGACTGAATTGCGTAAACAGGGTGTCAAAGACCTGCCTACAACAATTGTAGCAGCAGATAGTCTTGTTGACTACAAATATTCTGGTCCCAACGCTGCTGATGGTAAAAAGAAGCATATGGGAAAGAAAGACAAGGGTGGTTCCAAGGATGGCAAAAAGGACAAGAAGTTAAAGAAGGGTGGAGACAAGCAGTCAAAGCCTAAAGGTGATGGACAGTCCAAGGATAGGAATAAGGGTTGCTTTCTATGTGGTGGGCCCTACCGGATGAAGGAATGCCCAAAGCGTGAGAAAGTTAATGCCTTAGTTGCTAATGACTCGAATGATGAAGGAACTTCAGATGGTCCCAGGATGAACCCTCTACAACTATTGGGTGCTCTGCAGACCTAAAAGGCAAAGACTCTTACTCCGCGTGGGTTGATGTACGTGACAATAGTTGTCAATGGTAACGAGTGGATACCAGCGCTATAAATAATTTTGTTACTGAAAGGGAGGTGGACAATCTGAAATTAGACTTACGGCAGAATGCAAGTAAAATCAAAGCTGTAAATTCTGAGGCCTAACCAATTCGTGGCACAACGGTGGCAGATTTGAAGGTTGGATCGTGGGAAAGAAAATGTAGTTTGATGGTTGTTCCTTTGAATGACTTTGATCTCATCCTAGGAATCGGTTTTCTAACAATGGCAAAGTGCATAGTGATGCCTCATCTAAGAGGATTGATGATCATACATGAGAAAATGTCAGGATTTGTAAGTGGTGTATAACCAAATTTGGAGAAGAAGGAAGGAAAACAAAAGGTTGGCCTATTGTCTACAGTGCAACTAGAGACTGGACTTAAGCGTGGAGAAGAATCCTACTTGTGTGCTCTAATAGAGATCAAGCCGGGTAAGGTTGAAGAAATGTTAGATGTTGTGGGTGAGTTACTAGAGGAGTTCAAGGATATGATGCCCCCAGAACTCCCAAAGACCCTTTCCTCCTAGAAGAATTGTGGATCATAAGATTGAGTTGGAGCCGGGTGCACGACCCCCTGCTCAAGCCCCTTATAGGATATCGCCTTCAGAGTTGGCAAAGTTGCGAAATAGTTGGCAGTGTTATTGGACTCGGGTTTTATGTGACCCTCCAAGGCTCCATATGGTGCTCCTGTGCTGCTTCAGATGAAACAGGATGGCTCATTGTGAATGTGTGTTGATTACAGGGCATTAAATAAGGTCACCGTTAAAAACAAGTATCCTATTCCTAATGTTACTGACTTGTTTGATCGGTTGTCGTGAGCCAAATACTTTACGAAGTTAGACTTGAGATCAGGCTACTGTCAAGTGAGAATTGTTGTGGGTGATTAGGCCAAAACAGCATGTGTAACAAGATATGATCCATATGAATTCCTTGTGATGTCGTTTGACTTGACAAATGCCCCTGCTACTTTTTGCAATCTTTTGAGTGTCGTATTTTATGAGTATCTAGATAGATTTGTGGTGGTATATCTAGATGACATTGTGGTATATAGTAAAACTTTGGATGAACACCTTGAACATCTTAGATTTGTATTTCAAAGATTAAGGGAATATCAATTGTATGTGAAAAAAGGAAAAGTGTGAATTTTGTATAGCAAAAGTGATATTCATTGGACATTGGGTTAGCTAGGGAAGGGTTCGCATGGACGAGAGAAAAGTCCAAGCCATTGTGGAATGGACTGCTCCTACAAAAGTTGTTGATTTAAGATCATTTTTGGGTTTGGCAAATTATTATCGGAAGTTCATCAAGGGGTATTCAAAGAAAGTGACTCCCTTGACTGACTTGTTGAAGAAAGATCATAAGTGGGAATAGACAACAGGATGTCAAGAAGCATTCAAAAGGTTGAAAGAAGCTATGTTATCCAAACCAGTGTTGAAGTTTCCCGATTTGGATAGTCCTTTTGAAGTCCACACTGATGCGTCAGATAGAGCTATTGGTGGGGTTGTTAATGTAAAATAGTCACCCAGTCACCTATTAAAGCCGAAAATTGAAGGATGTTTAGCAGAGGTACAGTAACCATGAGAAAGAAATGACTGTAGTGGTGCATTTCTTGGAGATATGGAAACACTACTTGTTGGGTACAAAGTTTGTGGTGGTGACTGACAATGTAGCCAACACATACTTCAAGACTCAGAAGAAGCTGACTCCTAAGCAGGCTTGTTGGCAGGAATTCTAGGCAGAGTTTGACTTTGTGTGGGTGCACAAACCAAGAAGGCATAATTTAGTTGCTGATGCATTAAGTAGGAAAGTGGTGTAGGAATTTGTTGTTTCTCTCACTGTGGTTGAGACAGAATTCTTGGATAAAATTAGAGAACAATCCCAAAATGATGTTGTGTATCAGAAACTTCGTACGCAAGTGCAGGAGGGCTTAGTTCGGAGGTACTGGATTGATGATGAGTTGTTGTACGCAAAAGGTAGTAGGTTGTATGTCCCTAGCGGAAGGGGATTAAGGAGACAGATCATGCATGAGACGAATGATACTAAATGGGCTGGTCACCCAGGCATTGAGAGGATGTTGGCATTGCTGTCTCGCTCATACTACTAACCTAGGATGGAGAACGACATGGAGGCATATGTCAAATCTTGTCTAGTGTGCCAAGTAGACAAACCTGAGAAGAAAAGTATAGCTGCGTGTTGCAGCCTTTTCCCATTCTTGACATACACTGGCAGTCGGTATCAATGGACTACATTTCTGGGTTGTCGAAGGTTGATGGAATGAGATCAATTTTTGTTATGTTTGATCAATTTTCAAAGTAAGCGGTGTTCATCCCAGCACCACATGATTGTACAGCAGATGTTGCTGCTAACTTATGTTTTAAAAATGTTATGAAATACTTTGGGTTGCCTGAAGACATCATAAGTGATCGAGATACGCGGTTTACGATCAGATTTTGGACAGTTCTGTTTGGATTGATTAGGTCTGAGTTGAAGTTCAGTACGACAAATCATCTACAGACAGATAGTCAGACTAAAAGATTGAATCAGTTGCTCGAGGAGTATCTACGACATTATGTGACCGCAAGTTAGAAAAACTGATTGGAGTTATTGGAACCAGCACAGTTCTATTACAACTTGCATCGGTCTTCAGCAACATGAATGAGTCCCTTTGAGCTGAGCATGGGTTATCAGCCAAGGACTCTAAATGATGTGGTTGTCCAACGTACTGGAGGTAATTGTTCTGCTGCATATCAGTTTGCAAGGGCTAGGACAGAGATTCTTGAAAAAGCACGAGATAGCTTAAGCAAGGCAGTAAGACGAATGAAAAAGTATGCAGATGCACATCGGAGGCCGCTCGAATTTAAAGTGGGAGACATAGTGTTGTTGAAGCTAACACCTCAGATCTGGAAGAAGATAAGTAGTAAGACTGTGCATAGAGGGTTAATTCCAAAGTATGATGGTCCCTTTGAAGTACTAAAAAAGGTTGGGGTTGTGGCTTACAAGCTGAAACTTCCAGCCAAATTGAAAGTGCATCCAACGTTTCATGTCAGCTACATGAAACCATTCCAGTAGGAATTGCTTAATGTTGGTCGGAAACAAGTTAAGAGGGCTCCACCGATGATTAGAAAGCAGTTTGATAAAAATTTTGAGAAGATTTTGGCTCATAGGACTGCAGGTCAGAGCAAGAAAAATCGAAGAACAGATTATCTTGTCCAGTAGAAAGGTGAAACAGAGGTAGATATGAGTTGGGAACGGGATGTGACTTTGTGGCAATTTGAGAGACAGATTGCGGAGTACTAGGAACACCCTCCGACGAAGACGTCAGGCTCTTCTAGTGGGAGTGGTTTATTAGCCCCTTAGCAGGTTGACACGCGCTTAACATGCTAGATGGTCAGACATCATGCCAAGGTTGGCATTGACACTCAGTCAAAATGGGGCAAGGCAAGTTGACACTCAGTTTGTGCAGCAGTGTGCGACGTCAGGCAGCACTGTGCAACAGCTTGGGGCACCAGGCAGCAAATCGAGGCGCTATCCAAAACTGCTAGATCCAGGGGGTCTACGTTATGACTCCTCAAACACATTCGATGTCTGTTGCTAGCACATTAGAAATTTTCATAAGTGCTACTATAGGGCAGGGGTGGTCCGTAAAGTCCACCCAGGCCAAATGCAGGCAACCATGGCCTATGTGTGCGGGGCATTGTGGCATTATTGGGATCTCCTAACAACAATGCTAACAACTGATTGGTGGCTTTGGATCAAATCAAAAGACCCTTTCATGGGCTTGGTATGATTGGGCAAGGACATTGCTGAACATTGAGCATGACATAGGCGTGGGCCTAACATGTCAATGCATGGCATGTGCTGGTGCCCAGCATGTAGGGCTAATGCATGTGAAGATAGTCAAAGTTGGGCTGGGCATGCACAGTTGATTTGGACAACAGCTTAGGCAAGTGTGTGGTCTAGTTGGATATGCGTGTGGGCTGAATGGACAAAGCATATTGTGGCACATGTTGGGCAAGTTCGTGGATTGAGACATTAATAATGTGGGCTGACTGGAGTAGCAGATTGGAGCAAGACCAAACTGATGAGCAGCTATGAGCGGTTGCTGACTCAGCCAACCTCCACTCACATGACTAATATGCTTTAGATTTGAATTGTTGAACATACAACACATCTGCTAATGGGCAGTTAGTGGGCGGTTACACATTTGAATATTGGTTTCCAAATAGGCTGAATATCCTAGCAGTTGGGGGTGTCAACTGCATCTTAGTTTTGTATGTATATTTATATGTACTGTTGGGGCTTGTATTAGTAGAGATCACTGACCAAGTGTGAGTCTGCAAGCCTTAGCCAGATTGTATTCCTTGTTATTGAGGGAAACAATAAAAAGTTAGTACGTTGTCCTGTAAATTGTGTATGGCTTTGTTTGTGGCTTGTTTTATATAGACTGTGACTAACATACATGTGTGAGTGCTTATGTGTGAACTTTGTTGACTGGTTAGGCGAACCATTGCATCATAGGCAGAACATGTGACGCGAAAAATTAGTGTCAGTTTGTAGACCCTGTGATAATAGAGATAACTCAGGTGCAAGTGGTTAGGTATGCACAAGCCCAAACATCTTAAATTTGAGAGGCCATATTTTAAATTGCAACAATACATGTTCACGACTCTTCCCTTTGAGATACACTTAAAACTACAGGTAACCCCTTGAACATGGTAACTTGTAATGCATTTCGCTCCCTTATGTCCCTCAGCGCGGTGGTGATGCATCACCACCCCAATTATTGTTCGGATATTTAACATGAATCCCACATTGGATAAATTCAAAAGTGTATATGAGTTAATAATTATGTTGGAGTCTCAACCTAATAGGTAAACCTTTTGGGTAAAGAGGTAATTCAATATTCTTGTTGGGTCAGTCTACATTCAAAACATAGGCATGCGCTGCATTGTGTTTCCTGATTTTATCCCAAATCTGCACAATACCAAAATGGCACCACAACCATAAACAACACCAAAATTCCACCATAACCACAAACAACAAAACATACACATTCCCAACAATGACAACAACAATACACAACAACGACAACGACAACAATAATACAACAACGATGAATAACACAATAGATATAAGTTAAACTACAACTACGATTTACAACTTAAACTAAACAATGATTATCAATCCTAAAAGTTGTAATAAAACTATGATTTACAACTTAAACTAAACAAAAGTGGGTAAAAGTAACACTACAACTTAAAATAAACTAAACTATGAAATATCAATAAGCGATGGCTAGTACTACCATCACTACTGTGAGGATCATCCTACAGAGGGCAACGTGGCTGCTCCGATGTCTGAAAATCATCCCCATGCCCATGCTCGTCATCACCCCCTACTCCTCATCACGACCCTGTTAATACAATAAAAAATATAACTTATTAGTAAATAATTAATATAAACAAATAGATGATAAGTAAAAAGGCAGAATATACAAACTTAAAAAGTATATAAATACCTGAGTAGTCTGTGTCAATAGCGGACCAAAGGCCTCCACAAGAATAACCACCATCCATACGACCTCGTCCGTATCGCGACGAAGGACTCTGAAGGGACACTAGTACTCTCAGTGATCGCTTATGCTACAATATCCTGAGCAAGACTGATGTAGACGAGCACGAGTAGTGAAAATTATCGTTCTACATATCACATCAGCCCAATATCGCTCCCACACTCATGTGATCACCCTCTAAAATAGGTTGTGTTCAAGACAACGCCCGTAGAAAATGGTCCAACATCCTCTCTTTAATGATGACGCTGGCTAAAACGAGAACCAACGAAATTTTTAAAAGACGCAAGCAAATATAAATAACGAAATAACAAGAAACATAAATATTTTTTAGAAAAGAATACTTATATCTAGTCTGTGCGATGATACTCTAAGATGACCCAACACTCTATACCTACTGGTAGTACTGCTGGGAGATCTTGAGACGCGATTTAAAAAGGCATCTCCTCTATGGAACGAGGGAATCTAACGACTCAAGTTCTCCTTTAGTAGCCCTCAACTTAACTATATATTGGTCCCGGAACTTCTAGAATCGCTCCTGTAAGTTATTACTACATATTAGTTATTTAAAGAAATTAATTAACTACTTAATTATAAGTACTCTTCAAAGCTTATTTACTTGTATAACTGTTGTTGTAGGAGTAGTCCTTCTTCGTATGAACTTTGTCCCAAAACTCGAGAAGGATAGGAGGTCGCCCCAACTCCATCTGTAGGGCCTAATAAATATATTTCAAATCTTTTAATTAATAACTAATAACAAGATTAAAACGAACAATTAAATACACACACACACACACACGTGTATACCTCCTGGAACTCCTTGAATGACTTAGAGCTAGTAGTATGTACTACTCTAAACTTGCTCATATTATGTTTTTTCTTCTTCAACTTTTACTTAAAATCATCCCTATTCCAATGGTCGCACATCGCGCTCCCATGTAGCATCGGACACATACTGTGATTTATGATCACAAAGGATAGTCCCATACTGCTCCTCAACATCCCTATTACTTTAATGGTACTAAATGGGATAAATATAGAAATAACAACCACTATATACATTCACAAACCCATCGCAAGCTCACCCTACTGTTGAAGGTACTTGTGCGTAATATTTCAACCAGTAGCACCAATAAATTTGTAGAGAAACTATATAAACAAGTCATAGTTCCATAATAGAAGCATGGATAATATGTTACATATATAAACATCAATTCATGTAATGTCCTTGTGTGTAACATTTCAACCAGTAGCACCAATAAATTTGTACAGAAACTATATAAACAAATTATAGTCCAAAAATAGAAACATGGATAATGTTACAGATACAAACATCAATTCATGTAATATATCAACTTCTTAACTAATAATTCAAGCCATCCTGCATTTCATAATCGTAACTAGTTTGTCATGAAATATTCTTCAAACGCATAAGTAAAGATGAAAAATTTTCAATTCTAAGGAGCCTTAGTGCAAGAAATATGATTTTTCAATTTTCAAGTGAGGACTATGATTTTTCTTCCATTGGCAAGCTGACTACAAACCCGTGCAGTCTCCAGGTGAAATAGCAATTAGCTCTGAATATCACATTTACAAATAGAAAATTAGCTCTATATAATACAAATTGTTATTCCCAGATAGGCACAGAAGAGATCTAAAAGGGGGGTTGAATAGATTCTTCAAAATTTCTTTTTAAATATATATTACCAAATCAATTAAGTAATTTAATTGATTGGATTAGCACAACGGAATGTTTTAAGAAAAGCTCTTCAAAGATTATAATGAAATTCACACTTCTAAATTTAATGAGATAATGTAGAAATAAGACACATATATAAAACGTAGAGCTATAGAAACTAAAATGCAGAATTTAATGAACATAAAATACTTTTAAAAAGTTCAGAGCACAAAAGTCTTCTAATCCTCTCTTCTACTCCAAGAGTAGGGATTTTCCATTAAGAAGGGTAATTACCAAGATTACAATTCACAAATAACTTTTGCACAATTATTCACAAAGAATCCTTCAAGTCACACAGACTTGGTTTGCAAACAATTACTCAGATCAGACTAATCACTAAGAGAAATAGTTTGTTTGAGGTGTTGTTAAATTGCTTTAATGCTTTCTTCGAATGACTTAGCAGCTGGGTGTATTTCTTGGAATCGTAGAGTAGAGTAGGTATGAACTCAGAGCTTCAGCGTTTTTACTTGATTGATCTCTTGTATATCTGATACTTTAATTTGCTGACTTTATATAGAGTTCTCTAGGGATATTCCCGTTAGAAAGTTATCGTTGCTCCATTATTGTTTGGACACTTGTCTTTTATCAATTGATTGACTTTAAATTACTGCCTACTTGGACCACCTCAGGTCACTTTCTTCAGTACAGTGCAGTAGCAGTCGTGTGTCCTTTGACTCTGCTAAAATAACTATTAGATATAGGCTTTGTCGACTTGTTTTTATCGCAAAATTATTTGCAGATAACCTCGGATGGTCGAGTGTTAAGGTTGATGAACTTGTTATAACCTGTCACTGACTTGTCAAATGTTTGCACTCTACAATTTTGGATTCCTCAGAGTGAAATCGTGCTCTACGAATGATGTTGACTCTGCAATCTTGACTCTACGATCCGACTTGTACTCTACGATCTTCAGACTGCTCTGCAATCTTAGAGTGACTTTTTTCCCTGGCTCTACGATCGTCTTTTGGTCTGGACAATTTAGCTATTACAGAGTTTTTAATTCTATGAATTTGAATCAACCTAACAAGTTTGATTCCTAAACTAAGTCATTTTACATACGAATTATTTCATAAGAACTTTACAAAAGCTACTTGAGTACAATTATATATTTAATTCATATCATTATCAAATCAAATATGTTCATCACATATTGTAGGTACTAACACAAATTAATAATTCCAATTGTAACATAAATTAGCTCTAAATAAAAAGAGAGGAAATTAAAACCTACAAGTGGACAATAATGAAAAAGTTGAAGGAAAAGGAGAACAACTACTATGCTGCCACCACTAGCAGCCGTTGCCACCACTTATATATGTCACCACCGCCACCACTATGTTAGGGTTAGAAGGAGTGGAGAGAGAGAGGGGGGAAGAGATGTGAGAGGGCTGATTTGAGAGAGAAGAAAGAGAGGGGCTGACAGGAGGAGAGGCCTGCGGAAGGAGGGAGGAGGGGTCTTCGTGCTAGCGGGAACTATTGGCTCTAAAATTTGGTAATCTCAATGGAATGCTCGACATAAACTATTAGTTTCAACGGAATTAATTTCGACATAATATTATGTCGAAAATAAACTAATTGGGTTGAAATATAGTCCGACAAAATTAATTCCGTTCGAAATAATAGATTTTCTTATAGTGAATATATCCGCCTCCATATGTTTGATGTCCTTGTTTCTTTGTAAATTATGTTTATAGTTATTTGAAGTTCATTTGGTTTAATTCGTTGCTTGTTGGATGTGTATGATATTTTAAAGGCTGAATGACATTTATGTACCCTCAGTACCACTGAATGTCAAAATCGTTTCTAAAGTTCATTTTTCTTCACTTAAGTCCTTAAAATGGTCAATTTTCCCCCCCAACTTTCACTTAAATACACCCAAAGTTTGACCCAATCCATTTTTTAAGGGCAAATTTATCTTTACATTATATATATAGAGAATTGTTATTTCTACAAGTAAGTGATAGTTTCACAAATTTCCTTTTACATGAATAGTATCTGAACCCCACACTCATGTAAGAGAGAATTTGTAAAAATATCAAATTTCACTTGTGAAAATATCAATTTTCATTATATATTTTCTAATGGTAGTGTTTATCTAAACAAAACATTAACGATTATCAAATAAAAAAACAACATTAGCAAAAGAAAAAGAGCATAATATATATAATATATCTCGTCTCTAAAATTTACACCCGCAATCATCTTCTATAAATCAAAGCAACCACCGTAACAATACATACAATAAGAAATAATAATAATAATAAAAAACTCATAAGTCACACATTAATCAAAAATCGATCTTGTAATAACTAATAAATTGTATGTCATATTTTGTACCGTTTAATGAGAAAAATGTTGGAGAGCCAAAAATCAACTCAACTATACACGTTTTTTTATATTTTTTTCCAAATTATCCCATTATTTTTTGCGGTTTAAAAATCAAAATTGAAGGTTATTGTGCCTTTTTCTTTTTTAACAATATAATTTCCTTCTATTCAAAATACTATCAAGGAGGACAAAAATCCAATGAAAGTTGATTAATTAGTTAAAGATTATACACCCTCCACAATAAATCCAAGGGTTGGGAAAAGTGATAGAGGTCTTTAATATTTTTTTAAGTCTGCTAGTTCCAACCCTATACTTGGTGCTAAAACTATCTATCAAAAAATAAATAATAAAAAACAAAAAATACTCCCATAGTCATGAAGTGAGAATCGCTTTTTTATTTTATTAATTTTTTATGATTAAATATTAAATATTACTTCATTCATTACATAGTAAAAAGAGCCTACAAATTTATAAATATTAAGAATGTAATTGTTTCTTGGTAATAAAATTGTAATGATAAATTTGAATATAATTTATACTAAGATCAAAAGAAATGATACTCTATTTTAGCCGCTTTTTTTGTTTTGTTTTTTTAAGATTTTTCTTTTTCTATTTTTTGAGTGCGCCAAATGAGTCTCTTTTTGTTAACGAATAAAGTATTAATTAAAAAATTATTATTTTAAAATTTACATGAATTGTGTTAATTTTAATTCTAAAATTTCATAAATTTTAACTTTTAAAAAAAAAAACCAGACATTTTACTGCTACCTTATTATTTTATTATTTTATTTAGAAATCAATACTTAAGTCTCCTTTATTGCCTAATTTCACCAAACCGGCCGTGTAACAAGGCCAATATACAAGCTAAAGATCGAGCAGATGTTTCAGGCCCAAACTTGGTCAAGTTTGGACGGCTATGATCTAAACACTTATGAATCTGACGGCTAAAGTCACCCCCATTTCATTGTTATAAATAAAAGGGCATAATCAGGGTTTCTTCTCTCCTGCCTAAAACCTCGCAGAGTTGTTCCCTCTTCCAGGCTTCTCGACTTCCACGAAGAAGAAGAAGAAGAAAAAGGTCAGTATTAAACATTTTTTCGGTCAATATTGTTTGCACGTTTTCAGAGATTCAAACGGATGCTGAATAATTTTTTATTTTTTATTTTTCCATTTCATCTCAGTTGTTTGTTTTACAACACATTCAAAATTATAGGTGTATAACCATGGCTATGTATGACTTGACCTTTGGAAAACGGACAACTACCAAGAAAATTGGAAAAGCTTCTTTGGCATTTGCATCAAACACCTGAATAACCCTAATAAAATAGAGAAACGCATAAAAAATAAAATAGCATACTATTTTAATAAAATTGAAACACCTAATTTGAGAAGTTAGTCGCGACATCGTTGGAAGACATTTCAGATATTTTTTTTGGTTTTTAAGTTCGGGGTGTCTGTTCTTTGGCCATAATTTCAAAACACTTCCACTGTGTTTGTGAGTTTAAGAAGTAGAGAAACGAAAGGAGAATGATAGACATTTTTGGGAGAAACTAAAAGTACCTTGTTTGCGAGTTTTTTTAGGATTGAAAAGAAAACAGAAGGTGGGGTATTTTGAGGCAAATTCCCTCCCAAAAATTTCTTACCAAAGAAAATTGATCAAAAACTTGATTTACTCCCTTTTATTCTCTTTTTTTCTCTCATAGATTTTAAATTCTCTTCCTTTCTTTTCTCTCAAACTCATAAACATAGTGTTCATACTTAAATTCAAACAAAATTCTCATGGAAATGAAGCAACGACAAGTCAAGTTGGGGAACAAAAAGGAACTGAATTTTTATATTAGGGGAAATATATATAATATGGTTACATCAGCTTCAACTTCATCTTCGGTCTAGAAATTTAGAATCTTGGGTTACAATACATATAGCATTGTGTTCATTAGAAATATGGATGAACAAGTTAGACAGCGGTACAGTTGGTTGTTGGGCTTATAGTCGAGGGTATATTTTTAGGGTTCTTAAAGGGTACTATAGGAACTTGACCATTTCTTTTTCTTTTTATCTCTTTGAATTTCAATACTTGAAGGCGATATTATATGGAGGAGAATTGCAGAACATGACACCGGCGCTATTATCATCGTCTTCTCTAAAAGAAACCCTAATATAATTGCAAAAGGTAAAAGTAAAATGGAGTGGAGTCTATAATATTGCAAAAGGAAAAGTAAAGTGGAGTCAACATTATATACGAGTAGTACTACTACTACTGTACTATACTGCTGTGTAATCGTTGCAATGTCAGGGTTTATAATACTTTGGACGTTTTTATATGTAGTAGATCCGATGAAATCTATCTATAACTAAAATTTAAAACAGTAATATTATCTACATAAATTATACACATAGAATTAATGCACACCAAGAATAGAATGCATTGCATACCAGTAAAGATATATAAAACATTTAATATTAACTCCCACTTTATATTTTCACTCTTTTTCTGTATTTTTTGTGTATATTTTATGTAGAACTTGTGTTTATAACATTACTCAATTTAAAATGACAAAATTATATGATTTTAATGCAAAATAACTTTAGTAATATGTTGTTTTTATTTTATTTCAATTTCATTATTATTTGATAATGTAATTGAATTAAGTTATTGTATGTCCTTACTAGTGAAATTTTTATTTTTGTTTTGGGTGCCACAAGATGTTATTGTTTAGAGTTTGTTTTTGTAATTTGATCTTAAATACGAAAGTGTATAGTATATGATTAATAGAGGGACATATTAATTGTATAGGTACAAATAAAATGTGTATAAGATGAGGTTTAAGCGCTACATTTTTCTGGTATAATCAAGCCGTTACAACAGAGCAACTATAACATATCAAAATAAGATTATAGTAATAGTTAAACTAGATAATTAAAGCGGGTACAAAGTTACGTTTGTGAGTTAAATAAGTTGCGTTTAAAATAAATCGCTCCTAAGCAACCTTATTTTGATATGCATTTGAGTAGCTTATATATATGCCCTAAACTCACCGCATTGAGTTTGGGCTTGAAAGTTGTTGTAAGTTAACAAAATTACGTTAAAACAGACAAAATTTTGAAGTGCATTTAGACTAAAATTTTAGAGACTTCAAAAAAAAAATGAAATTAAAACTTATGAATAGGCTATAAAAGATAAACTCAATGATCAAATGATACAATATCTATAACGATGACAACAATTTTCACTTACCATCAGAGAAAACAATTACAACTAAAAACACGTCTCTTTCCAACAAAAAAAAGTGAATCTACATTATTAATTCAATAAATACTAAGAAAACACATGAGAAAGCTTGAGTACAAAATAGTTCAGTCATACAAGTGTTGAAACTTTTTACGGTAAGGTTTGGTTCACTGAATAGAAATTTAATGTAATGCAATGGTTTACGTAATACAATAGAATTGTAATAAAATAGTAATATCTTATTACAACGTATTTATTTAGTTCATATTTGGTATTTGTGTGGTTATTATACTTTTATTACGTTATATTTAAAATTGTGTTTGATTTACTAAATATATGATTGTATGTAATGAATAAAGTGAGTTTTAAATTAAAATATCAAATCAGTTGTGATTATTCCTGTCTTATTATTTTTTATGAGCTATTACATTCCGCATGTAATGAGCTAACACATTCATTGGTGGACGTAATGGAAATCATCCAAATTGGTGTAATAGTATAACGTTTGTAATGAGTTAATACATATAATCAATGAACCAAACAAAAAATATATCACACAATTTATTGCATTACAGAGTTATTATTAATTTGACGCGAATAAAATATTATACTTAAGTTTTCAAAAGCCTTAAAGCATTGAAATTCAAAGAGATAAAAAGGAAAAAATGGTGAAGTTTTCCTTTAGTACCCTTTAAGAACCCTAAAAATATATACTGTTGTCTAACTTTTTCATCCATATTTTTGATAAACACAATGCTATATGTATTGTAACCGAAGATTCCAAATTTCTTATACCGAAGATGAAGCTGAAGCCGATGTAACCAAATTATATATATTTCCTCCAATATAAAAATTCAGTTCCTTTTCGTTTCCCCAATTTGACTTGTCGTTGCTTCATTTCCATGGGAATTTCGTTTGGATTTTTAAACTAAAGATTTTCTCCTTTTCTTTTAATCAGGTGAAATTTATTACGTGAACTGGAATTATAATGGCTATTATGAATTTCAATTGCTTTCAATCATTGAATATTTATTCTAGAGGCCGCCTTCTCTGTTCTAATGGAGTTGGGTACCGTCAGAGATGCCTTGTTTCTGCTAGCATTGAAAAACCCAATCAAGATCTCCCCTTTCAATTTAAGGTAATGTCGTGTTGCTATATATATATATTATAGTTAGATAGACAATTTGGTTTGTCCTCCCCCTTTTTTGTTTGGTTCATCCTCCTTTGTTTTTGGTTCAACCTCTTTTCCTACATTAAGTCAACTTTTATTATTTATTAATTCAAATCAGAAATTGGAATTACTATCATTGTTTTATAAGGAAACAAAAATTAGTAATATAGTTTTATAAGAAAATAATCAAAATAAGATCATCTTACATAATATATATTTGTTTCTTTTGTTCAAAAATTGGGATTAATATCGTAGTTTTATAAGAAAACTTGAATTTGTAATATGATTTTATAAGAAAATAATCAAAATAAGATCATCTTACCTAATATTAATTGATTTCTTTTATTCAAATATATATACAATATTACAAGTTTGAGTAAAATTATATTACCACTTAGATAATGTAGTTTAAAAATAAAAGAAAATTATCATAAAAATTATCTACCTAACTTAAATTTGTTACTATTATTAAAATATAAATATAAATATAGTTTTGAGTATAAGAATTAGTCATTATTTAGATGATATAATTGTTATTAAAATAAAAATATAATATACTAATCGACCATATGATTCAATTATTAAATAAAAAAAAAAAAAATAATTACTCTATTCAATAAAATTTTATAAAAATAAAATCGAACATTAATAATATTATAATTGTACAACAACACCCTTCCGTTCAGTTCAAGCGAGTCAAAAATAAAAATTAATAATATAATTTACAAGGAAATAATTATATGATCATTTTACCAAATAATAATTTGTTACCATTATTAAATAAGATTTTATTACAACTTAGATAATATAGTTTGAGAAGGAAAAAAATTCAAATAGATCGCCTTGCCTAACTTGAATTTGTTATTCTTGATTAAGTAAGAGTGTAATTATATTCAAGTATAAGTAAAATCTTATTATAAATTAAATAATTTAATTTTAGTAGGAAAGTATTTTCTTATTAGAACCATTTACCTTGTAAATCCAATAATATATTTATAGAAAAAATTAATAAAACATTTACAATATTGTAACTTTATAATAAGACCCCGTGCTTTGCACATGGCGTAGATGCTAGAAGTATTATATTTCTATAATTTGAACTAAATAGGCAAATTAGTACATTCTCTTTTTTTTGGTCCTCTTTTTTTTTGTTTGCAAAAATTACTTTTCCTACAATATTGCTTCTCCTTTAAAAAGTTACTTTTCTTACATTAGATCAAAAACTAACCCATCCACATATTCATATATTATCATGGAATCAAGTTTGTTAATCTATTGTATCACCCTTACAATAACTTGGTATGTTATTTTATTCAATGAGTTCACCACCGCCGGTGCTCAATTTATTGTTTAAAATTAACGAAATATGTTATATATATATATATTATAATTAAGTTTTATTGTTAAATAAAATATTTTATTATACTATATTGCATTGCTTGCAGTCTAGTCACACGAAAAGGATCTCAAAATATTTTGATTTGAAGATAAAAAAAAGTTCATATTTAATTCATAATATTTAGTACAAAATTTTCTTTATTTCAGAATAAAAAATCTGAACATTGATAGCTCAAAAACATTAAAAAATCTAAATCATTAAAAAATATTTACAAAAAATAACTTAAAGAATAAATATTAAAAACAACGAAAAATTTATCCCTAAAAATAAATAATTAATAAAATTTGGAAAAAGTCCTAAATAGTAACACGTGGAAAAAAAATAGCCTGTTAAATCATAAGTAATATTACTTATTCTATTCAAAATATTATATAAAAAAAACTATAATAAAAAATAAATATAAAATTTAATAATCAGGAATAAGACCTCGTGCTTTGCACATGGTATACAGTTAGTCAGTTTTAGTTTTAAAAATTTGCACCTTTTCTGCAATTTTTTTATATACATTTTCATTTTCAGCTGCTTCCCTTTGTTTGTGGGTATGGTGATGCTATAGGTTATAGTTATATTCTTATAGACCTGTTAATTGCTATTGTGTGAGCTGGAATTTAATTTTAAAAGTTCATGAAGCTATTTTTCCGCCAAATTGTATTGCCAACATAAACAGCTTGATATCTTTCCATTTTGGTAAAATGTGTAAGCTGCTATGTATCTATAGGCTTCTATTAATTTTTTAGTGTGGTTTGTTTGAAATCTCTGTCCTTTTCAATAATTAATTCCTCATTTGTATATTTCCTCTTGACTCTCAGCTTCAATATGCAGACATAAGGCAGGTGTCTACCGTTGATTATCATGGTAGGTACTACTGTTGCATGTCTGGAAAATTTAAGACAAAGATGAAAATCTGATAGATGGGTCTTGTTTATCAATGAGCCTATTGTCGTTATTTTTGGCTTTCTTGTGAGTTGGAGACTTGGAGCCACACCTATACTTCTTGTACGCTTGCATATCTATTTGTTGTATAAATTGTATCTTTGCTACTCCATATTGCCATATGAATATAATGGTTTGTTCTGCAATGTGATTTGCTTAATCAGGTTTGTGTCAATGCTGATAATGGTAGTTTGAAAATAAGTTCTCCCTCGATCCTAAAGAGTACCATTTGCTTTGTAATTTACAAATAAAATGGCACATTTTTCTATTTCTTTTCCTTCTTTTTTCTTTTTTAGAATGGAGGGGGTTATAAATTAAATAGACTCCCCTTGAAAAGTATTTTATTATTTTTGTTCTTCATTGTTTATAGTTTATACTGTTCTTGTTAACAGATGATTATTAAGTATCTAACGAAGTACATTTCAGCTTGGTGCATTGTTGGAGAGTGTGAAATGGGATGATAAAGGTTTGGCTGTGGCTATAGCTCAACATGTTGACACAGGAGCAGTGTTAATGCAAGGGTTTGTCAACAGGGATGCACTTGCGACCACCATTTCCTCTAAGAAGGCCACATTTTATAGCAGGTCAAGATCAAAATTATGGACAAAAGGAGAGACCTCTATGAATTTCATCAATATCTATGATATCTTTATTGATTGTGATCGAGATTCTGTAAGTTTTGATTAAATATATAGAGTCATAAGTAATCATTTTTCTTGCTTGGAGTTTAAATATAGAACTCTTTGGCAGATACTATACTTGGGGAAGCCTGATGGACCCTCTTGCCACACTGGGTCAGAGACTTGCTATTACACATCTGTTTTTGATTTTCTAAATCATTCACAGGTTACATTCTTTGCCTTTTGTGCACTACCTTCTTAATTCCTTAAATCTCACTCTTTTACAGGAATTCTTTTGTTAAATTTAATAGTGGGGAAAATAACTATCTTTGTTTAGGTTGATGAAAATAGATTGGCATTGACAACATTACATTCTTTAGAATCCACAATTGCCCAAAGAAAAGCCGAAATATCAGAACCCCCAAAAGGCAAACCCTCATGGACAAGACGGTTATTGCTTGATGACAAGTTGCTTTGCTCAAAGATCCGGTAAGGTGACTTGCATGGTTGAAATTCCGAAATTTACATTTTTTTTTCTTTTGAAAGTGATTTTGGCCATTCAGGACTGTGCAAAGCTGTATTATTACTGTTAGCCATGGTCATTGAGTGTGAGCTGCATAAATTAAAATAAATAAGGTTGAACATATTTCTTGCAGGGAAGAGGCTGATGAGTTATGCCGAACTCTGGAAGAAAACGAGGAAAAGCCACGCACTGCATCGGAGATGGCAGATGTGCTCTATCATGCCATGGTTTTATTGGCTCTAAGAGAAGTGAAAGTCGAAGAAGTTCTACAGGTTCTTAGACACAGATTTTCACAATCAGGCATCGAGGAAAAGGGCAGTCGCAAAGCACAAGAAAGCTAATCATTCATCTCTACTCCAAGCCAGAAACAAAATGGATTACATACATATTATGCTAAAAGATTTGGATGGCTCACTGAAATGTATGTCACAAGATGTTTGACTATTTGACCGCGTATCAGCGGATTCAAGTTGAAGGACAGCTGACAAGAAGACATCTGGACCAACAAGGGATACAAACTTACATAAAAGGGTTACACCCTGTAAGCTGGAAATAGAGTTATGTAGGGTTTAATTTCTTATTGTTTGAGACAGCAAATTTTTAATGCGACTATAAAATCAATGAATTATTAAAAGACATACTTGTTCTTTGTTCTTTTAGCAGGGAGAAAAAATATTGATCAAATTACCAGTTTTGGTCCTTATTTGCTGTACCCTTTTAAGTTGTGTGATAGCATTTATACTGCTGCACAAAAAGTAGAGAGCTTTGTGAAAAATGAAGTGCAGGATAAATAGGTTTTCGGAATGGTCCAGTACATATTTCAAAACAGGTTTAGAATGTGTCTTGGGATTACTATTCATATTGCCCTTTAGGCACCGACTATTTATTAGAATAATACATGCATCAATTAGGGGTGAATCAATTGCGGTGTACATGATTTTACTCTGATTTCAGATATTCTTGAAGTTGAGGAGGAGGAGAGGGCTCAGGTGCAGGTGGCTCAGGTATGCACAAGCCCAAACATCTTAAATGATTTTACTCTGATTTCAGATATTCTTGAAGTTGAGGAGGAGGAGAGGGCTCAGGTGCAGGTGGCTCAGGTATGCACAAGCCCAAGCATCTTAAATTTGAGAGACCGCATTTTAAATTGCAACAATATATGTCAACGGCTCCTCCCTTCGAGATACACCGAAAACTACAGGTAACCCCTTGAACACCGCAACTTATAATGCATTCTGGTCCCTGCTGTCCCTCAGCGCGGTGATGATGCATCACCACCCCAAATATTAACAGCAGCACCATAGCCACCCTTTTTTCACCTGTCTTAGCACCCATACTCCACCACTTTGTCATTTAATTTAGTACTCTGCGGGTGCAACTGTAACTGCGTTTTATAACAAATGATCAGGGGATGCAAGTGATGTATGCAGGTGGAATAATAGCAGCAGCCCCCTCTGTTTTCATTCACAATTATGGCATGAGTACCAACTTCCCTTCTTTCTACCTCATCAACTAACTTGTCATTCTTGCAGTGTTGTTATCTAAATCTACGTACATACTCTCCATTCAACAAAATGAGTCCTCTTTGCTAAATTTATAAAATTTAAGGATATAACTTTCTTCCTTTATTTATTTAGTGTTTAGTGACATTGATGACATGAAGGTTAGATTACTATAGCAAATCTTAAGGCATTGTCACTCTGTACTATCATCAAATTAATTATAAAAAGGTTTCCTTTTTTGGACTAAAAATAATTGATAAATAAGACTCCTTTTGTGAACAAAGGGGTGGTACATAATCTTGTAAAAGAATACCTATGTTACATATATATTGATTGACCTATTAACCCTTTTAAGTTACATTTAGTAAGATTTGTTTATAACAGACTTACGTACACAGATATATTTTGTGTGTGTGTGTGTGTGTGTGTGTATATATATATAATAAATGTTTTATGGATTTGAAACTCTTTATCTGAAATTGTCTTACCACTTCACTCGAACAAGTGTTCTTTAAAATTTAACACATTTTTTAGTAATGTATGGGTAACCTTCATTTGATAGACTTTTTTTCTTTGTAATTTATGTTTATAGTTATTCTATTTATTTGGTTTTATCCGATGTCATTATGCATAGTACAATATTTTTTTAGAAATTATTGAGCACTTGACCAGCAGTCCAGCTGACAGTTTAAATCAATGTAAAATTGGTGTGGTGAATATCATAAACTATTTTTCCCCTTCAATGTTAATGTTCTTTTTATTGTTGTTTATGCATTATGGAACTTAGGCTTCAGGTTCCCGAGTGAAACTTGGTTTTTACCACGCTGCCTGTGGTATGTTTAGACTTCAAAGCTATTTTCATATAGCTTTGTCAATACATATAACTCCTTTTTTTTTTGTGGAAATAATTCAATATATATTTCAACATGTTTAGAATTGTGACTATATATATATATATAAAAGCCCTTTTAGGCACCACCCATTTATTATTATACATCAATTAGGGGTAGCCGGCTGCATGCAAGTGCAGTGTAATTTAAGGACTTGTTAATAAGTTGTTTAAGTTGAAGAGGTGGAGGTGCGGGTGGTAACGCTGCGCACAAGCCCAAGCACTGTATATTTGTAATGCCACATTTTAGAATGCAACAAAGAACATCGCCTCCGCCTGTTTGACACTCGGCACCACAGCAAACCACTTCGATACCGCAACTCAGAACACATTCCACGGCCTTCTGTCCCTCAGCACGATGACTATGCATCACCACTCCCAATATTAACAATAGCCCCATAGCCACCGCCGCTTTGTCAACAGCCCTAGTACTATACCGCTTTGTCATTTATTTTGTGTGAATTACACTAATTATCTATTGTGCAATAATTAATACTTTAAGAGTGCAACTGCGACTGCGTTTTATAATAATAATAACTTAATGGGGCTACAAAGTAATTTATGCGTGTGGAATAGCAGCAGCAGCCTCGTCTTTTTTCATCCACAAGGCATGACTACCAACTTCCTTTCTTTCTTATCTCATCAACCAACTCCTCACTCTTGCAGCGTTGTTGTCTTGTTAATTTATAAATTTCAAGAACATATTTTTTCATTACTTTGTAGCCCCGATTAGTTATTTGTTTGCAAAAAGCAAGCAAGAGATTGGAATATTTGTCTTAATTTAATACTACTTCGTACTATTTAATCATTTGATGATGGACTATTAGTCTAGCTTAAAATGGAGGGATTACTAATTCCACATTTATCATGAATTAAATAATTCATCATATATAGCCTTAAGAATGAAAAAAAAATAGTCCATAAGACTATTTAAAGGACTGTTAATCCCCCATCATATGATAAAATAGTCCGAAATAATGTTAAATTAAGAGAAATACTTCAATCTCAAATATATTTTTTTTGCAAGCAAATATAGTTTTTATGTTAGTGATTTGACTTTACGTCAAGGCAAGAGTGTATCCTCCCATGTGTTTTCAGAAAATAATAGAGTGAAATGTTAAATTTAATAAATGCTATTCACCTTTAGGAGTTGGGTGAAATATTAAGTTAAGTTAAGAATGAGAAGGGATTGTTTTTTTTAATGCTATGGGATCCACTGTCCAATTTTTGAGTCCAATATTCCGGTCCGCATAGAAGCACTCTTTTTAGATTGTTGAAACAAAGAGATGGAGGATTTCGTGGTCCTTCAGACACGGGCAATTACTAGTTTTCACATATGTAAACATGCATCCGAACTTAATTTGATGTCTACATATTATATCCACTTCCAATAAGAACAAAAAGGGAAAAAATATTTTTGAAGGAAAGGTAGGCAGCCTAATTCGAATTGAAGGGTGATATAAAATCAATCTCCATATACTCAATCTTTTATTCTAACTTTTGATTCTGAGAGATGGAGCTCTAGAAGTGAAGTTCCAAACAATATTGATTTTCTACCACTGAGACTGAACATCCACCCGTCTTTGGTTTTTCAAAATGGTATAATTTTATAGAAGTAATCTAATATAAGTCAAGGATTTTATCTAAGTTAAATGAGACTCTTTTGTATAACTGAGGGAACATTTTATCAATTAACTGAAATAACTAAATTAAACTTATAATTATTATTTTGAAAATTAAACAATTTAAATTATAATTTAAATTTTAAAATTTTGCAAATTATTAAAATCAAAGTTAAATCAGTCTCTTCTAAAGTACAAAGTGAACATTTATCAGTTAACTGAGAAGACTAAATAGAACTTGAAACCATATATATTCTGATTGTCGTATAGTGATTTTTAAAATTTTTATTTAAAAAAAGAACTGGGAATATCCTTTATTCTTTGCAATAGGGTACAAGGTTTAATTTTCACTTAGAAATTAGGGGAAATGTTTCCATATGGTCGATATGAAGAGACGAGATATTTTTCATTTATACTATTTCTTACATTTAACTCCCTCTATTCCTATTTATTAGACATTTTAGTTAATTCAAATTTTTCCTATATAGTTGACCATAACAAATTTTTAGAAAACATTAATTACAATTTTTCCTATATTGTTCTCAAGTATTTTCTTTCGTAATTTCTTTCTCATTCATCTAGACAATTTTATACATATTTTCTTAATTCATGCAAATATAATTGTGACAATACAGATCAATATTAAGATACAATTAGAGCAATAAATGAGTTGCTTAATAGTTGTGCAACACTCTAAAATATCAAATAAATAAGAATGAAGCCTATGGAGGGAGTATTAGGGTTTACATTTTATTATAATTTTTACATTTTATAAGAACAAGCTTTTGGTGGAATTGTAATGAAAAGTCTAATTTTATTTTTGTTATTTTAATTCATATACTTATCAATTAAACTATTCTAATTTGTGTGATTAATTATTTAGTGTCCTTGTGATTCTAGCCGTATGTCTTCTTACTTAGAAAACAAAAGTCGTGGGGTTAATATTATAACTAAATTCAATCTTTTCTTTCTTTTTTAATCAAAACAACGTAGTTTTGAAGAAATGACCTAAGATAAGCAAAGTTTTTATCTAAAGTAAATGGGAGATAATTTTTACAGATTTTACTATTAGATTACCATTTTACCAACTACCAAAGGAATTGTCTGTTTTTTAACCTAAAACTTTTACTTAGAAAAATGGCGAAATTTTATGTTATTTCTTTTTATCTCCAAAAAAAACTCACAAACAAGATATATGATGAAAAAACCCCGTAAATTTTAAGTAATTGTTTTCTTCTTTTAAAACTCATAAAAATATGATGCTTAATAGTCAATACTTGTATTTTAAGAAAATAATTTTATAAAAATAATTTTTTATTTATTTATTTATACAGGTTTAATATGACAATGACAAAAAAAATTCAGATAAAAAATCCGGTCCTGTATTACACGTGTCATTGCATAAAGGCTTGGTGTACGTATACTGGTCCCTCTTGGGGTGTTAGCCAAGTCCAATTTTATTTATTTATTTTGAAAAAATAAAAAAAATTAAAATTAAATATGCAGTTATTAATTATTATCACATCACACACTAGGAAAGAGATTACTGAGTAATAGATTTTAGCGCTAAATTCTCTCCGACTAGTAAGCTAATTCTAGGGCTTTTTTTTTTCTCCTATGTTCTGCACCTTTCCATTATTTCGGGTAATTATTCTACATTCAACTCTCAATTCTGATTAGTTTGTATGTGTTCGTCATTGGTTGATATGTTAATGTCATTTGATTTTATTTATTTTTTGTTGATTAGTATTTTTATTGGTTTTTAAGCTGTTTTGGATTGAAGTTTTATTGATTTTTCTGGTGGGTTTTTGGAATATGGTATTGTCTGGTCGAATTTTGAAGATTTTGATTATGATAAAATGGGGACTGGATTCAAATGTTGTTTGTTTTATTGGGTTCAATTGGATTATAGTTTTGATCAATCCTTCGTTTTTTTCAGCAATTATCTTTTCAAAAAATAATTGAGATTGCTGCCATGTTGGACATGTACAAATGAATATTGCAAATTAAAATTGAAATTGGAAATGCAATTTGATTCGAATGTTCTAATGACAAGGTGATGAAGTTATGAATGTTCTTCAGGATTCTGGAATCTGGGTTTCAATTACTTTACACAAAGGGTAAACTTTTCAACCAATCCAATCAGTTTTAAGCTCTTTGAATCTTAAATGATACTCCCTCCGTTCCACAAACAATTCCCATTTGAGTTTATTCTTAGTCAATTTGCAAAATCCTAACAGTCAAAATTGATGTAAATTTATTTAGTTTTGATTAGTGCAATAGTTAATGTTGTAAACTACTTAAGAAGTACTACTAAGTACGAAATTATTATTTTGAAAATTATAGTAAATTCATATAACAATTTGAATTTAAGAATTTCCCAAATTAACTAGGATCAAGCTAAATGTGACTCTTTTTCTTTGTGTGTGTGGAACGGAGGGAGTATAAATTTTCAGAATTTCAAACCAGCTAAACTCAGGAAGGATACTTCTAGTCACTTCCATAGAAAAAAAATAATCCTTTTTTTTACCAAAAAGGTAATTAATTCCCGAAAGTATTTGTACGAGTTATAACATAATTATGATATCACTTGCTTTAAGGCTTCATGTGAAATTTTGAAAACTCGAGAGAAAAGGGGGAAAAAAAGAGGAAAAGAAAATGAAATCTTAAAATTCATTGGAGCATTTTTATTTTTTTTTGGGATCATTTTTACACTATATTTTAGCAGTGTTCATAGTATTAGATTTTTTAAAAGCATAGATAGGTTTTATCTTGATTGAGATAGATTTTTCTTATTTCTTTTTTACAAAATCTTTTGTTTTCATTTTCCTTTCTTTTCCTCTGCGCTTTCCAAGTTCCAAACTAAGCCTAAAAGATACCTACATTTTTCTCAATGAAATATTTATTTTGTTGAAGAAGAATAGATCATCCATTCTGAATTTGTTGTCCCAAGTAAACATTTAGGCACTTTTAGGAAATTAATTAAAAAAATGTTGTATAACTTGTCAATATTCTAAAATAATCTCTTTTGGATTCTATAATTCTCTCACAAATTTTTACTTTTTTCAAGCAAAAACAAATTAACATCATAATAACGTAAAAGATTGAGGTGACTAAGTTCTGCAATGTTAAGAAAACAAAAAGATAATGGGAATGGAAACAACAATTACTCCTACAATATTCAAAAGGTCGAAAAAATGAAAATAATAGAGAAATTCCCTGTACATGTGTTATTGCATAAAGCTTTGGTCGGAAGAAAGGGGGGAAAGTGAGGAAGAAACAAATTTAGAAATAGAAACAACTTCCGAAACGAAGGGAACTGATATCTAAGTTCTTCTAGGAATGATATAATTATTAGTCAAGTGGCCCAAGTCCAACAAATTTGAATAGATAGGACTAATAGAGTTTCTCTTTAAGTTTGGATTTATTTTCAAAATTCCACCAGGAGAGAAAGTAATTTGACTTCTAGATTCTCCCCAATTCTAGGGCTTTTCTCTTCTGCTCTTCCACCTTTCTGTTCTGGTAATAATTCCACCTTAAATTCAAAATTCTGATATGTTTCTTCATTTATCGTATCTCTTTCAATTGCATATGATTTATATAAGTGCACACAAATTTACTTGCTTTTATATGTTTGTAAACTTGTGCTTATGTCATTTAGTTCTTTCTTGATTAGGGTTTACTAGTTTTAAGTTGTTTTATATTGAACCTTTATTGAGTTTCTCGTTTCTTCTGGTGGGTTTTTGGATTGGTCGAATTTGTAAGATTTTGATTCTGAAATTCTGGGAATTGATATTTTTTTGTTTGAATATGGAGTGTTATGTCTTCTTGAGTTCAGTTGTAGTAGTTTTCATGAATTCTGGCTTTCTCCAGCTATATGATCTTTCATCAAAGAATTGAGATTGCTGCCGTAGTGAATAGCTTGCTAATATAGAATTTGGTTGCCCATGGCATAGTTCACAATTTAGGATGGTTTCTGAAGGTATTTTGAAGAATGCACTCAAACTCTAAATCTGGAAATAGGGTGGAAGTTGATCCATGTAACATTTCACGATCCACGCTGTGTTCTGAACCATGGTGGCATAGCACTGGCTATAACCCTATTTCCCCTGTTTCGATGCGAGGAAATTCTTCCGATTCATCTTCGGTGGAACAATCAGCTGATGGCATGTCACAATCTAATGGTGTTCAAAATGAAGGAGATGAAAATGCTACCAAAGAATCACAGAATACTGCACCTTTAGGTAATTTTCAAATTATTGCAATGATTTTTATGACATCCTTGTTTCACAAATGTTCAACATAGTAAAATGATGACTCCGGTGATACTATTATGACAATTAGAAATTTTCTATGGTGTTTTGAGAGGACAGTCCTACTCTTATAGATGTCTTATCTTCTAGAAATTAACTATTGAAATTCATTTGTTTGGTTCGTGGCGTGGTTTGCTTATGGAAATTCATCAGAAGAAACTCTAGTTAAGAACTAAGTAGTACTTTTGACTAAGGTTTTCTTCCGGTTATGTCATATGAGATTGGAAGGTTTCACCTCAGTTTGCTCTATCAGATCTTTTTCATTTAAGCTTTGTATATGCATATGGAATGTCCAATATATATATATATATATATATATATATATACACACACACACACACACACATGGGAAATAATCTTGGTTTAATGTTTGTTGGGATGAATTATCTGGCCAACCCATCTCGTCCACTTGGCGGTTGAACATTGCGAATAAACAAATCACTTAAGAGTATGCCCAATTGTTTGGCGGATGGTGCAAACAGTTGGGCGGACTATTGTAAAGACCAATTTCTCCCTCTATTTGCTCATTGTTGTATTAGTTTGTAATAAATAGGGGCAAATTGATTCTTACAATTATCTACCCTATTGTTTTCACCGTCTGCCCAAATAGTTTGGCGGACTCTTAATTTATTTGTTTATTTGGAGCTGTAAGATCGCCAGTGGTAGATAGATTAGCCAGGTAATTCATCCCAGCCAACGTTGGCCAAGGATCATGTCCTTGTATATATATATGTGTGTGTGTCAGGAAATCGGAGGTGAGAGATTGCATTTTTTTCCCTTTAAAAAGGATAGTAAATTACTAAACTGCCCCCTATTAATGGAAAAAAGACAAACTATGCTCGAACGCAGTCAACATCTCCTGTAAGTCTTATATACACACACACACACACACACACACACACAACCCCCTTATTTAAAAAAAAATTCCTACGTGGCCATGTGTTATTGAAAAAGTAACCCAACAAAAAGTAACTTTTATCCTACAAACAAACAATCCACCAAACACTTCTTATCTCACCACCCCAATTAATATCCACACTTGTCGAACAAAAAGTAACATACTTTATCCTGTAAACAATCACCAAACACTTCTTCTCTCACCACCCCAATTAATATCCACACTTGTCAAACAAAAAGTAACGTACCATCCGAATAAAAAGTATCCAATTTGTACTTGCACACTTCAATCTCTACTTGTCAATTTATAAATTTGATATGAATAATATTATGTGCATCAAAGAATTACACTAAAAATACACCAAATTATATGACAGTACAATAAAATATTATACAACACAACATTTGAGGGCAGTGTACAACAATTTATTGCACTTGCCACATCATTTAGTATAATTTTGATGCAATTCTGTGATACACAAAACATTTTTCATTTAATATATAGCCAAATAACTCTTTCTCTCACCACTCCAGCTATCTCATTCTTTGTGTCTCGTGTCAATTAAAAAAACTCATCAAACCATATTAAAAGAAACCACCTAACAAACCATTATTAATTATTACCCACCAAACTTCAATTCATATCTCTCTATACTCATTTTTTTTCCTGAACCTTTATACCCACTTCTAAACCTTTATAATCACTCCAAATAATGACAATGCAATAAAATATTGTACAACAGAATATTTGAGAACAGTGTACAATAATTTATTGCTCTTGCCATATCATTTAGTGTAATTTTGGTACAATGACAGTGCAGTAAAATATTGCACTTGCCACATCATTTAGTGTAAATTTGTCAAACAAAAAATAACGTACCTAGTGAATCGATTTATACATTATATAACATACCCAATTTAATCCCCGACAAGCGGCTTCCGTACGCCTCAAACTTTCTTAATTAATATCATACTCTCTCCATTCAAAAATATAAAATTATTATTGACTTTTTAAGGTTAATATTAAATATTTTTAAGCTCAAAATTGACACAAATTTCTTTAGTTTTGGTCAATACAACGCTAAAATTTATAAACTATCTAAAAAGTACTATTCATTGTAAGTTTTATTGTTTCATAATTGTTAATGAACATCTCAATTTTGACTTTGAACATGTCTCAAATTAACTTTCAAAAGTCAATAAAGAGCTTATAAAATGTACTGGGTATGTTATAGATTGATTACAATATAATGAAAAAGCTCAAAGTTCATTTCTAAACGCTTGTGCAAGTATTTTACGATTAAGAAACAACTGTTTCTTATACAGATCGTGTATTAATCTACTATAACTATAGGATACCCCCTTCACGAATTACTGCATTTATTTGAAGGACCTGGAGATTCTCTTAAGTGATAGCACCTGCTTAAGTCAGAGGGTCTTCGTGCACTTGAGCTTATGTTCAAGGTGCAGAGGGGGAAGATAGGCGTAGAAGGGTTTGCAATGATCTATTAGTAAGAAGGTCTGCCTGCTGCGATTGAGGAATTGCGTATGTAATTTGACTACTAATCTTCCTCGGGTAGACAAGAATCAATTTTTTTTTATACGTCTGTCACTTTTTCTTTGTTAGTTCCGTCTATAATGATAGATGAATCAAAAACTTTCAATTTAACTTATTCTTTTAATTGGTATTTTTGCTTATCTCTTTTTTTGCAAAAATGGAAATTAAGTGTTTTTTTATTCAAGCACCTGACAGATGTCTTTATCAATCTAAAGTACACTCCAACAAATTCCCTAGTTAAATATAATGTATAGATTGATTCACTAGGTACGTTATTTTTTGTTTGACAAATTTACACTAAATGATGTGGCAAGTGCAATATTTTACTGCACTGTCATTGTACCAAAATTACACTAAATGATATGGCAAGTGCAATAAATTATTGTACATTGTTCTCAAATATTGTGTTGTACAATATTTTATTGCACTGTCATATTATTTAGAGTGATTGTAAAGGTTTAGAAGTGGGTATAGAGGTTCACAAAAAAAAGAAAAAAAGAAATGGGTATAAAGAGATATGAATTGAAGTGTGGTGGGTAATAATTAATAATGGTTTGTTAGGTGGTTTCTTTTAATATGGTTTGGTGAGTTCTTTTAATTGACACGAGACACAAAGAATGAGATAGCTGGAGTGGTGAGAGAAGGAGTTAGTTGGCAATATATTAAATTAAGAATGTTTTGTGTATCACAAAATTGCATCAAAATTATACTAAATGAAGTGGCAAGTGCAATAAATTATTGTACTTTGTCCTCAAATGTTGTGTTGTATAATATTTTATTGTACTGTCGTATTATTTGGTGTATTTTTAGTGTAATTCTTTGATGCACAGTATTATTCATATCAAATTTATAAATTGACAAATAGAGATTGAAGTGTGCAAGTACAAATTAGGTACTTTTTATTTGGATGGTATGTTACTTTTTGTTTGACAACTGTGGATATTGATTGGGGTGGTGGGAGAAGAAGTGTTTAGTGATTGTTTGCAAGATAAAGTACGTTGCTTTTTGTTTGGCAAGTGTGAATATTAATTGGGGTGGTGAAAAAAGAAGTGTATGGTGGATTGTTTGTTTGCAGGATAAAAGTTACTTTTTGTTGGGTTACTTTTTCAACAACACATGACCATATAGGAATTTTTTTAACCCGCATGCGGGCGGTATGTATAGGAAGGGAGCTATATATATATATATCCCTCCGTCCCACATTATTTGCAACATTTTTTTAGAATATTTGACAAGGATTTGAAGATGTGTCTAAAGCATATTTAGATATTATAAAAATATATATTTGTTCATTTTCATATATTCAAAAAATGTTATAATCTTAATTATGTTATAAATATTTTAAAAATATAATATTTACATTTACTTTTGACACATCATAAAATCCATCATACACACCAAAAGATGTGTTGCAAATAATGTGAGACAGAGGTAATATTCATACATACATACATATACACATACATATAGGATACATACATATAGGATAATGATAGGGGTCTCGAATTTTTGGTCTCAAAGAGGTCTCAAATGATATGACATTGAATATTTCAATTATACTTTATGGCATAGTCAATCACATGAGATCTACCCAACCAATGTAATGATGACAGATCATTTGAGACATTTTTTGAGACAAAACATTTGACACCCCCTAACATTACCCACACACACACACACACACACACATATATATAATAGCGACTGAAGGATTTTTTTTGTTCTCTCCTTTGAGAGACATTGTAGTGGCTACAGTTGCTTCCTTTTAGCTCAATTGCTAGCCAAATTGTTGGAATCCAGATTGACTGAACTGTTCATCTCAGATGCCTTTAAGGGCCGTATCAAGATGCTGACTCTTTGAATCAAATCTTCAACATTTTTCGAAATTCTTTTAGATTTATGGTCTAAACTAGAGCTAGTGCTGCCTGGCTTTATAGGCTTTTGACAATCATGTTATATATAGGTGAAGATTACTAAGAGACAGTATTATACGTTTTTTACACTTTAAAATCTAGTCCTGTGATTGAACATGTCTGACTCTTATATAGATCATGTACCAATTAAAGGAAATGACTTAATTTGACGAGTAAAAATGTTGACCTGGATCAGGCTCACAGAAAGTTGATGTCTTCCTCTATACTCATCTGTTTCACCTTATCAGTTAGCAAATTTGCCGTGGATGTCAAGCACTAGAACCAAATTTCTGGGATTTGAAAAATCAAATCTTCATTTCAAAATTTAGGGCAAAACAGTCTTGGTATAGATCTTTTAAATTTTTTTTTATTGTTTTCCTTATTTAACAATAGGTCAAGATCCAAGGACTGAAAATTTTAGCCTAATTTTGGGTAGAACTTATTATTATTATTATTTTTGGCTAAAAAGGAAAATTCCAATCGGAAGGGGAGAGATTACACGGGTGGAAAAGGATTCTTTGGTCTAAATACAAACTGGAGAGCAAAAAATACATAAGAAGCACTGTTAATCTGTATGAATTTCTTAGATAGTTACTCGTCCGAAAGCCCCATGTTGAAGCCTGAAGACTGTTTAGAAGTTATACCCTAGTTTAAAGTCAGAGAAGAAGGAGGTAGCATCCTTGACACTTTAGAGTTTCTTTTTGTTCAAATGCTCCCACAAAAAGGCAAAATAATCACAATGCACACAACCTTAGCATTAATATCTTGGCATTACTCATTAGTGTAATTGCTCAACCACTGAACACCAGAACCTAATCTGAGGCAAGCTCTCCAAAGATGAAAAGTGGGTACACCCAAGCCTCTTTAAAGATCCCAAAAGGAGTTTACCACAAACGCCTGGTTAAGGTACAAGGCAAAAATAAATGCTCATTAGACTTAGTACTATACTTGCACATAACACATGTTTGGAAACAAGAGTTCATATGACCTGCACTGTCACAGCATTAGTATTCAAACAATGTAAGGCCTGACAACCAAGCAAAAGCCTTATTTTTGACAGAACCTTGGCCTTTCATGTATAGGAAGCTAAAAAAATCTAGTAGGAGAGTGACCTCGAAGGACTTATAGGAGAAACTGCCTGAAAAGGCCCAAGAACCACGATCTTAAATCTGCGGAAGAAGAAAATGAAGCATGACTGATTATACCTAGTCTAGAAAGTGATGACATTTGTTATCAAATACACTTACTTTAAAGTCACCAAAAAATTTCACTTTTAAGCAATATTAATGGTATAAAACAGGGTTTAAGTTTTTGGTATGTATCTGAAAACCGGCATATGCACTTGGTTATCCACTGTCCCAAAACCCATTGGTCACAACCTTGTTCATTATCTGCTTTTTTTTGGCCCCTTTATGTTGGCTTTTGAAGTTGCTCAGCATATTTATTCACATATGAACAAATTGTTATGATCTAATATGTTGCATCTTATTTTAGTTCTAGATGTTGTATAGGTTCTGACACTCAAAAAGTTCGGTCTAGTTGAACTAGTGTGGTATGGGTTGAGTTTGGGAATACTTAAGTATGAGCTATCCAAACCTGTTGAGACAGCTAAACTATTCAGTTGCATAGGGTATTCGCATATCTGTGTATATACAGCAAAGATACAAAACCCTCATAATAGCTGGCAGAATGGAAATTTGTGGAAAACGAGCCAATGATATGGCTGACAAATAGCAATGCTGTTTGGTTTCATTCATGGAAATTTGGTGATATCTACATTTTCAAGGGGAGTTGACAAAATTTTAATATCCATTAGGCTGCATGTATATTTCTCAGGTTTGGACATTTAGATCCTATTGAATGTCCTTCCTTTTCTTTTTTTTGAATGAATCTTTATCAGCCAGCCTTTGGTTTCTTTGGAGCATAAAATGTTTTGACTACGTTTCCAATGAAGATCTTAAATCAGGGTCAGGTGGGAAATTTGGCCTAGGACATCAGAATCAGCATGTTGCGTCAAATGCACCTCCTAGGAGTGATGAAAGCCTCACACAGCCTCCACAGCTTGAACTTGTTGGTCACTCAATTGTATGTATTTTTGTCATAAGCATTGTCTGAATTCTGTTGATTGATGCCTTACTTGACAACTCGTTATTTTGTTGATGACATCGCATATATATTTTTTCCCAACAGAAATGATTTTCTTGTTCTTTTAACTTTTTTGTAGGCTTGCACTTCAAATGCATATTGTGATCCATATTATTATGGAGGGTTGATATCAGCTTATGGTCAGCCTTTGGTATGCGTTATTATTGTTACCTTTTGTGCTCACATGATTGTTTCTTGTTTGGTTTATTTGGAATCTTTCTGCTTAGATTCACTATTATTATGGAATTATTAGTCTTAAGCGAAGGGTACTTCTCCCCAAAAGTAGAAATATAATGTGATTAACTTGTCTTTGCGAATTTCTTTTTCTGTTGAAGGTTAATCTCCATGCATTTGACTAGTTAGCTACATGTGCAAGTGTTTGCCTGGGAAATTGCTTTGAGAAAAGGAAATAAAAATAGAAGACTTATTTTCTGGTATTTAGGTTGGTTTTATCATTAAACATTTAAATCGCGTATAATTGATATATGGTCGCATTGAAGTTATATAGCATTGGAGGCTTACCCCCCCCCCCCCCCCCCCCCCCCCCCCGCCCCAGCAAACTCCACTGCCCCAACCCTAATGAGATGGGCTTGGGAGAAAAATGAAAACCTTATGGTAGGATATGGTATTTAACTAAATACCCTGAACCCTCCCCGGTTAAATATTATATTACCCAAATACCTCTTATTTATACTTGAATCTTATTTTTCTTTTGAATGATAAATTATTTTGTTTGAAGTTGGTCATCTAAATGATGTTTTTCCCTTTTTGGCATGATAAATTTTTTCTTTAGCTCTTGGTTTAATTTGTTAATTGTCTCAAGGGGAAAATTTGGCTTTGCTTAACTTGGTGGGTCGGGGCCAATGCCTAATTAACCAGGTGCAATGTTTTTTGTTTGGTAGGTAAGTTTGGTCCCATGTATGGAGATTGGAAATTTGGAACGAGCAACATTGAGGAATTGAAGTTATTCTTCAATGCCATGCCTCTGCCATTTCTCCCACAAGGGCCAAGTCAGGTGCAATGTTGAATCAATGTAGCATTGATTTTCCTTTTGAGTGAAAGTGATTCGATAAGTCAGCCTCACTTCATTCTATTCCAATCACAAGGAAGTAGTAGCCAATCCCTTATGTTGTAACCGTTTATAATGGTTGTTTTGGGGTTCGAGAAGACTGAGGTGAAGAATTGGTTGTGAAGGTGATTTACATATATTTGGAAGGAAAATCTAGGTCAGCAAACAAGGACTTAACTACTTGTTCCCTATCGTGCAACCCTTGTGGTTTGAGATGCGTGTGTGGTTTACTTCTCCGGTGGATGTGAAAGGAGAGATTCTTTTGTACCCTACAGGATGTCAAGAGTAGCTTGAGGTACACTCATTTCCAAGCTCACATGCTAGATTTGGATTTAGGGCTTATATGAATACACAAGGAATGGACATCTCTTTTCCAATTCAGGCACGAAGAGAATGATGTTCAGGATCAATCTTAGGTACAGTGAAATTAACCTAAAAATAGTACTTTTGGGGTATGTCTGTTCTATACTAAGGTTATGTAAACAAATAGGGCTGTGTAAACTTGCCTTTTAGAGTTGAAGAGAGTGCATTATAGATCTGAAATCAGGGCTGAGATTACAAGAAATAATGCAGAAGAATGGGTGCAGAAGAAGATATTTAGGCATCACATTTAGGGTTTTGGCAGCACTCCTATCACACAACCATAAAGGCATAGAAAGCCCTCAGAAGAAGAGGAGTTGCATTTCAGATCTGAATTCAGGGCTAAGATTACATGAATAATGCAGAAGAAGAGGAGATTTTAGGCGTCACTTTAGGGTATTGGCCGCTCTCCTATCACACAAACCATAAAGGCATAGAAAGCTCTCAAAATTTGGTAGACCAATTTCTATTGTATGTAGCTGAGTTTGGACTCCTGTTTGAAACTGATGGCTTTAATTAGGAAACCATTATAAGGATTTTGAACTCAAGCAAATATATTTAACATATGCCATCAAAGTAAGAACACTATTTTACTCATGCTGGTGAAATCTGAATAAGTCAATATACTCTCGATGCCTATACAGAAGAAACTATATCAGGTGGACTTTTACTAATCTTATGACTCAATTGTACAAAGTCCCAAGTGGTCTTGGCTTTGAAGTCAATCCATTTATAGATTTTCTCACTTTGATTTTGACACTTACTTTTCTTTAGCTTTTGGATGGCCACAAAAGAGAAAGAAAACCCTTTTCTTGAACTCTTCACTGATAAGTCACCAGACCAGAATAAATCTATGAACATCACTTTTCTTTAGTCTTTCGATGGCCAGGAAAAAAAGGAAAGAAACTCCTTTTTCTTTAACTCTTTGCTGATGTGTCACTTAATGCACGGTAAACAATTGAAGAAGTAACATTTTAATACATCGTCTTTCTTGTTAATATAACTGAATTCGATGAAACATTATCATTGTAGAACAGATCGGTGTCTAAGTAAAAAGCTTGTGGTTTATTTCACCCTTTCAAGGAATTAAGTAACTTACAAGCCACAATGTTCTCCTATGACGATGAATAAAATTACCTCATTTAACACACCACGAATCTTCGGTCATTAAAATATTTATCTTCTACGAAGATTAGGATCAGCATGCCAAAATACTGAAATACTCCAATCTGACGGAAAATAATTAACCACTCTAAATTCCTCACTTGATCATCTTCAATGTACAACAAAATATTACAGCTGCTATCAACTAATTGGCCTAGCAGAAAGTGAACTAGTAATCAATTTAGCAACATTATAAGTAATCTGAGGTTAATGAACCAGATTCTGCTTTACTAGTGGCAGATATTGATGGTTATTGTCATCACCAGTCAGTTATATGTATTAGTAGGCCTAGAATAGAAAGAGTGTTTCATGAACCCTCATATGATTTGATACTCCAGAGACTAAAAATCAAATAGGGACATAGAATTACCTGTAATTCCTATAGCAGACAACAGACTTTGGACCATCTGTCGAACTGACTCCAGAGTTACTGTATCTGCAGAGGATGTGGATTATATTAGTAATGAGGAGTATACGCATAATGTTAAATATTAAGCTACCTAGGACCCCATAAAGGACTTGAAAGAACATTGTTGTTTCCCCCCTCAAAATAGATCTCAAGTCTTATACCTTCACACCAGTTGGACAAAATTACCATTTCAGGTATACTATCACTATTTTTGAAAGGATTTCTTATTTTGCTATTATATATTTTACATTCCTTGTAAAATTATTATTTCTTGACAATATGTTTAAACTTGCCAGATTTTTTCAAAAAGAAGTTATCTTGTTTGTAGGTTCATCCTCATTTAGTTGATGTACACCATGCTAGAATGCCTTTGCCCCTTGATATGGCACAAGAACCTGTCTATGTGAATGCCAAGCAATACCATGGGATTTTGCGGCGTAGACAATCACGGGCCAAAGCGGAGCTTGAAAAGAAGCTGATAAAAGATCGAAAGGTTGGTTGGGAGATTCGCTTTAGTTTTATAAATACATGTTGTGCCTTCATTTGCTCAGCTAATTTTTACGTTTTACGGCAGAATATAGGTAAATCTCACTTTTATGATATAATGTAGTTAGTTTAGTTACCTGAAAATATCATGTTTGGTTCAAAGTAGATGATTTTCAGTTTGTGACCATCTATCTTATTGCATGAGAGGCTAAGCATATGGATCCAGTTTAGTGATTTACTGTCTTCCTATATTAGGTTCTCAGTTCCATTATTCCAGTTTTTTACAGGACAATCATTCTCATGCACACTGCACCATGAGATTGGAGATTTCACGAGTTAGTTTCTATGTACTACATCACTGTTAGACATAAATATATCCCGAAATTCTATGCCAGGTTCCAGGGACGGCCATAGCAAATGTTATGATTCTGAGTCTACAATTTTCTACTCGGAACTAGTGGGTAGGATTTGAAGATATCTATTGTCATATTGAAATGTCAATTTTGTGGATGTGTAACACATTGTTCTTTTCCAAAATATGCAGCCATATCTTCATGAATCTCGCCATCAGCATGCCATTAGAAGGGCGAGGGCATCTGGAGGCCGTTTTGCAAATAAGTCTGATGTCGATTCTTCGAAGCACCCGCATCCAGATGAGGAAAAGGGGACAGATTCTGTGCCGGCGACCTCAGCTCAATCTGCCAGTTCATTGGGGTTTGAGCCATTGCCCTCTGACTCGAATTTAAAATCCCATCAGGAAGCAAGAGGGTCAGATACTTCCAAGGCACAAACCTCTGTCAAGGATGGTGGAAGGCACAGGAACCAAGAAGCTTTCCGGGCATCCATGTATGACTCATACTCTGCTAAGAGACGAGAAGGGGGCTACTCTATAGGCCAGCAACGGGGAAGCATCAGATCTGATCAGGCTCCGCAGAGGGCTGCTGCTATGCAATGAAACCTAATTTGGAAAGGGAGTTGCCAAGGTGGAAGATTGTTGTTCCTGAGCGGATCAAAAGGTGCTGTTCTTCCGTTATTTGGCGACTCTTTTTGGCTTTCATAGCCTGCTGGCAAATCATTCTTGGCTTTGTGAATATGATGGGAAGTTACACTTATTTTCTGTTTTAAACAACCAACTTCAATTTTTTTCTACCTAATTTTTTAACAGACGTCAGTTGACTAACATTGATAGTTAAAAACATCCAATGTGTCATTAATAATTATTCCCTCCGTCTCAAATTAATTGCATTTCTAGGACTTTTTAAAGTCAAATTGACTATTTTTAAAACTAATCTTTTTACTATTTTTGCTAACATATAGGTGAAGATATTATAACCAAAAGAAAGTATATACAATTTATTACTAATTTTAATTTTTATAATTTTAGAAATATATTTATATATGCTTAATTATTAATTTTAAAAATAGTCAATTTGACTTAAAAAAATCCTAGAAAAGCAATTAATTTGGGACGGAGGTATAGAATATTAACAGTCCACTAGCTTGTTCTCAACTATCTCCTAGCTACTGCTAGCTTCATAGCAGTCCATATTTGCCCACTAACTTCTTAGTTGCCCACTAGCTTCATAGGAGTCTCCTAACATCTAGTTATATCTCCTGACCATTGTATATATATACTTATTGAGATTAATGGAATTAGTATGCCATTGCAGCACCATTCTCTATTCTCTATTCTCTATATGGTATCAGAGCAACGATCCTAACCCACAAGCTGTTTCAATCAGTTCCTTATCCTGCACATCTTTTTCTTCTTCAAACAATGACCTCACAAGATCAAACACTCGCTGCCGTCTCTCAACCAATTATTCCTAATTCTCATGAACCTAATCATCCCCTTGTTGCCATAAACATCTCCTCCCACTCCACCATAAAACTCACACCCACAAATTATCTCTCATGGAAATTGCAATTTCATGCAACCTTGATAGGCTATGATCTTGAAGGATATATTGATGGCTCGATTAGTGTACCATCTCCCACAATTACCACTGATGATAAGAAGTCCCCAAATCCTGCATTCCAAACTTGGCATCGACAGGATAAATTAATTTTCAGCGCCATAGTCGGATCATTATCGGCTGCAATTGTTCCACTCCTAAATCGTGCTATCACCTCTCGTGATGCCTGGATGATTCTTGAAAACACATATGCAAAGCCCACTCGTGGTCATATCAAGCAAGTTAAGGAGCAACTAAAGAATCCAATTAAAGGCTCGCGAACCATTAGCGAATATATGCAATATATTCGGAGCCGTGCTGATGAGCTTGCAATTCTGGGCAAGCCATATGATGAAGAGGACTTGATTGACAAAGTCCTTGATGGTCTCGACGAGGAATACAAATCCATCGTTGACGCCGTCAATGCTCGAGATACAACCATCTCTTTTGACGAGCTTCATGAAAAGCTCTTGAACAAGGAAACTATGTTACGTCAATCTCAACCACCACCACCAACCTCTCTTCCTGCAACAGCAAATCCAACATCCATGCATCCTCAGAATAAACCATGGCGTCCTACCTTCAACTCATCAACAAAATCATCACCAAATCAATGGTCATCATCTAACAACTTTCGGGCTGCAAGACCTCAACCACGCCCTTATCTTGGTACGTGTCAAGCATGCAATACTCAAGGGCACACAGCCAAACGATGTCCACAATTTCGATTAATTTTCACTCAGCCCAATTCAGGTTATTCACCAACAAACCCACAGTCATCGGGTTTCCAACCGAGAGGACCACGTTCATCACCTCCCTGGCAACCACGCGTCAACTATACAACAACTGGCACATCCAACATTCCATCATGGCTCCTTGATAGTGGTGCATCTCATCATGTTACCACTGACCTGAATAATCTCTCTCTCCATGCTCCGTACAACGCCCATGATGATGTTATGATTGGCGATGGCACAGGTCTACAAATTACCCACACTGGTTCTACCTCCCTTCCCTCCTCCACACATAATTTTCAATTACATAATGTTTTGTGTGTTCCCACCATGAAAAAGAATCTCATTTCCATTTCTCAAATGTGCATCACTAATAATGTTTCAATTGAATTTTTACCCTCTGGTTTTCTGGTGAAGGATCTAAGCACGGGAGCAACACTTTTGACGGGACCAACTAAGGATGGCGTGTATGAGTGGCCAATCTCTTCACCAAACAAAACCCCTCTTGTTTTCTTTTCCGGTGTCAAGACAACAACTGCCGAGTGGCACAATCGCCTAGGCCATCCTGCCTCTCCAATTTACAAATATGTTTTCTCTAAATTTCAATTACCAGTTTCTGTCTCCACAACAAACAATCATAAACTTGAAGCCCGATCCATCCCTTGTGTCTTCCTTGGCTACTCTACCACCCAAAGTGCATACCTGTGTCTTGATACCAACACATCTCGCCTTTATACTTCGCGTCATGTCAAATTCGTTGAATCGGTCTTCCCCTTCACATCTACTCAAACTCATCTCAGTCGTCCCGAGTCAACCACTTCTTCTCATTGGTTTCCCCCTGCCTACCTAATTTCCACAGACTCTCTCGCTGCCACAACACTCAACACGTCTTCGGTAGAAGGTCCCTCAAATGCTGCTCATGTCCGAACGATATCGTCGCCAGAAAATCCCAACACCCTCAGCCCATATACAGTTGCCCGACCACATTTAACTGGTCAACCAACCACCACTCAAAACCAAAGCCTGCCACCTTCATTGCCATCCAGTCCTAACCTAAACCAAAACCACAGTTCACCACCCAGGGACTTCCACCATCCAGACCCAATTAACACCCATTCCATGACCACTAGAGCCAAAAATAATATTCACAAACCAACCCAAAAGCTCAATCTCAATGCCCAACTCATCCCATCGAATGACCTAGAACCCACGACAGTGACCCAAGCCCTTAAAGACATCAAATGGCGCTATGCAATGTCTGAAGAGTATGATGCTCTTGTCCGGAATGGTACATGGGAGCTTGTTCCACCAAATCAAGCCCACAATCTTGTCGGGTGTAAGTGGATTTTTCGTACTAAACGTTTACCCGATGGTTCTGTTGACAGGTACAAAGCACGCTTGGTAGCCAAAGGTTTCCATCAACGTCCAGGCATTGACTACCATGACACTTTCAGCCCAGTTATAAAACCAACAACAATTCGCCTAGTTCTCACCATTGCAATCAGTCATGGATGGTCACTACGACAACTTGACATCAATAATGCCTTTTTACAAGGTCATCTCACTGAAGATGTCTTCATGATACAACCTCCAGGGTTTATTTATAGAGAATTTCCGCATCACGTGTGCAAATTGCATAAAGCCATCTATGGTTTGAAACAAGCTCCACGGGCATGGTACCATGAGCTACGCCAATTCCTTCTCACTGTGGGATTCAAAAACTCACATGCGGATACTTCTCTGTTCATCTTCAACAACACCAATACCATGATCTACCTGCTAGTATATGTAGATGACATCATCATCACAGGGAACAACACATCTTCCGTGCAACGCTTTGTTACTCAACTTGCTACACGTTTTTCTCTAAAGGATCTTGGTCATCTCTCTTATTTTCTGGGTGTTGAGGTTCTTCCACACAAGCATGGCCTCATTCTCTCGCAACATCGCTACATTAATGATCTTCTCAAACGCACTCACATGACCGATGCCAAGCCGGTTCTTACACCCTTGGGAACAGATCAAACGTTGGGTCTTCACACTGGCACCACCTTGACAGATGCTTCAGAATACCGAACTATTGTTGGCAGTCTTCAGTACTTAACTCTCACACGGCCTGACATTGCATTCGCAGTAAATAAGCTCTCTCAGTTTATGCACCGTCCTACGACAGATCACTGGAATGCAACCAAACGACTGTTACGATATCTTTGCGGCACATCTGATCATGGCATAGTTCTTCACAGCAACCCAACACTATCTCTCCATGCCTTCTCCGATGCTGATTGGGCTGGCAACAAAGATGACTTCAGATCAACTAGTGCTTACATTGTTTATCTTGGTCGCAGTCCAATTTCTTGGAGCTCTAAGAAACAACGTGATAACACATAATTCATACATTTTATTATCCCTAATTTTGTCCTTTTAATTATATTAGTTTATTTAATTAATATCTTTTATTTTATTTTGTAGGATTTTATATTTTGTTGTGATAAAGTCAAAATCTTGGTGATCAAGCAGTATTTAATGCTCTTATTCATGTAAGAAAATATCCAAGAAGAATTCTACAAGGAAAAGAAAGGAGGTGGAACAATCTTGGTGTGCAAGTCAAATCCAATGAAGAAAAAGAAAGTCAATCTAGAAGATATCTTTGAGAAGTTGATTGCCACTAGGAAGTTGAAACCTACATGGAAAGGGACTCTTGAGAGATTACCATCTAGAGATTGAAATCAAGAAGGAAATAAAAGAGACCAAGTTCAATGAATGTAAATTAGGGCACAAATTTATTTTCCCTATAAATAGGTCTCTTGTTTTAGAGAGAAGAAGTATCAGTTTAGGTTAGGAGTAGGAGTAAATTAAATTATTTTTCATTGTACGCTTGTTGGAGGATCGTTAATTAAAGGGAGTTTTTTTATTTTATTTTTAATTTTCTTCTTCTTTATCTTAGTTAGTTTATTCATTTTTTAATGTCTAGCTAGTTTCTTTAATCTAGGATGAAGATGAAATTAAATAATTATTCATGATAATATTTTTTATCTCATCTATTATTTATGCTTTTATGTTTAATTGATTTCGCCTTCATGTTTCGTTATTGAAATACCTTCGTTCTATAGTTCTTATGTGATTCTAAATTAATTAAGAGGTTTTGATATATTATTGTTAAGATATGAGTTTTTCATAATTCATGCTTGCTCAAAGAAGTTTTGATGGGTTATAGTTAATCCTTAAATTTTCATAGTCTATGCTTGCCCACGTTAATTATAAAATTACTAAATTAAAGGGAAGGGAGATCAAAATCATAATTAAGTTATAAAAATAGAAGAGATTGAATTACTTGTTATGTTTATTATTTAATGGATTCGAATTCCTAGATTGCTGCCTTATTATTCTTTAGTTTAATTATAGTTAATTGATTCTCAATCTTTATTTCTAATTCGCCTAAAATAGATATTAAGGATACATTAAAATTAATCTAGTCTCTGTGGATTCGACCTGTACTTGCCAGTTCTTCAATTTGACACTGTGCACTTGCAGTTACATAATTTTATCACATCAAGTTTTTGGCGCCGTTGCCGGGGATTAGAATTAATTTTTTTTTACTCCTTAATTTTTATTTATTCGAATTAGTTTTTAATTAAATTTTTTTTTCTCTTTTTTTCAGGATTATCGAAGTGGATCGAAGGAGCGAAAAGATAACAATTTTGTTGCTGCGCTTTTTCTGGTACTTCGTATCTCCATATTTTATTTTAATTTTTTTTTTAAAAAAAAAAACAAAAAAAATAGTAGCTTAGTTTTATTTTATTTTTAGTTTTTATTATTAGTTAGAAAACTAATTGCCGCATTCATGCATTCACTCACGTAGAGCACATCCTGTTTAGGTTTTAGTTTTTTTTTTTTTTTTTTATTTTGTTAAATATAAACTGTGGTGATTGCTGGAGGATTGAGGTACGTCAAATTTCTCTTTACTTCGTAATCCACATAGTTTTAGGACATTTTATTTGTTTACCGTTTCTTTTTAATTTTATTTGTTCATTTTCATCTTTAATCTAACATTAAGGGCAAAAACCTGTAACAAGATAAGGTGGGGATTTCATCACCCTTCCTTGGCCCACAAACAACCCAACTTGCATTTTGCATAACCTTGACCTAATAAAATCAAGTAGACGTTAGCCCCTAGGACTCTCGAGCTCAATTAGGACAAGAAACTCCAAGAGGAGGCTGAATTTTTAATTAATCAAACTACTGGTGTCTAGGCAAGTGGTTCAAAAGGCAAATGCCTAAAGAACGTGTGGTTATTCAATTAGTCACCGTACCCACGGAGAGACTCCCACCGTTCTTACACTTACCTGGCTAGTGGCTTGATTAATTTTGAATTTTGTGGACCTTAAGGTGTAACTTGGAACAGTTATGAGCTGTCTAGATTTTATTTAGGTTAACCGTAGAATTAGGATATTTATTTATTTTTAAATTTTTTTTTCCTTTTGTGTGACTTTCGTGGCTAGTTGTTTATTTGTCTTGTGATTTGTGAAAAGATGGACTCCTATTATAGTTGGAATAATAATTTTACTTGGAATCAAGAACCCTATGAAAATTTTAATGCACACCAAGTAAATCAATTTTTTCCAACTTATGAAAATCCTTATCTAAATTCATATCCATATCCATATTTGGATCCAGAGCCTCAATATCCACAAGAATTTTCAAATGAAGAAGAGCAAAGATTGAACACCTTAGAGAAGAGCATAGAAACTTTAATGAAATCTCAAAATAATTTAATAATTCAAATGAGTCGGTTAGCCACCATAATAAATGAACAAGAGGTGGATGAATTTTCTAGTGACTTTGAGGTTAATGTTGAAAATCATGATGATTGTGGAAATGATGAGGAAAATAAAAATTTTGGATTTAATTCTACACACTTTGAGTCAAACCAATTTGAGGAGTCTAAAAATTATGAGTCTATGCCTAAAATTGATCATGTCACATTTAATGAGTCGGTTGAAAAAGTTTATAAGCCTAAAGTTCCATATCCTGAAAGACTTATTCCTAGAAAACAACCAAGTGATTTTGTAGACCAGCCCATAAAAGTAAACATGATCCAAGAGTTGTCTATGACTCAAGAAATGAATGAAAATAGACTCGTGATTAAAGATGATCCAATTGACTTTTTCTTAAATCACCTTGATCAAAAGTGGAATGAATCTGAATATTTAGATAAGGTTAATGAGATGTTGAGATCCACTTCACATAAGTCGCCCAATACATTTGAACCAATTCGTCCACACTTTGAGCATATTAGTGAATGTTTTCCTGATGTTGACTTTAAGCATAACTGTGATGAAAATTATGGTTATTTTCATGTTCCTAGACCTCCGGAAAATCATGAGGAGACCACACTCACATACTCATTTGTATCACTCTTTTATCATTGCATGTGTTTTAGGATTTATGAAATTCGTAGATATGTACATATGTTTTCCTTCTCACCACATTTTCTTGCAGAACAACTGCCCCGCATACAAGGTACAATTCTTTCACATCTTTGTTCTCTATTTTTCATTTGCATACATTGAGGACAATGCATGATTTAGGTATGGGGGGAGTTTGTTTGTATTATAGTATTAGATTTTTTTTTTTTTTAGGAATTTAGGAAAATTTATAGTATTAGAAATTTTTTTATTTTTGTTTTAAAAAAAAATTAAAAAATTTTGTTTGACTTTTTATGAGTTGGATTAATTCTAATAACTATCTGTGGAGCAGAACTCATGAGTAAGATTAAAAGATTTAGAACTCTTGAACCTTTGATAAGATACAAAATCTTAGTTCGAAACACTATTTTGAGTAAAATAAAGTTCCTATGTATTTTTGGCATTTCACGTTCGCACTAACTCTTAGTTGTGGGGTATAAACTATGATTTGAGCAATTTCAAGAAAAAAAAAGAGAAAAAAATTTGAAGAAAAAGAAAAGAAATGAAAAAAGTTGAAAAAAGAAAATAACTGCTTCAATGTCCATTGAACGAAATAACTGGGTATCCAAGCCTCAGGAAGCATCGATATTCACGCTGAAAAGTATGATGGATAAAAGCAGCTTGACTAGTCTAGTTTTGTGGCCTTTGTTACTCGAGTTAGTAAGCCCTTGGGGGTGTCTCTACACCTAGTGCCCTAAAGCCAACTGGTTTGGGAGTCATTGGTCCAACACTCGTTACATGGGTAACTCTGAAAAGCCTAAGAAAACGAGACATTGCACAAGTCAAGGAAAAAGTAAAAAAAAAGGGAAAAAAAGAATGGGAAAATGGAAAAAAGAAAAAGAAGAAGAAAAAGAAAAAAATGAATTTGCTTGATTTTCATGGTAAAAATCCCTACTAAGAGTTACATCACATACACAATGCATGCATCACATGGAATAAATTTTATGAAGGATGGTGTCTAGAATGAAGATTGAGTATTTTTGATAAGGTGAAGGTGTGATTTTGAATTTGATCTTGCTTATGTATAATGCCCATGTATACTTAGAAGTTTTCTTTCGATTTCATAATTTGTTGAACCCAAAAATATTTTATTTTGAATTTTGAAATTTGAATTTTGTGGGTATATTCACTGCAAACCCTCACGAGACACAACTCGTCCACTTGGGTAACCTTGGGGTTTAAAGGCTTGTTGCACATGCTAAGTGCAATCGTATTTCCTACGAAAATGGGGTAGTATAGTTTTTGTTTTATTTATTTTTTATTTTACTCGAGGACGAGCAAAAGGTAGGTATGGGGGTATTTGATAACACATAATTCATACATTTTATTATCCCTAATTTTGTTCTTTTAATTATATTAGTTTATTTAATTAATATCTTTTATTTTATTTTGTAGGATTTTATATTTTGTTGTGATAAAGTCAAAATCTTGGTGATCAAGCAGTATTTAATGCTCTTATTCATGTAAGAAAATATCCAAGAAGAATTCTACAAGGAAAAGGAAGGAGGTGGAACAATCTTGGTGTGCAAGTCAAATCCAATGAAGAAAAAGAAAGTTTATCTAGAAGATATCTTTGAGAAGTTGATTGCCACTAGGAAGTTGAAACCTACATAGAAAATGACTTTTGGGAGATTACCATCTAGAGATTGAAATCAAGAAGGAAATAAAATAGGCCAAGTTCAATGAATGTAAATTATGGCACAAATTTATTTTCCCTATAAATAGGTCTCTTGTTTTAGAGAGAAGGAGTATCAGTTTAGGTTAGGAGTAGGAGTAAATTAAATTATTTTTCATTGTACGCTTGTTGGAGGATCGTTAATTAAAGGGAGTTTTTTTATTTTATTTTTAATTTTCTTCTTCTTCTTTATCTTAGTTAGTTTATTCATTTTTTAATGTCTAGCTAGTTTCTTTAATCTAGGATGAAGATGAAATTAAATAATTATTCATGATAATATTTTTTATCTCATCTATTATTTATGCTTTTATGTTTAATTGATTTCGCCTTCATGTTTCGTTATTGAAATACCTCGTTCTATAGTTCTTATGTGATTCTAAATTAATTAAGAGGTTTTGATAGATTATTGTTAAGATATGAGTTTTTAATAATTCATGCTTGCTCAAAGAAGTTTTGATGGGTTATAGTTAATCCTTAAATTTTCATAGTCTATGCTTGCCCACGTTAATTATAAAATTACTAAATTAAAGGGAAGGGAGATCAAAATCATAATTAAGTTATAAAAATAGAAGAGATTGAATTACTTGTTATGTTTATTATTTAATGGATTCGAATTCCTAGATTGCTGCCTTATTATTCTTTAGTTTAATTATAGTTAATTGATTCTTAATCTTTATTTCTAATTCGCCTAAAATAGATATTAAGGATACATTAAAATTAATCTAGTCTCTGTGGATTCGACCTGTACTTGTCAGTTCTTCAATTTGACACTGTGCACTTGCAGTTACATAATTTTATCACATCACAACGCACGGTTGCACGCTCGTCAACTGAAGCTGAGTATCGTGCAGTAGCGGCAACTGCTGCCGAATTGCGCTGGATTTGTTCACTGCTTACCGAACTTGGAATACAGACTTCTCAAGCCCCGGTCATCTATTGTGACAATATTGGAGCCACCCATCTCTGTTCCAACCCAGTTTTTCACTCTCGGATGAAGCATGTCGCTATTGATTTTCACTTCATCCGTGAACAAGTCCAAAGTGGTGCCCTTCGTGTCGCACATGTCTCCTCCGCAGATCAGCTAGCTGATGCGCTCACAAAACCACTCTCACGTGCTCAATTTCTTAATCTCAAGGACAAGATTGGAATCTCCACTAGGAGCTCCAACTTGAGGGGGCATATAGAATATTAACAGTCCACTAGCTTGTTCTCAACAATCTCCTAGCTACTGCTAGCTTCATAGCAGTCCATATTTGCCCACTAACTTCTTAGTTGCCCACTAGCTTCATAGGAGTCTCCTAACATCTAGTTATATCTCCTGACCATTGTATATATATACTTATTGAGATTAATGGAATTAGTATGCCATTGCAGCACCATTCTCTATTCTCTATAGGAGGGAGTAATTTTTAACAATAAAATTAATGACATAGCTATTAAAAAAAATTAAATAAAAAGTTAAACTAGATAACATCAATTTAGACCCAATTTCTCAAGAACTTTTCTCCCGTATCTGTTCCATCTCCAATGACTTTCACTTCCAGATATCTTTACTTGAATCCTATCAAAAATATTAGGAGGAAAACTTTGAATGCCACAACCACAAAACCTCCCTCGTCGTATCCAGAATCACTAAAAACGGGGTCTCACCACCAAGCTCATGCCGGCAAACTCAAGCCGCCATCAATATTATTTCATTGACTCCCAATTTTTGGAAGTCATAGTTGTCGGTACCCATAGATCTACAATCGAAATCGCGACCGGCGCTGGAAATCACTACTCAAGTCGAAAATTAAACAAATATAGTCATATTGTATCAACAACCCAAATCAAGTGACGGCGATTGGCCTCTAAAAGCTTCTCTTTCAGCTCAGCCGCGGCGATCTCGAACAACGTGCTACTCTCTGAGCTTGGTTAGTGTTTTTCTTTCTGTGATGGAATAGTACTTTTAACATTTGATAGATGAGCTATTTACCGAATTTTGGGGTTTGGGTTTTGATTCGTTGCGATTTATGTAATTCTGTGAAAATAAGGAATGATTTTGAGTGGATTTGGTGAGAGAGAAAAGAAGATGAATGTTGTAAATAAGATTTTTTATTTGGAGTGGGTTTGGGTTTTGATTCGTGGCGGAATCTGCTCTGCGTATCCGGCGAGCTCGTCTCCGACAATATCGCCGGCGGAGAGCATCATCACCAAAGCTTTTGGCTTTTGATGTTTGGGTTTTCAGATTGTTATTAAATGAATATAATAACTTTTTGATTTTGTATTTATTAATATGTTGTTTTACTTTTTTGCCCTTTCATCTTATTTATTTATATGAACTTCGTCATGTCACAAATATCCACCTCAGTATTTGTTGCTTAAAATTTGATTTTAAAAGACAGGTAGGATAAAACAGACGTTTATTACAAGTCAACTGACTTTTGTTGAAAAAAGGTTAAATTAAAATGTCGCTCTTGATTTTGATGTTTAACTGAAAGAATTTGAACTTAATTATTTAAAAAAATAAATAAATGTAAATTCGTTAAATTTTAGCGTGGTTTACCCTATGATAACTAAATGAACTTTTTGCGTTCTTGTACAAAGTATATTAAGTTTGGTAGGATTGTGATTAGAAAGAACGGTATTGAGGAACCATTTAGAAAAATGTTAATAGGCCTAATTTGTTTACGCTGTTAACCGGATAGAATTGTGGTTTGATTGCTTTTTGAAAAATGGTAACGTAGCGAACCATTTGTAGAAAGAACAATGATTTTCTCTTATGAGTTACTCAAAATGGTAAATGAGACTAAAAATTAGCGACTTTATATTTATTTTTTGTTTAAAATAACCAAATATAAAAAGTCAAAAGAGAATTTATTTTTTCACTAAAAACTAACAGTCATGAGTTGACTTTAATGTGACATTTTATTTTATTTTTTCACTGCAACAAAATGAAATGGCGCAGCTTATTTGGATTTCTAATGTTATAGTTTTAAATTTTAAATAAAAAATTAGAAAGAAAAGAAAAAAGATATTTTGTGAAAGAACCCAAAAAACAAAATGAAAGGAAAACCCCAGCTATCACCATAGTGAGTATTTTTCAAAAATGGCTAAATGAGTATCCAAACTTCTAAGCTACATCCAATTCGTTCAACTTTTCTGTGTGTGGGCTAAATTAAATTTGGACGCCACTTGAAGTGGTGTTAGTATCTTAATTATCCAGATTATCTTAGCTTATCTTAAACAAATTATTTTTTTAAAAAGCGATTTTTTTTTACAAAAAAAACTTATCCTAAAAATAAATTTAAATGAATTTTTTTTAAACGATTTTTTAAAAAAAAAAATAGAAAAAGTCAAAATAGATCCAACGCAGTCAAAATGGCGATGGCAGACTCTTCAACACCAATGTGACTGACATTGTAACTTTTTTTATCTCACTTACATTAATCAAACCCTACACCATTTACTCATCCACAGCATCTCACTTTCTCCTCTCCTTTTCTTCCTTTCCTACCTACTTTCCTTCCTTCATCAATCCTTTTACCCATTTGCGCATCATTCTCTTTCTCCCCTCCTTTTCTTCCTTCTTTCATTCCTTCATCAATCCTTCTTTATCCTGCCTCTTTTCACTCGTCTCTTCCATTTTTTTCAGTAAATTTCCATCTAGCTCTATTTTTCTCCATAAATTTTGTTCAGAACACTCCTAAAGGTTTGTACTTTAGTATTTTGTGTAATTAATTTAATATTATTGTAAAATCAAATAATGATAGTGTTACTCTAATTTTATTTTTTTGTCCATATTATTAGTGTTAAGTTTGTTATATTGTGACATTCAATTTTTTTTGGTTTAAGTTTGTGTTGTGATATTAAATTTTTTTGTGGTAGATCAGTTTTTGTTGTCATAAAAATAAATTTTGTACTATTAATATTGCGTTTGTGCGTTTGGAAGGATGGAATGGGAAAAGAAAGTATAAGAGGGGAAATGATAGAAAAGAATTATAATTTTTTTTTGGTGAGTTTTAGAAAGGAAGAAAATGGATGCGATTTTAATTATATTTTTCCTTGTTTGTGAATTTAGAAGTAGGGAAGGGAAGGAAAGGATTTTTATTTTTAAACTACACTAGGGATGGGATGTGGAGGTACTAATGAGTCTTCTCACTCTTGGATCCCCTATGACACATACTAACAATGAGAGTGCTACCATTCTGGAGTAGTGCAATTTAGTTAAACATCTTCTCAGAAGTAGACCGACTCCTAATTATGTGGATATTAGTTCTAATAGTCTTAGGCTGGGGTGGCTGCTAGACTTAATACAGACGGATATTACTAATGATACATTATCATACTACATTAGGGTTCACCTACTTATACTCACAACCCACATACTTTATGATTGTACACAAAATTATCTTGTTAGACTTAATGTGATTGTACTCTATTGAACATGTCCATCTCTGTGTGGATTCTTGCTGTGCCACCTCTCTCTCCATCTTTTTTTCTGTCCTCTTCAAATTTGCATTAGGTATTAAAATCCCAAAGGCTTCCCAATTATTTGGTAGCAGGAAGGTTCAGTAGTCTTGGTGCATAAGTGGCTGGAAGTTAGGTTCCCACATTTTTGCATATTGAATATTCTTGTGATGATCTGCAATGTACGGACGCCAATCTTTTTTTATCTTCATACATGCCGCAATAACATGAGAATAAAGGCATTATTCTGTTTTCCACTTTTCTGCACGAGCAAAACCATTCGTTTAATCGCACAACTTGTATATAGGCCCTACCTGTTGTTACTGCATCGAACGCGTGCAGTTTTGACATCAAATATACTAGTTAGTACGTTGTATGAATTTACCACGTGAGTCGTTGCCTTCTGCATAATTCTTTCAAACTTTTTCCTAGACTCAATAAAAAACTCGTGCCCATCATTGATTTCTTTCAAAGATTTTGTCCGTTTCAGATCGAACAATTCAACAGATCGGTAAAATATATATTCAACCATAGCATTGATCGACAAGTTTCAAGTAGACATTATATTGTTGTTAAAAATTCTACTAAGTTTGAGGTCATGACACCGTATCGACAGCCACTGTTATGGGCAAGTGTCCACATCTCTGGCAGGATATTACGCAACCAATCATAAACTTCACGAGATACTTTTTTTTTTATTTTTTTATGTATGCCTCAAATTTTCGTACTTGATGGGTGTTCCCCGCTTTCCAACAGAGTAATTTCAAGTGTGAACCTGGGTTTGTAGATGCAAAATTGCTTTAAACATGACGAAGATAAAAACAATGAACCTCAGCGGCGCAGTGAACCCATTTTCTTGTGCATTCATAGCTTGTATTATACCCTGTGTACGATCAAAAATCAAACACACTTTCCACCGTTTCTTGCACACGTATTGACGAAAAGTTTCAAAAACCATGACCTATTGTCAACCGTTTCCTCGTTAACCAAACCATAAGCAACAGGGTATTGCCACATTCTAATATCAAATCCCGTGGCAACCAGTAATTTCCCCTTGTATTTACCTTTTAAAAAAGTACCATCAATGGTGAGAAGTGGACGAGCGTGTAACCAACCATCAATCACCGACTTAAATGCCCACTACATATGCTTAAAGACAAATTTACCTTCACCAAGTACGTACAGATCAACCTCAATCTTTACAACACTCCCCGGATTGTACGTCTTAATGGCGGTCATGAATCTAGGGAGTTGTGCATATGATGTATCCCAGTTGCCATAAATTGTAATAATTGCGGCCTGTTTGCCATACCACGCCCTTTTGTACGTCACATGATATTCGTATATTTTGTTGATCATAGATTGTATATCCACCACTTTGGTATTCTGGTTTTCCGCAATATGATTACATTAATAAAAAAACATATAATTTTAATTAGATAAGACACTTTAAACTAGTTACCAAAAATTATTGACAATATTAACATACACAATTTACATTACCATTGATTTGATGGTGTTTCCAATAAATTTTGTTGTAAGCTTGGCATGATCTTGGGGGAATTTACAAATTGACATATGTGTTCGTAAAACAATCTTATGATCTCAAAATATCTGTGTTTCTTTAATTTTGATGCACGAAGCCTCCAATGGCATTTTTCAACTTATAAGACATTATCGAATAGGCAAGTACTCTAAAATCTGTAGTAAACTTACAAACAAAGGACATAACTGACTTATATGCCTAAAATAATGACTTAACATCTATAAAGCACCGATACAAACACAGGACATGGATGTGACATGATAAGGGAAACCGAACACATCATCTTCCCCCCAAAAAATAGGATACTACAAGTTGGAGGACATGGTTAAATTTTTATATATATGTTTGACAAACATAAATGTATTTCTACAATAAATAACTCTACTTACTAAGAATATTGGTATAACATTTTATGATCATATATTCATATATGATTGAGACTCCCATGTTATAAGTGCAATAATCATCCAGAAAACATACCAAGTTGATTAAAACAACCTATTAAGAATTTTAGCAAAACAAAACTACAAGTATGAAACATTTAGACTAGTAGTGGTTAGTGGCGAGTGATAAGTGGTGAATGGTGATTTTCAGCAATAACAAATTACTTAATATTGAATCAAAATTAATACAAATACTAACAATTTACAAAAAATTAGATTATCTGTTATTGGAAAGAGAGAAACGAGAGATTGCCGATAAAACTGAAAAAATCGTCGATTGAAAATAGAAAGATGAGAGATTGTTGTGTCTGTGTTTGGGCTTGAAAGAATGAATTGGCGGTCAGATAGGTTTAAGGTTAAAAAGGCATAATTACGTATGGGTACACTAAATTAAGTTATTTATTATATTTTGACTATTGGAAACTTTTCTTAAAAGTTTTGACCCCATTGTGTCCACATTTGTTTCCCAATGTACCCTTTGTCGTGTCATTGTGCCCCCACATGTACCACAATTTAACTTTTTTATTAAAAAGTCCAAAAGTACGTGTCTTACATCCTAAACATTCCTAACAAGAATTTTTGGCCTGTAGAGAGTGTCCGTGGCAATGGAATGGGATGGGGTGGAGTGGAGTGGGATAGCCCAGTAAAGAATATTATGACTAAGATAATGAACAATAAAATTATCTTTAGCCTTCAACAGTGATAAATTAGAGATTTAAAGATAATACAAATTTTCAATGATGATTGCAGTGGAACAAACAATCCATTAGAAGAGTCAGGTAGACTATAATGTCTACTATCTTCTTCAATTTAAAAGTTCACCATCAATATTTTATCCCTGTAATACCAATCAACAATTCATGTTCAACAGTTTATCTTTGCACTACGGGCCAAAGATATTCATTTGTAACACCACTGGTTATGATCATACCAAACAACAGTTCCTCTTTGCACCCTTGGCCGAAGAGAACTTTTACCACAAGCCTTTATCTGTAACACCAAATGTCAAGATTATACTAAATAACAGTTCCTCTTTGCACCCTTGGCAAAGATAAACTTTTACCACAATTTAAGTCTGAGGATTATCACACTGATATAAAAAATAAATAGAAACAAAACAATGAGATCAATAATGAGAATAAATATTAGAGATTTTAATTTAATTTACTCAGAGATTAAGATTATCCAAATTGCCAACACAATGACCAAATTGTGGAGTCAAATTTAAAAATGATATCCAAGATTCATATTTCAAAGATAAATAAAAAAATAAACTCCATCGTGAATAGTACCCCGACATGAATAGTACTCCGGCATGAATAGTACCCCAACTTGAATAGATTAAAATTCAATAAGAAAGTTCATAGAAACAGAATATTCAAGTGATTTGATATTAGATGACGCGCAAACTATTAAGGATATTCTACTAATTTCAAGGATTTTCACCATTTAATAATAAGGTTATGGAAACAAACAATAATTTCTTACTATAAATGGAGAAATGTGAAAGAAAACGATATCCCTTGACGAGTACAAAAGAAATGATACCACTTACGAGTTATGAAGAAAATGACATCCCTTACCTTAATAGGAGAGTAGATCTGACTAGTATAAAAGAGATTAACTTAAGAAAATCTCGCACTATAGGTTACACTCAGAGTATTTTTAAACTCAAAAGAAATACGCTCAAAATTATAGAAGAAGAATTTTCTGATTCTGGTGTGATTTTCATTTCTTAACTAAGCAACCTATTTATAGGAGCATGACAGGGCACTATTTAAAAGGAAATCACGAACGAACAGTTGAAAGTTTCACGGGCAAAAATCTAATTTTTACTGTGCAACACTATGCAATAAAATATTCTAATAAAACAAATAACTTTATATATAATATAATATATTCTAATTATATTCTAATAAAACAAATAACTTTATATATAGTATATATAAATTTAACACACCAGTTGAAAAACTTGGCATGCAAAGATGGAAAACAAAGGTTGCGTGAGACAATCAAATTTGAAAAGGAAAAAGGTTGTAGAAATTTGAGTCATTGTGGGCCCTCTATCATTTCATTATACTGGAATTTCAAAACGTGGGTAAATGACAGCATCCGCCAAAAGACACACACCAACTTAGAAAATAATTAAAGGGGTACCTAAATAATTCAGCATCTTCCAAAATCAAAAGAGAAACACCAATTTGAGAAGTAATTGAGGGGCCACCACCTATATATGAAATTTGAACAAATATCTACTACATATCTCTTATCCTACATATTTATAATCCCCACTTTTTATTCATACATTTTAAAACTTACAACAATCATTCACTAATAATATTATAGACTCACAATATTGACAACCAGATCATTTTCAAGAAAGAAAGGGCTTTCCATAGAAACAACGTGCAATTAAATAACTCCTTTCCTTAATAGAATTTCTAGACATTGTCAATAATGCTAACTGGTCCAATAATATCATATCAAATAATATGAGTTATAGTGTCGTGACAAATAATATAAAATACTATGCAGATGCTACTGTAACAATTATTGAATCAAAATATTGTGCAATTACTACTCTGACATTTATTGAATCAATAATATAAAATACTGTGTAACACCGTGTGCTACTATAGAATACTGCGTACTACTGTGGAATAACGTGTTTTACTTTAGAATAACGCGTGTTACTATTCTTTTTATTTCGGGTATTTCAACAGTTGCAGGTGATAGTACCGTTGACAATTTATATAAAAATATTAATATTGTCGTTTTTCGTATCTGACAATTAGTCGTTATGGGACCTACCAATGATTTGTTATTTCGACGCCGTCGTACGTTACCGAATTTAATATTCTCCGGCAGAAAGAATATTTTCCGACATACTATTTATCAAATAATTTGCATATAACATCCTTAACTATATCATTATATCAATTAAACATTTTACTATTTAGAATAATAATCATAGAGAAAAATAAAATCTTATTCATAAAAGCCGGGGTCTTACAATTGCGAATTAATCTCCGAATATAAGACAAACCTAGATATTACTCTGCACTAGGATTTGTTGTGTAAAAATAAAAACTAATTCAAAACTATAAATGAGAGAGAAGAAAATAATAGCAAAAAAAAAATACTAGGTTAATATTTTTTCGAGAACTTGAGAGAATTTTTGATTGATTTGAAGTGAATGATTTGGGTGAATAACCTATTTATAAGTTTCCAAACACCTATTTGAAGACGTATTAAACACCTTTTGAAATAGTATTTAATTTCTATAGTTGGATTACACCTTTTCAATAAATCTATGGCTTAGATTCTTGTTGATCAATTTAGTTAGTTCAAACCAATGCAAGTATGCAACTAATCAGACCATTGCATCTCTGGTCTAAACCATTGCATCTCTAGTCTGAACTGTTGCAACCCTTTGGTCCGAACCATTAATAAGCGAAGCCCAAACCATTGCATTGGTTCATGTTAGTTTCCAGAGGCACAAAAATATCTAGAAGGGGGAGTTGAATAGATACTTTAAAACCTTTTCACTTGTTAATAAAGAATGTATTATCAGATTTGTTAATTAATAAATTAATTAAGCACAACGCAATATATGATTGAATAACCCTTTAAATATATAACATATATCACAGTTCTAAGTATTATAATTATAAGAATAGTTATATGCAGATATAACAATTATGGTAGTTAATGAACAGTATGTAAGTGACACAGTTGCTTTAAGTGGTTTAGAGTACATAAGACTCCTAATCCACTGTTCTACTCCTCGAGTAGTAAATCCACTAAGGATATTGTTACAACTTTGAATCACTAAGATTCCTTCAAGACCAACAGCCTTGAAACTTTAGTACACTAAGTACTCTTTAAGACCAGCAACCTTGGAACTTTAGTACGCCTAGTACTCTTCAAGACCAGCAGCCTTGGAACTCTATAAACTAAGACCAGTAGCCTTAGAATCTCCAGTACACTAAGTACTCTTCAAGACCAGCAGCCTTGGAATCTCTTTGGTCACTAAGACTCTTACACTTTATTTAGAGTGTTTAGTTTTGTGCTACTAATTTGCCTTAAGTATGAGTTCTGAAGAACTTAGTAACGAAGCAAGATGTTTCTTCTGACCGTAGAGTGAGACTTTGACAGATCTTGATTTGCTTGGATTGTACTTGCTTAATTGTAATCTTCAATATGTTTGCCTTATATAGATGCCTCTAAAATCTTCTCGTTAAAATATTCCCGTTGCATCCAGTTCTTCCCGTTGAGACTTGTTGTTGCACTGATGAATAGTTTACTCCTTGGTGAGCGCAGTAGCGAGGTGAGTCAGCTTCCATTAGCTTGGACCAAGGTAGTGGAACATAAGTGCTCTATGTCTCTGCATATCATGGTCGTTTGTACCCCACTGACTTTGATTCTCTGCTGAGATCAATTTTAGTATTCAGCAACTGTCTTGGGAGTGACACTCTACATGCTTGGATGTTTGGCAATCCGTTGTGGGCAACTTAAGTCTTTGAGTCATCGTTCTGAGTTACTTGCCTATGCTGAAGATCATAGAGTGTCTTGCGTACTCTACGATTTTGCTCTACGATCTTGCCAGTCGTAGAGTTTCAGTGAGATCGTAGAGTGACTTTATGAATTTGTTCTACGATCTTTGATTATACTTGATGCTGTTGATGAGCTCTGAGATCTTTGATTATCTCATTGATCATTCAGAGATAACTTACTTGATTAGCATGACAATCTTTTTGAAGACTGTTGTCTTAATCTTGAATGTTCCTACAGAGGTAGCTCTACGTTTTGCTTGGTCATAGGCTGACTATGAAAATCGTAGAGTGGCTGATTGCATTTGCTCTACGATCCTGAGAGAGCTCTATGAGTCTGACTAAGCTTTACTCGACGATTGCCTGGAAGACTCTACGATTTTGCACTTGTCTCTGCGATCCTTTGCTAACCACTCTGCAAGTCTGCCAACTGCTCTACGATCATTCTTTGGCTGCTCTACGATCATGTCAGAGGTGTTCTACGATAGCTCTTGCAGTGTTCTATGAATAGTTTAGTCTTATCATTCAGCTCATAAGATCAACCTAACAAGTTTGATCTTTTCTATCTAAGTCCTTGTACATCATAATCATTTTAAGGACTTTACAATTCAACTACTGAAACACATATACATTAATATCACAACATCAAATTTACTTATGTGATTCCTAACGGTTCACATTAATGGGTTCGAACCATTAGTAGAAGTCAACCCAAACCGTCGTTGGATTACACATTTTCAATAAACATGTGGCTCAGAGTTCTTGTTGATCAATTTAATTGGTTCAAACCGATGCAACTAATCAGACCATTACATCCTTGGTCCGAACTATTTCAACCCTTTGGTCTGAACCATTAGTAGGTCAACCCTGAACCACTGCATCGATAATAATAATAACAGTTCATACTAATGGTCGCGCATTTTAAAAAACTAAAATGCCCAATTCGCTTCTGCCAATAATTAAACTCAAGACCTCTTGTTTAGAACCTTGCATCTATGCCAACTCAACTAACGTGTTTGTTGGTTATAAATGTGGTATAAAATAAATTTATTATATACTTTCTAGATTTGAAGCAAAGGACATAATTGTACTCTAAAATCTGTAATAAACTTACAAACAAAAGACATAACTGACTTATATGCCTAAAATAATGACTTAACATCTATGAAACACTGATACAGACACATGACATTGATGTGATATGATAAGGGAAACTGAACAAAGCATCTTCCCAAAAAAATAGGATACTACAAGTTGGAGGACATGGTTAAATTTTTATATATATATATATATATGTTTGATAAACATAAATGTATTTCTATAATAAATAACTTTACTTATTAAGAATATTGGTATAACATTTTATGATCATATATGATTGAGACTCCCATGTTACAAGTGCAATAATCATCCAGAAAACATACCAAGACGATTAAAACAACCTGTTAAACATAGCAAAACAAAACTACAAGTATGAAACATTTAGACCAGTGATGGCGAGTGGTGAGTGGTGAATGTTGATTTTCAACAATAATAAATTACATAATATGGAATCAAAATTAATACAAATACTAACAACTTATAAAAAAAACTAGATTATCTGTGATAGGAAAGAGAGAAACGAGAGATTACCGATAGAATTGAAAAAAATCGTTGATTGAAAATAGAGGGATGAGAGATTGTCATGTCTGCGTTTGGGCGTGAAAGAATGAATAGGCGGTCTGACAGTTTTAGGGTTAAAAAGGCATAATTATGTATGGGTACACTAAATTAAGTTATTTTTTATATTTTAACTATTGAAAACTTTTCTTAAACGTTTTGACCCTGTTGTGTCCACATTTGTTTCCCAATGTACCATTTATCGTGTCCTTGTGCCCCCACATGTTCCATTATTTAAAAATTTTAAAAGTCCATAAGTACGAGTCTTACATTCTAAACGTTCCTAACAAGAATTCTTGCCCTCCAGAGAGTGTCCGTAGTAATGGAATGGGATAGGGGTGGGGTGGGTGGGGTGGGATGGCACATCTCATCTCCATCACCGATTGTTGTAACCTGCGTCGTACTTTTGATGTAGGACAATAATATTACCATCTGAATCGAATAGTCGTCCACTCTTTCCTTGAAACTATATTCGCCCCTTACTTTTACTATACAGGGTTGTTGCGAATTAATCTCCCAGTATAAGATAAACCCGGATATTATTCTGTACTAGAATTTATTGTGTAAAATAAAAACTAATTCAAAACTATAAATGAGAGAGAAGAAAATAATAGCAAGAAAAAAATACTAGGTTAATATTTTTTTCGAGAACTTAAGATAATTTTTGATTGATTTAAAGTGAATGATTTGGGTGGATAACCTATTTATAAGTTTCCAAACACCCATTTGAAAACGCATTAAACACCCTTTGAAATAATATTTAATTTTTATAGTTGTATTACACCTTTTAAATAAATCTATGGCTCAGATTCTTCTTGATCAATTTAGTTAGTTCAAACCAATGCAACTAATCAGACCATTGCATCCCTGGTCCAAACTGTTGCATCTCTGGTCCGAACCATTAGCAGGCCAAACCCAAACCATTGCATTGGTTCACATTAAAGGTCGTTGGATTACACCTTTTCAATAAACATGTGGCTCAGAGTTCTTGTTGATCAATTTAATTGGTTCACACCGATGCAACTAATCAGACCATTGCATCCTCGGTCCAAACTACCCTGTTAGTTTCCAGAGGCACTTGTAAATCTAGAAGGGGGTTGAATAGATCTGCAAATAACACTTCAATTAATTTAAAGATGTATTACCAGGTAATCAATTAATCAAATTGATTAAGCACAGTGGAATATTCGTTTATAAAATCCCCTTAAAGATTATGAGAAATCACAGTTATAAATTAAGTCTTGTGGGTAAGCAAACACATAACAGATATAGCAGTTATAAAGTGCATAATGTAAATTACGGAAAGAAAATAGGTTTAAGTGGTTCGGAGACTGAATAACTCCTAGTCCACTCTTCTACTCCACGAGTAAGAAATCCATTATGAATTCGGTCACCTAGACCAGGACACTCTTGCCCTCTTCAAGCCCAATAGACTTGGATATGTAGTCCCTCGGATAAAGACACTCTTGCCATCTTCAAGCCCAACGACTTGGATATTTAGTCCCTCGAACAAGGACACTCTTGCCCTCTTCAAGCCCAACAGACTTGGATATTTAATCCCTCGAACAAGGACATGCTTGCCTTCTTCTGTTCCTATTGTTGATAGTTATTGTAGGTGCTGATGAGATGTCGTTTAAGCTCCTTTGTCTTCAGGTAATCAGCAACTTGATATGATCATCCTTGAGATGTGGTTGAGTGTTGTAACTATGTTCGCCTTCTTCTGGTACTCAACATCTTCTTATGATCATTTGTTGTGCTGCTAAGCTTAGTAATTCAGCTATGCCTTCTTCTTAGTACTTAACAGTTGCTCATGAACTACTAAGATGACTATAAAGCTTTTTTCTTTTTGATACTTAGTAGCTTCTCATGATTGATGTCAATATGACGTTGATGTTCCTCTTCTTCTTGTGCTTAGCAACTTTGTTGTGATCTTCCCTTTGATGTTTGCTGAACTCTGTAGTTGAAGCTCAATCTCTTCTGGTTGTCAGCAGTTTCACTTGATCATAGTTGATGTACTGCTAAGCTATTTATTTAAGCTCCTCATCTTCTTGGTACTTAACAGTTTTAAACACTTGTTGGATCGTAGACTACTGCACTACGTCTTCATCTGTTTAGTTCTAAGTGTTCTTGGTGAAACATAGAGTGGTACTTGAGATTAGCCTTCTAATTTGTCATTCCTACATCACCAACATCAACTTCATGGCTTCTTCATACATTGGTATTCAGCTCAGCCATGTCCTCCATTATCTTGGCACTTCGACTCTGGTTCCTTGGCTTTTGGCTCTTCTTCCTTCTGGCACATTATTGCACTTTTTGGCATTGCAGCTCTAGCTCATTAACTCTTGGTGGATCATAAAGTGTATTCTTGTATTATTCTTGCACTCTACATTCAACATTTATCCACCATTTCACCAGACATCAGTTGAGTTGTTGTTGAGCGTTGCGTTAAGGCTTAACTTCTTTAAGTACTAGCAGCTTCTCATGATCTTCTGATGTGCTACCAAGTTGGCATTCAATTTCCTTCTTTTTTGTACTTGACAACCTTGAACATATCTTCAATCGTAGAGTGGAACTTACTCTATGTTTTTCTCTTGTTCAGCCTTTTGTTCATCTCTGATGATGATCCTTTCTGTGTATTGGACGTTTAGTACCCATCATCTATTTTTTCGTTTTGAATGATATTCCTTTTATAGTCCTTTTGAAATCTTCCCATTATAAAGTATCTATTGGAGTATTTAATGTACAGATACTTTGATATCTCTAATGTTGACTTTCTGGAGCTGCTATGTCAGTATACTTTCTAGCTTAGGACTTGTCACATCAAGTTTCAGCTTTACCTACTTCCTTGACAGGTCGCTTTTGATAAACTAGCCAGTAGACACATCTTTGATTTCTACCAAACATATATTCTTTGATACCTCGGGATCTTCTATTTTCAACGTTCCATTGTCAGTCCCTTTATCAAACCCGACTTAACTCTACGATCTGTTGTCTTAAGAATCGTAGAGTTGAGCTCTACGTTCTACTCAACTTTCTGTTCCTCTGTCTGTTGATAGTAGAGTGATGGAAATCATAGACTTCTGATCTGTAACTGCTCTACGATTATAACTTTGACTCATGTTCTACTATCTGATTTGATTGCTTTATGCCTCTTGGGTTTGGTTTACAGATTCATCCTCGTTCTTTCAACACATTTGCAGCTCTACGATGTCTGAAACACTTTCTAAACTGGTTGTCTCTTTGTACTTTACAGCACCAGCTGCTTCTTTACGAAATCATGATTATTCTACGAACTGTCTTGAACATTACGACCAGACAGAATATCTTGCAATATAGCTTTTGTGGAGATCTTTTTATGAGAACTATACTCAGCATTCTTAGAGTATATTTTTCTGCTACCAGCTTCTTCTTGTTTGGTTTTCATTTTATGTCTATGACTCGTGGGTGAGCTTTACGATTTTGAAACTGACTTTACGATCTTGACTATGATTCAGTGTCTGCTTGAAGTATTCTACGTTCAGCTTTTACTAAACGATCTTTATTTGACTTTACGATTCACTGATCACTTTGTAAGTTTATCATTACTTAGCGAAGTGATCATAACAGCTCTGTGATCTTTTCCTTTATGTTGCTAGTACATACTTTGCACTTTCCTTTTAGCTCAGTTATCTTAGTTTTCACTTCATAATTTTGAGGCCAGCTTTACGATCTTCATTATAGACTCTGCGATCATTAGTTCACTTTACGAACTGAACTTTGCCTTACGAATTAGAGTGAACTCTTCAATGCACCTAATGCTTTACGAACATGAGTTCACTCTGCGATTCTTTTTCATACTACAAAACTGGCAGAGTAACTCGACGATAGATTAGATCCTATCAGTTATACATCAGATCAACTTCAATAAGATCAACCTAACATTATTTGATCTTTCTAATCTAAGTCCTTGTACATCAAACCATTTATAAGGACTTTACAAAACTTACTTGTACAAATATACATTAATCATATTGTTCTACAAACATCTGGATTACTTTGCTATTTATACTGTTAACATGTAGAGTAACTTTTACAATTTATCATATCTATTACATATATATCAAGTTAAAGATTATCCTAACAAATTTGATCATTCTACTCTAAGTCCTTGTACATAGATATCTCAGTTAAGGACTGTACAAAACTTATGCATACAAATATATTTTACGTGTTTCATCATCAAATCATATACATTTGGATTCTTATGAATGTTCTCATCAATCTCCCCCTAAATAGAACAACCTTCTAACCTACATAAAGATTCCTAACATACCCTTTGGTCCGAACCATTAGCAGGTCAAGCCTGAACAATTGCATCGGTAACCATAATAATGATTCATACTAATGGTCGCACATTTTAAAAAACTAAAATGCCCAGTTCGCTTCTGCCGATAATTAAACTCTAGACCTCTTGTTTAGAACCTTGCATCTATGTCAACTCAACCAATGCGTCTGTTTGTTATAAATGTGGCATATAATAAATTTATTATACACTTTCTGGATTTAAAAATATCCATCAATCCTCCCCTATTTTCACAATCCTGTAATCCTTTCCTTCTAACCTTCTTCTTTCTGTTATTAAATATAACATACATAAGTAAAAAGTGGCTATCGACTTGAATATTTACATAGTCTATATCACAAAATGTCAGAATTTTTAGTAGCGTTAGCTTTAAACTAAGAAATCTAAAAGTGATATCCTACTCAATAGACATATATATTATACCCTTTATAGTTTAAGAAAACCCAACACATTTATGGTTTTGTGTTGGGTTTCGTGACTTTGAGACAAGCCTTAAGTTTCGCAAAAGCGGCATTACTTCTCTCACTTACATAGGTGAATTTAATCAAATACACTTGTATGAGTTGTATCATCCAAATCGGATATAAATTCATTAAAGGTTTGCATTACTCTCTTTGTTCTGTATACAAGAATACACTAACTTTGAGATAATTTTGAAGAATTTCTTCTTCATACTTTTTTAGTGTATGCCTGGTTATGACTATATGTATTTTTCCATTGAACGAATATACTAGATGTTGCTCTAGCATTTAGATGTGTTCCACTTATAGGTTACCTCTCATTCAAAGGCTTTAATCACATATCTTTGAAAGTCTTATATATTACATCCTTGCTAGGCCATTTGTAAAAGGATCCACTAAATTTTTTGAAAGTCCAATAATAATCTAGAAGGGGGTTGAATAGATTATTACTGATAATTTTGAAGAATTTCTTCTTCATACTTTTTAGTGTATGCCTGTTATGACTATATGTATTTTTCCATTGAACGAATATACTAGATGTTGCTCTAGCATTTAGATGTGTTCCACTTATAGGTTACTGTTGGAAATCTGCATGAGATCGTTAAGTCCATTATCATAGGGGGAGAATGTTATAAGATCTGCATGAGATTACCATTATTCATTATATGTGATTTGATTGATGACAAAATGATAAGAATATTCATACCGATAAAGCCTTGTAAAGTTTTTAATGAAATATATGTACAAGAACTTAGAAGATCAAATATGTTAGGTTGATCTAAGCTGAATGAATATCTATCTGATCAAAGCATACTTGTAACATTAGGCTTTGTAAAGTCCTTAAAATGAATATGATGTACAAGGACTTAGAGTAGAATAGAAGAAGATCAAACTTGTTAGGTTGATCTTATGTACTGTAATGACATATGTACAAAACAAGGGCCAGACTGATCGTAGAGCATTACACTGACTAAGCGAAGGATCGTAGAGCAGTCAGTCAACATCACAGAGCCAAGCATGTCATCACAGGGTCTGCCAGAAAAATGTAAAACCTCGGCAGGACGTAGAGTCGCCTCGGCAGGACGAAAAAATTGCCTTGGCATTACAGTGCTAAATTCCAAGATCGTAGAGTCTGCCAGGCAAGCACAGTAACAGGATCGACAGATCGTAGAGATCACTCGGCAGCATTTACCGGGCATCATAGAGCTGCGCATGTCAACGCAGAGCGTGTAAGGCAATCGTAGAGTATGGCTCGGCAGAACAAAGAGCTTACTCAGGTTCGTAGAGCGCACACTACGAAGAGAAGTTCACCGTGCTAACATGGGTTTGTAGAGTCAGTCTAAAGATTAACCACTCTACGACTCCCATGATCAGTCTGCAATCAAGCAACAATGTAGAGCAGTCGTTACTGAAGCACTTAAAGATAAAATGGCAATCTTCAAGACTACCAAGCAAGCTGAGCATGAGCTATCAGACATAGCATGATCTCTGAGCACAACCAAAACATCAAGCCATAATAGAGATCAAAGGATTTGTCAAGTAATCACTCTACGATCCATCTCTAGACCTGCATTAAAGACAAAGGTCGTAGAGCGGGAAAGTTCAGCAAGATCAAATGATCGTAGAGCTGAGTCTAAAACAATAGAAGCACTCAAGCAGTCTCAGCGAAACAATGAACATCATCAGCAGCATCCAAAAGAAGATCACTAGCAGCTGCCAAGTACCTAAGGATGAAGAAGAACAAAGTTCATCTTGGCAGCACAACCCAACAAACCACCAACACACTAAAGAGGGCGAGGCGTCCTTGTCCTAAGTGACTAAACAAAGTCAAGTCTGCTGGACTTGCTGAGTACCAGAGGGTACAAGAGATTCTAAGTCTGCTGGGCTTAGTCTACAGGTTCCAAGGCTGCTGGCCTTGAAGGGTTCTTTGTGAACTAGGTTTCCAAGTCTGCTGGACTTGAAGAGGGTTACAGGATCCTTGTCCAAGGGACTAAAAACAACTCAACGTCTGCGGGACTCAAGAGGGGTCAGAGGATCTATGTCTGTGGGATTTGAGGAGGGTCATAGGATCCTTGCCTTTGTGGCTAAAACAACTCTTGTCTGCTGGACTTGAGGAAGGCATAGAGTCCTTGTCTTTGTGACTAAAACATTTAGTGGATTCCTACTTGTTGAAGTAGAAGAGTGGAGTAGGAGTTATTCAGTCTCCGAACCACTTAAAACCTCCTGTGTTATTTACTTTATGTCATTTACCTTATGTACATTAACTGTTATACCTACTGTTAATTATATCGAAGATTTACTCACTGAACTGAGATTATGCTTGAATCTATGAAGGGGTTATTAATGATTATTCCGCTGTGCATGAATTGATTTTGTTAACTGTTATACTTTCATTAATGAATGAAAAAAGTTTTAATGATCTATTCAACTCCTCTTCTAGATCATTATTGTGTCCCTGGGAACTAACAATTGGTATCAGAGTAGATTCTCATGAATATGATAAAGCTAACGCTTTGAGTAAATCCATGACACAAATTTAGATCAGTTCTAAATCTCGGTATTGATTGACAAGTCAAAATGAATATAAGCTGACAAGTTGAAAATTGTATGTGTAGGTAAATCATCCTAGAGTATCCAGGCTGAAACCATGGGCTTAAATCATCATCACTAGGGATACTGATGTCAATAAGCATATCAATCATCTCACGAGGAGGAAATAGTTCAGATGCAGCAAGAACGAAGATATTCTCAGAAGGGAATCTGCATCTTCACCCAAAATGTTGTGAAGCCCTACAAATGATGATATAGGAGATATCTACATGATAATGCGCTATCATCAATGCACTTACAACGATGACTCCATGAGCTTCTCAACTACATATGACATGTCCCTACTTTACAAAATATGAACCCAAAGGTTCATTCAAGCATATCAATGACTATGGGATGTCATAACTAACTAAGTGCAGAATTCAAAGATGTGCTCAATGTATCAGTCAATGTAGCACAATGAAGGAACAAATGATGATACCGGCAATGGCCTGAGGAATTACAAATCATCAACCAACAAGGAAGTGCATCATCGCTAGCAACACCACTGACTGTCAAGAAATTGACATCAGTGAGGTATCTATCTTCGTCTCCCTAAAATGCCTATGTCTTTGACTGTTAAAATTTATTGCATAATTGCATATCCAAATTGCATGTCTTTGTACTTCAGTAACATATCAAAGAAATCATTTTCCACCCCAAAAGGACAAAGAAAGAAAGTGAGAATAATGGTTTAATTATCACTTTGCTGACTATCCATATTTAAGGCTGAGAATAGAGCTCTTGAGAAAAATATCTGAAGTCTCTACAAATAGAGTCTTTTTCTATCTTGTTGCTAATGTGCTTAAACTGTTTTGCAATTGTTGTTGTGTGTACTGATGAAGGCTCATAATTATTTATCTTGCTATTGAGAGTTTATTTTTAGATGTGGAAAACCAAGTGTTCTGGAATTGTAATCTGTAATATCACCTCAAACTATTGTTTGAGAGGTGACTGTGCTTAATGAGCTATTTGCATCTGACCTTAGTCCTTACATCTTATTTGATGAGTAGTGCATTACTTCATGATCTAAGTCTTTGATAAGTCGTAGAGTGTAGTCACGTCTGCAGTTGTGCACTGAAGGGTTGTAGAGACTGATCAACTCTACGAACCATCTAGGTACAACTCATAGAACTGACCACCACTCTACTAAGGTTCAAATACTTAGAACAAGATACAAGTAATAACTCATCTAAGGAGAAGGCTTGAGAACCCACATCAGTTTCAATCATGTTTTCTCTTACACACACTCTCATGCATAATGCAAATTGTGAAACCACAACATGGAAAAGACTCGAGCTTTCAAAAGAACTAACCCAGCAGGACCCAAAGATATTGGGTACCAAATTAGAAATATATTAAACCTACAGGTATCATGATTGCTTCACCCTCACTCAAGCACAAGCTAGAGATAGATGACCCTCATCAACAAACTTCTGGCAAACGGCAAAAGCATGATTCTCAAATAAATCCCTCTCAGAAGTTGGAGCCCCATACAACATAATACAGTTCCTCAAGAATCATACAAGAACCTGGTCTTCATCAACTCTACGATAGCAATACAAATGAGAGGATCGTAGAGTAACCAGAACCAGGTCGTCATTAACTCTACGACAGCAGCACAAATGGAAGGATCGTAGAGTTACCAAGGGTGCAAGACTTCATCAACTCTACAGAGGAAAGGATCGTAGAGTAACAAGTGCTAAATACTTTACGATCAGATGAAGAATGATGAGCATTCATCCAAAATGGAAGTATCAATCATGGAGAGCAACAATCTGAGAAGATCAACAATGCTCAGTCAAGGAAATTGAAGAGATGAAGAACGTGAAAGAAGAATGTGAGAAAGAGCTACAAAGCTACAGCCTTTGGTGCAGAAGAAAGTATTTGTGCCTAACAGATGGCATGTGAGCATTCAGGGTCAAAAGCTCTCCAGCATGTTAAGGAACAAATCAAATTTCTCCCCTATTGATCTAAATTGTTTCATGACTCAAGCTAAATGAAGCGCCTATAAACCCCTAAGGTGACACTTCATCAAACAAAACCCTGTCCCAGACTCAGAGTCCCAAAACTTTGTGGCTGATGAACCAAATGAACCCTCATCTTAGAACATAGAATCCATAGACTCTACGACTGCCAAACTAAGTCAGCCATACCACTCAAAGTCGTAGAGACTCTGTGATTGACATCATGACCGTAGAGTATGTTGACTCTACGACCACAGCCTACTAAACACTACTCCCATACTTCACATCTAAACAAACCCGAAGAAGTACAGTGATGACATTCTAAATACCTTATCCAAACAGTCCTTCCTCAGATAAGCGCCTCAAAGACAAACCAAGCCCTAAGTTGCTAAACCTAGAGGCCTTCCCTTTCTGAGCTACCTTAGTCCTGTTGAAAGACTAAAATGAGAATGCATCATTTCTTCAGAGCTTGAAATGTAAGTTAAAAGGAGAAAAGCTAATCCCTTAAAAGAGAGTTGATCATGGGATTCCTTAGAAGAGAAAAGAGCCGGTCCTAAAGACAAGTCTTCACCAAGTAAGTGGGACAGCCCTACTACAGGATCAGATGCAAAGTATGAAGATAATCACTTCAGATGTCAAGAGAAAACAAGGTCCTTTCAAAGATTACTTATTCTAGAAGGAAGTCACTACAAGCCTAAATGAAGTCTCTTTCATCAAAATTTGCACTCACCAAGATAAGTGTAAGTCAGCATCTGGGCAGTAGTAAGTGTGATAAAGCCTTATTTTCAAAAAGGACTTGATCGTAGAGTAAAGGGTAATGACATCAAGTCAATCTACGAACAGACTAAGTCAAAAGTCAAAAAGGACATGGGCCACGTTCTTAGTAACTGATATATAGCAGTTATGGAAGTTTCGACACAGTTGGCCACGTTCAGCAAATGGGTTTCTCACATGTGTACTTGACAAAAAGAGAGAACTGATATAAATCAGATTTCAAATATTGACTGTTGCTCTTTCCCATATGTTATCAATATCATTCCTCTCATAAAGCTGTGCTGACCTCTCAAAACCCTAGAATCATCAAATCTTCAGCAAACCAAAACCAGCAACCGTTAAAAGCTCCAGAGCCCTAATTACTTCAAATCTCCATCCTCAGTCAAGAATTCTTCTCTCCAAGAACCCTCGTTATGGAAAACTGTCAAGTCGTATCAGGTATTCAACTCGGTTTCGACAAATTTGGAGAATCAGATGAGAAATTCAAGGAAATTCTAGAAAAAGTGAGGCAAGCAGGATTCTCAGAATGCTTAGGATCAAACACAAAGATCCTCTCTGATCTTATCAAGGAGTTCTATCAGAATGCGGTAATTGATGGTGATGTTCTGACTACTAAAGTTCGTGGAATCAAACTGAAGATAAATGCTGCGGAAGTCAATCAATGTTTGGGATTTACCAACCAATGTCTGTCATCCCTAGAAGAAATCGATTCTGATGAAGGCAAGAACTTGATGGGCTATGTGAAGAATCCCCATATGAAAGGAATGAAGAAAAAGGAATTTCCTGAGAAGTTTGAATTCCTAGCTGAGATTGTGGGCAAATGTATTCTGTGCAAAGATACTGCACATGACACTGTGAGCGATCTACAGCTGAAGATTATGACCACCATCATCATGAACAAGAAGATGAACTTTGGAGCTATACTATTTGATTGGTTAGTTAAAGAAGCCAGGAAAGTGAAGACATCAGATAAACCAGTTCTAAAGATCTACTATGGAAGGTTCTTGAGCTGAAGAAAAGACTGAAAAACAAAATTGGGGATGATGAGGGAGAAACCCTAAATGTCCACAAAATTATGTCGCCCAAACTGTTTGACAATTGGAAGAAGAATCCCATGGAGAACAAGAAATTGAGAACGTCTGGTAGCAGCAGCAGAGGAACTTCAAAAGCTGGCAAAGGAAAGAGGAAAGCTTATACACTAAAGGAGGAAGCATCTCAATCTGAAGACTCTTCATCACCTGTGCCCACTCCCTCCAAATCACTTAAGAAGAAGGCGAAAGTTGAGGTAGCCCCAGTAAAGAGTTCCTCTTCCTCCCAAAAAGAACCTAAAGAAGAGAAAGAAGCATCAGAAGTATCTACGGTCAAAACCTCAAAGAGAAGACAGAGTGTAAGACTAAGGCAAATGATGAATCTCTCAGGTTAAAGAAATAGAGGAGAGATTCTACCAATAACAGTTGACCTTAGAGATGATGATAAGAGTGACAAAGCTGAGGATGCAGAGATAAGTAAAGATGTGACATCCTGCAATTAATCTGCTGAAGAAGACGTAACCACACATATGGCTAAGTCAAAAAGTGAGAATGTAGTCATGTCTGTTGAGAACAGTCTCAATAGATCAACAGAAGAAGTTAATGACATGGAAGCGAGTTATGAAGAGCAGCCAACTGATGAGTTAGTTGAAGAATCAAAGGAAGTATCTGTGGAGGAAATAAGTTCAAAGGAAAAGAGTACTAGAGATACTGAGAAAGGAAAGAGAAAAGTAGAGAGTGATGAAGTATCACAGGATTCTGATTCTAAGAACAGTGCATCTGAAAGCCACTTCAAACCAGCAACCACAAGAATGCGAAGGAGGATTATGCTGGAAGCTTGTGACAAACCAGAAGCTGTGTTGCCAACAAGATGGATAGATTATGGCAACGGTCAAATGAAAGTGGTATCAATGACCATAGAGGATCTTCTTAACAATTTTCAAGACATTGAGCTTGATCGCACCACAGTTCTATATGATCCTGATAATGAACAACTGACACGGTTTTACCCATGGATGCCCTGGTTGAAAGCCATTGAATTTGGAGATACGAGTTTCATCATTTGGTGTTACTCACAGTTTCCAAATCTGAAGTTGATATCTCAGAACTTCCCAAGAGTTCAATCTTATCCAAAGTTGTTGATCAAGGACACTAAACATTTCAAAGTCTACCGTCATGCTGAAGGTATATACATTCCATATTATGTGTTAGAAAACCGTGTTAAAAGCAAACCAGCAAACCAGTTCGCAGAGTCAGTAATTGAGGAACCCCCCAACTCTACGACTGCAGCCTTCCAAACTCAGCCAAGTACCAAACTCCCTGATATCTCCACTGACATATCTTCTGATATCCCTTCCTCATCCAACAAAGAGCCATTTGATATTGTCACTGCTTTTGCAAACATCTACAAGAGTGAGAAATCCAAATCAACTACCCCAATCCTTGAAGATTTCTCGATTGACCAAGAGTTATTGAAAAACTCAGAAGAAGTGTTTGGGAACATTTCCTTAGTCACTAGAGAGGCAAAGAAGATAACTGGAGGAGTAGACAATGATTTCTACAAGAAGTTGCAAGTCTCATTCGCTGACATGTCTGCAAAGCTTCATCAACGAGATCAGATATATCTCAAATCCATTGAACAACAGAGAACTAAAGCTTTGAAACTCCAACAATAGAACAAACGCTCTATTCAGACTTTGTCAGCCAAAGTAGAAAACCTTAGCCAGTCCCTCACTCAGCAAATGGAGCTTGGATAGCAGGAGGTGAAAATGGAAGTGGGTAATACTTCCTACTTAGTTGAACAGCTCATTACGCATGTTCAGTATCTCTCCCAAATGATTGATGACAAAAAAGGGGAGAAAAAGATGAAGCACAAAAAGATGAAGCATAAGCATAAAAAGATGAAGAACAAAAAGAGGACAAGTGCCAGTATGACGACAAGAAAGGAGCTGAAGAAGAACAAGAAAAACAAACATGAAGCACCAACAACTGAGGAGGAGCCACGAGAAGAAGAAGAACCCAGCAAGAAGTAAGGGGGAGCATGAGCTAGACACCAACAACTAAGGGGGAGCCAGGAGAAGAAGAAGAAGAACCAGCAAGAAGTAAGGGGGAGCATGAGCCAGAGAAGGACACAAAAGAATAAAGAGGATAGCAGCAGGAGAAAGCAGTCACAAGACAAACATCAGGAAGAAGGTATATCTTAACTGACTTATGCTAGTAACTAGGATCTCCTTGTTAGATTACTATAGCTTGTGAACTGCAAATGTTTAAAATTCTTGATATGATGTAAATGACTATCTTGAATGCACATCATTTCATTTTATCTAGCAATACAGTGACTTACTGTATCTTAAGTCACATCAGCACTCATATACTTGCATGTATTGCTTAAATTGAATGTTATGCTATTAGTGTTTTTGTCATCATCAAATAGGGGGAGATTGTTGGAAATCTGCATGCGATCGTTAAGTCCATTATCATAGGGGGAGAATGTTATAAGATCTGCATGAGATTACCATTATTCATTATATGTGATTTGATTGATGACAAAATGATAAGAACATTCATACCGATAAAGCCTTGTAAAGTTCTTAATGAAATATATGTACAAGAACTTAGAAGATCAAATATGTTAGGTTGATCTAAGCTGAATGAATATCTATCTGATCAAAGCATGCTTGTAACATTAGGCTTTGTAAAGTCCTTTAAATGAATATGATGTACAAGGACTTAGAGTAGAATAGAAGAAGATCAAACTTGTTAGGTTGATCTTATGTACTGTAATAACATATGTACAAAATAAGGGCCAGACTGATCGTAGAGCATTACACTGACTAAGTGAAGGATCGTAGAGCAGTCAGTCAACATCGCAGAGCCAAGCATGTCATCACAGGGTCTGCCAGAAAAATGTAAAACCTCGGCAAGACGTAGAGTTGCCTCGGCAGGACGTAGAGTCGCCTCGGTAGGACGAAAAAATTGCGTCGGCATTACAGTGCTAAATTCCAAGATCGTAGAGTCTGCCAGGCAAGCACAGTAACAGGATCGACAGATCGTAGAGATCACTCGGCAGCATTTACCGGGAATCATAGAGTTGCGCATGTCAACGCAGAGCGTGCAAGGCAATTGTAGAGTATGGCTCGGCAGAACAAAGAGCTTACTCAGGTTCGTAGAGCGCACACTACGAAGAGAAGTTCACCGTGCTAACATGGGTTCGTAGAGTCAGTCTAAAGATTAACCACTCTACGACTCCCATGATCAGTCTGCAATCAAGCAACAACGTAGAGCAGTCGCTGCGGAAGCACTCAAAGATAAAATGGCAATCTTCAAGACTACCAAGCAAGCTGAGCATGAGCTATCAGACAAAGCATGATCTCTTAGCACAACCAAAGCATCAAGCCATAACAGAGATCAAAGGATTTGTCAAGTAATCACTCTACGATCCATCTCTAGACCTGCATTAAAGACAAAGGTCGTAGAGCGGGAAAGTTCAACAAGATCAAGTGATCGTAAAGCTGAGTCTAAAACAATAGAAGCACTCAAGCAGTCTCAGCGAAACAAAAGCGAAAAGGATCATAGAGCAGCACTCTATGACAAAAGGAAGAATGTCTGAAGATTAAGTAGAGCAGTCCTCTACATCAATAGGTGCCACAGCAAACATCAGAAGATTATAGAGCAGTCCTCTATGACACAGCAGCAGGGCCAACACCTGAGAACATAGAGCAGTCCTCTATGATAAGCATAACTACAGCAATAGCTCAACGAAGATCATAACACTATGCTCTGGAACGAAAAGCTAAATGAAGATCACAGAGTATAAGGAAGGACAGACTGTAGTATAGTAAGAAGCACATCAAAACACAATGCAAGTACAGTCAGCCACCCTACGAACTGCAAGAGAGCACAAGGCCACAACTGAAGTTAGAAGTAAACTCTACGATCAAAGACACAGGCTACACCTAAGAGGATCGTAGAGCAAGTAAGAGAGTGCCAGCTGGATTAAAAATACTAGGGCACTCAGAGTTGTTATTCCAAGATGAGTGGCTGAATAAATAAAGGAGTATAATATGTAACCAATTTGAGTGGAGCTCAAACAGTCATATCTGCAGCAGTCAACAAACAGCGCACGCGACTCCACTATCTTGGTACCAGCTAATGGATGCTGACTCAGCCATCACTAGCAGACTTAGGGAAGTAAAATACTCAGTGATATATTAAACAAGTCTGCAGAAAGTTAGTCTCCAACAGAAAGTAGTGCAACGGGAAGATATCAACAGCAAGCTTTCAACGGGAAGAAAATGAAGAACTACAAAAGAGAAGAACAACACACGAAGGAAAGAGCGTGTTGGAATGCAGTAAGCAAGAGAGCTAGAACACAAACTACACTATCAGCTAGAAGCTTCACTGCGACATGAGAGGTATGCCAAAGAGCTAGCATATGAGCTAAGAGTCGAATGACCAAGAAGCCAAGATCTAGAGTAACCAAATCCAGAACGGACAACTCTATGATCAAGCAAGGAACACTATGGGCTGAACAGAAAAAGAAGTGACTTGGATAAGTCAAGCAGTGTTTAATAGAAGTGATCATCTGCATCTGCTATGTACCAGAAGAAGAAAGGACTTCAACGACCATCATCAGCAGCATCCAGAAGAAGATCACTAGCAGCTGCTAAGTACCTAAGGATGAAGAAGAACAAAGTTCATCTTGGCAGCACAACCCAACAAACCACCAACACACCAAAGAGGGTGAGGCGTCCTTGTCTTAAGTGACTAAACAAAGTCAAGTCTGTTGGACTTGCTGAGTACCAGAGGGTACAAGAGATTCTAAGTCTGCTGGGCTTAGTCTACAGGTTCCAAGGCTGCTGGCCTTGAAGGGTTCTTTGTGAACTAGGTTTCCAAGTCTGCTGGACCTGAAGAGGGTTACAGGATCCTTGTCCGAGGGACTAAAAACAACTCAACGTCTGCGGGACTCAAGAGGGGTCAGAGGATCTATGTCTGCGGGACTTGAGGAGGGTCATAGGATCCTTGTCTTTGTGGCTAAAAATAACTCTTGTCTGCTGGACTTGAGGAGGGCATAGAGTCCTTGTCTTTGTGACTAAAACATTTAGTGGATTCCTACTTGTTGAAGTAGAAGAGTCGAGTAGGAGTTATTCAGTCTCTGAACCACTTAAAACCTTTTGTGTTATTTACTTTATGTCATTTACCTTATGTACATTAACTGTTATACCTACTGTCAATTATATCGAAGATTTACTCACTGAACTGTGATTATGCTTGAATTTATGAAGGGGTTATTAATGATTATTCCGTTGTGCATGAATTGATTTTGTTAACTGTTATACTTTCATTAATGAATGAAAAAAGTTTTAATGATCTATTCAGCCCCCCCCCCCCTTCTAGATCATTATTGTGTCCCTGGGAACTAACAGTTACCTCTCATTCAAAAGTTTTAATCACATATCTTTGAAAGTCTTACATATTATATCCTTACTAGGTCATTTGTAAAAGGATCCACCAAATTTTTTGAAAGTCCAATAACAATCTAGAAGGGGAGTTGAATAGATTATTGCTAATTAAAAATTTATCTTAGGTCTTTTTGAATTTAGTTAATTAATTTGAAGTGTTAGAAATTAATATGCAAGAGAGTAAAAATTCAATCACACAATACATAAAGATTTGTCTGGTTCACAACATACATCCCGGATATGTTGCTACGTCCAATCTCAAGCTTCTCTCTAGGACTTGAGATCCTATTATTCCAACAATAAATACTCTTTCAATATGAAGAGAAGCCTTTATAAAGTTTTAAAGATCAACTTCCAACTATACACAACTAACTATCTTGGACAACATGCTCCCAGCTCCCTCCTCAAGCTTAGTTACACATTTCCTTTGAGTTCAGTTCTACTTTATGATCTGGTCTTAAAACGACAATCTCTTCCTTACCTCACAAGTACACTAGAGATCCAACTCCCAATTGACCTCTCTAAGACCTTGTTATTGGTCAAAGAATTACTCGTCTTTCTCACAGGTACATAAAATAAACTAACTCTACCTTTTCCCTTCTTACAAAAGTTTTGAAAGAAGTATGCTTCTAAGATAAGCAGATAAAACTTCAGTACATATACATATATATATATATAGGCTTAATGGCCATACACAGCTGTATATGGTTTATTTTTACACAGTTTGCCAAAATAGTGTCATTTTGGCAGCTTTATTTTTTTTTAAAAACACGCCTTTCTCTTCCCAAATCAGGGCTTCTTTCTTCCAAATCTCTGCTACCCATCTTTTATCTCAATCTTTACTACCCTAGTTTTTCGATCATCTTTTGGTGGGATTTCACTGTTTTTGAACTCTAAAGCTTGATTCTGGTGGTTGATTTATCTTACGGCAGCAGCGACCTTGTGTTTCTTCTTCTGGGTCTTCATCATATGTTGCATTGATACTCTACTGTCACACTAAAGATCATTGTTGGAGGTTTTAGTATCTAATTTTAAGCTTATTTCTTAGCTATGTCAGTTTCGGTATATTTTGCTTAGAAAGGCCGGATTAGAGATGGAGATTTACGCCAGTTTCTCCCAGTACTTGTTATAACTTTTTTAGGGGGTTTATTTTCTGCTTTTTCTACCCAGGACAAATTCTGTGACCAATTTAGGGAATTCAAATTCTAAAGAAATTGATGAGGGTAGGAAAGCGAGATTTAGAGGAAGAATTAACCTCCCAAAACAGAGTGAGCTAGCCTTTAGGGATTATAAAATCCAAATCAGTATATATTTAGGGATTATTATGAATTAACATGCAATCAACCAATACTTCACCTAAATAAAGTAGGTAATTTTTGTGTAGTTTTTAAATCTATTCTAAAAGAAAAATACCTAACCTTCTTAACATAGAGATATTTGTTAAAAAATCATAAAAATAAAAACGTAGAGATATTTAACATAGAAATCAGTTATAAAATCATATAATAACTATTGTTATTTTGTGCAGTCTAGATAAATTTTAATGGTTCCTTCCTGTTGAAATGTGGCTCAATGCTGATTCTATACTGTAATCTTTTCTATGGATTAAAAACAAATAAAATGTATTTGAATTGGTCACTTGGTTCATCTCTTCTCCGATTGCAAACCAGATCGATTCGCAGAAAAATCATGTCTTTCCAGCAGCCATCTCCTATTGCTTCTTCTCAAATGGATAATGTTATATCATGACAATCTGAGACGACCATATCATTACAACACTTAGAGTCAGCGTTAAACCTTTATGACACAGAGTAAAAATTTTGGCCAACATTTTGAATTTTGAATTATATTATCAATGGTATTATATGTTCTCTTTTTTGTTTCAGTGTTAATGTAGAGGATGACAATACAGAAACTTCGATAGAAATTCCATATGTTGGATTATCGTTTCCTAGTCAGGACGACGTATATGCGATGTATAATACATATGTAAAGCATAAAGGATTTCGACTCCGTTTGTCAAATCTTGACAGATCTAAAACTTCGGGGGAGGCAATATGTCGATTAATTATTTGTAGTAAGGGTGGAATTCAAAGGATAAAGATCAGACACTTGATGAGAAACTAAAAAAACGACGAAGACAAGTAAGATCTGACTGTCGTGCAATGATGTGGATCCATTTAAACCAAAAAAATGAAGACATGGCGTTACTAGTTTTTGTGATGAACATAATCACGAGCTTACTAGCCCTTCATCAGCATGGAAACATCGCTCTCATAAGACATTTCATCGTAGTCAAACTATAAAAAATTTGATGGAAAAGATGTATGAAACTGGATTGTGCCCATCAACAATTGCAAAGGTGGTTAATGCTCATGGGAATGGTGAGGATGAGATGATAACAACATAACAATGTGTATATTGATCATTTGCGCGTACAAAGAAAGAATATGGTTGGTCATGAATGCATTTCAATAGTTCATCATTTTCTAGCAAAAAGAAATAGTGACCCGTCATTTTTCTTCGCCATAGATTTGAAGAAGGATCACAGTCTTAAAAGTATTTTTTGGGCCGATAGGAGGTCGATATCATCATATCTACAATTTAGTGATGTAGTTTCTTTTGATGTTACATATCGAACCAATAAATTTTCATTACCATTTGCCCCATTCACGGGGGTTAATCACCACAAACAATCTATTTTGTTTGGTTGTGTTTTACTTATAAATGAGAAAGAGAAATCTTTTACATGGTTATTTCAAGAGTGGAAGAAATGCATGTGTGAAAATGATCCTGAGGTAATTATAACAGATCAAGATCATGCTATTTGCAATGCTATAAAGAAAGTCTTTCCTAATACTCGACACTGATTTTGTTCATGGCATATTGAGAAGCATATCACATAGAGACTTCATCTCATTCGTTCTAGCAATCAAGCATTTTGTGATGAGTATAAAGCATGATTTTATAGTGAAACCATATTAAAATCAGAGAGCCGGTGGGAACTTTTGAAGAAGAAATATGATTTGAATAAGAATACTTGGTTAATGAACTGAAAGTAGTATGCACACAAGCCAATCATATTTGATATGATGTAGCATATACTTTGTAATCTTATTCATTTATTTAATAAAGGAATTGATTTTTATTAAAAGGCATTTTATATTATCTACATGGTGCTGTTATATTAAATGTGATAAACCCATAGTTTTGAGCAATGCTTTTAGAATCATGATGGTGATCATGCTAATGAGATCTAAATTCAAGATAGCTCACAAACTAAAATTGTTCCTAATCGTTGGATTACTAAATTGGGGATTAGTGAATCCGGATAGATTTAGTACATACGTTGCTTGCTCTTATGAAGAGGATGATTGATCTCATAATCATTTGTGTGGAGACACTAAAGCAAGTATGTAGGTGCTTATTGGAGAATAAGTTCACTGAACGTGACTCGCTAAGGAATACCTAATGGAGTTTTACTCGGCTAGTCAATAGGAATTCCTCTAGTGATAGTAGTACAAGTGATCCTTAGACTTGAGATCATCATAGTATCTTGTGTATGATAAGTTATATTTTGACATGTCCCTTAAGACCTTTAGGGTATATCAAAGGGTATGATTGGGTATAATAAGTTGTACATGGAGATAGGTGAATGATCAACAAAGAATCTACCACGTCTAGTAAAAGATGTGAATGTCCTATGTGATTCGATAAATGATAACTCAGTAGTCCTTGGCCAAGGCAGAATGAAATTAGAAAGGAGTTTCTAATTTGCATTATTTAGAGTTGTGCATTTGGGAATCGAAATACATATAATTAAATAAAATAAGACTTGACAGAAATTCCATGTCTTATATTTAATTGGGACATTGTATGGTAGAAAGGATTGAAATTGTACGGTAACTATTTACTCAAAGGTTTCTTTTGTGATTAATGTTGAAATCTATATTATCTGGAAAGTCGTTGATCGCTAAGGGGGCTTACCCTTATTGTAGAATAAATATTATTTATTTAAATGAATTAAATAGTTTAATTTATTTATTTAAATAAGATTAGAATTGTTCTAATTGATTTATTCACAACCGGTTTAATATGGAGAACCTAAAGGGTCACACCGCACCGCAAAAGGAAAATATTTATTTAAGAAGTAAATGGCATAATTGTAATAATAAGTTAAGTGTATTTAATTTAATCTATGGAGATAGAATAAATTAAATAGCTTAATATTTATTATTTAATATTTTGGAAATATTAAATATAAATTAATAAGAGGAGTCTTATTATTATTATTACTATTACTATTATTTAATTCCTAATAGGGATTGGGAATTAATTAATATTATTATTATTTAATTCCTAATAGGGATTGTGAATTAATTAATATAACTATTATTTAATTCCTAATAGGGATTGAGAATTAATTAATAGAAGTACTCTCTCTCATTAATTCCTAATTGGATTAGGAATATAATTAAAGGAGTTTAATTAAAATAGAAACCCTAATCCTAAATAGTTTAGGGAAGGGGTTTTCCTACATCTATAAATAAGAGAAGTCTTATCATAGATTAGGGTTACACACTCTTGCATTAGATTGTGGAGAGTACTTATAATTTCTATAGAGATAGAAAACTAGGGTTTTGCCAAACACCCATCTTCTTGAATAGGTATTATTCCTTGGTGGATCACCTCTAGAGGCCAAACACTTGGGTGACTAACATTGATCAAAGGAAAGAATCACACCGTTGAATTCAAGGAGAACGCGAAGGAATTGGAGTTGAACTTGTACCTGAGGAAGCTAGAATTCTACAAGGGTATAATTCTTATTCTCTATCTCTTTCGTTTAATTAATAATTGTGCATAAAGAACGATCATGGTGATGGTTTGTATAAAAAAAAAATTAAAATCCGTTTTGTCGCGCTTCCGCTATATTTATGTAATTTGATTGCATGCTCGCGTTACATACAAACCTAACAGTGGTATCAAGAGCCAATCTTTATGCGAATTATTAATTGTTTTGATTCTATTTATATATGGGTATGTATTTAGAATAATTTATTGGGCATAATTAGTTGTGTAAAATTATTATTTTATGAAAAACGAAATCACTTGATTTAATTAAATGGGTGATTAGTAATGGATTACATATATTATATATATATATATATAATATATATAGTAACAGATTTATATATATATATACATATCACATGATTACATATATTATATATATATAAGATATAAAGTAACGGATTTATATATATATATATATACATATCACGTGATTATATATATATATAATATATACCGTGGTTAATATATATATATATATATATATATATATATATAATATATATGTATATATAATATTCTTAATAATTTTTATAATTAAAATAAAGAGTTTATTTTAATCTTGAAATTGGATTTCATGCAACTTAAAATTGCCCATTAAATGATACTCGTATATATATAGAATGATTTTATTATTCATGAGATGAATGTTATTTATTGATACATATAGAGATATGTATGATAATAAATAGGGATTGTTTATGGACTATAGACCAATGTGTGATTGGAATTATTTTAGAGGATGCTTGAATGTATGGGTTTTTATAAATGGGGTCTGCGTACCTCGTCTTCTCTAATTTTTTCTTAATGTAAATTCTATCTCCCTTCTATGTACTTCCCCTTGACTGCTGATCAAGGTTTCTATTTAATGTAAATAGTTTTTGTAATAGGATTAGTTAGAATTAAATTTTGAAGAATTGGAGACCAAGGAGCAAGGAGCGCTTGAAGACCCGTTTGTAATGGAGCCCGGGTTTAAATGTAATAGTTATATTTAAATTTAATTCTTGCACCCTAGGTTTGACCTTTTGGTTCACTTGGTGGCTCTAGTGAACCAAACTAGAATAAAAGTCCATAATCAATCCGGGTAGAATATAGTATTCTATATGTGCATGCTTATTATATATATATATTATATATTATCCAACATGCTTCGCATGTAAAATAATATGACGCGTATTTTATATATATATGTGCATGCGCGCTAAACAAGATGAGACTAATAATAACAAATCCCTCAAAGTAATTATATTAAGTCCTAAGCGTTCAAAGATATTTGGAATATCGAACGTCGCCTTCTAGCATGGTAAAGCGATAGAGTATTAAATATTTAATATGAGTTTGTTGTGCCACACAAGGCAAGTATTAAATATTTAAGATGTTGCTTTATCACATTTGATGCTTATACATAGACTGAACGATACTGTTTTGTTGTGTCACACAAGGACAGTGTTTTTCTTTCGAATATATGGAAGTGCTAGGTTGGACTTAACTTAGATAATTTTGATTCGGATGTGTCACACTTGATCAAAATAATGTAAGAGGCAAAATACAAGGAGTTACATAGTGATGTAATTGACAATAGTTGTCTACCTATTTATTTATATATAGTTTGTTGTGTCACACAAGGCTATATACATTTGAAATGAGATCCTTATTCTCACTAGCAAATCTTTAATTAGATTTGCCCGAACTATATAATGAGGGTAATATAGTTTTGATGAAAATAGTGGGAGATACCAATTTAAAATAAAGACCTAATTTATTTTGGTAATTAATTAAAATGAATGTATGCTAAAATGTTGTCTATTTCACATGCAGAATTTAAAAAATGTCAAACTCACTATCACTGCGTAGCATACTTGATGCTAACAAAACTGACCGGCCACCGAATTACACGGACTGGTTAAGGAATCTGAGAATTGTTCTCACTGCTGAAAAGATTTCTTATGCCATAAATTTGCCAGTCCCTGCAAATGTTGCAGAAACAGCCTCTGAGGAAGAGATTGCTACTTTTAGAAAGTGGCAAGATGATGCAATCTTGGCTCAATGCATCATGCTCGCATCCATGAGTAACGAGCTTCAGCGTCAGCATGAAACTATGGATGCTCCTACTATATTGTTGCAACCTCAAAGAGTTTGTATGGTGAGCAAAGTAGGACTGCTAGATATCAGATATCTAAGGAGCTCTTCCGATCTCGTATGACCGAGGGCACTGCTGTTGAGACTCATGTTCTTAAGATGATCAATCTGATTGAACAACTTGGACAGCTTGGGTTCGTGATGGATGGGGAGTTAAGCCAAGATTTGATCTTGCAGTCACTCCCGGACACCTTCTCACAATTTGTTTGTGAATTTTCACATGAATAAGTTGGACGTCAGCTTGCCTGAGTTACTTAACATGCTGAAAAACAGCTGAAGGTCACTTCTCATCCAACAAGAACCAAGTCTTACTGGTAGATGATTCTTCCAAGAAAAGGAAGAGGCCCAAGGTATCTTCTGAAAAGAAGAAAGACAAGAAGGCTAAGGGCAAGGCGAAGAGAAAGGATAAGAAGAAACTTGATCCAGATAGCAAAGGAGTTTGCTACCACTGCAACAAGCCGGGACATTGGAAGAGGAACTGCAAGCAGTATCTTGCGGACCAAAAGAAGCTTGGAGAAGCTTCGACTTCTGATCTAGGTTTGTTCATGATTGAAATTAATTTTTTCTGAAAGTCAAAATTCTAACTTGGGTATTGGATACCGGCTGTGGTTCTCACATATGTAATAATATGCAGGGACTAAGCAGAAGTAGAAAGCTGAAACAAGGATGAAGTCGTCCTAACGAGTGGGAAATGGAGCAAAGGTTGCTGCATTAAGCTGTAGGGGACTTATTGTTTAGCACTGCCTTCGGGAAAGTTCATTAGTTTAAATAATTGTTATTATGTTCCGACACTCATTAGAAACATTATTTCAATTTCTGTATTGGATATGGATGGTTTTGATATTATAATAAAGAACAACAGTTGTTCTATTTATAATAAAAATGTTTATATGGTGTTGGGAACCTACTGAATGGACTTTATATACTTGACTTGCATGAAAATATACTTCAAATTGAACAAACTAAGAAAAGAAAAAGAGATAATGTTAATTATACCTTTATGTGGCACTGTAGACTCGGTCATATCAATGAAACAAGATTAACCAAGTTGCATAAAGATGGGCTTTTAGAGCTATCTGATTATGAATCATATCCAACTTGTGAATCTTGTCTCATGGGTAAGATGACTAAATCTCCTTTTAGTGGAAAAGGAGAAAGAGTTACAGAGTTGTTAGCGTTGGTACACACAGACGTTTGTGGACCTATGACAACGAATGCACGAGGAGGGTAATTCTTATTTTATTACTTTCACTGATGATCATTCTAGATTTGGATATGTGTATTTAATGAAATACAAATCTGAATCGTTTGAAAAGTTCAAAGAATTCAGAAGTGAAGTAGAGAAACAAACTGGTAAAAGTATTAAGATTCTTCGATCGGATCGAGGAGGGGAATACTTGACCAATGAGTTTCTCAATTGTCTCAAAGAAAATGGTATAATCTCACAATGGACTCCACCAGGAACGCCACAGTTGAATGGTGTATCTGAAAGGAGAAATCGAACATTGTTGGACATGGTTCGTTCCATGATGAGTTTTACTGACCTTCCAGTATCATTCTGGGGTTATGCCCTAGAAACGGCTGCATATCTACTTAACAAGGTACCTACCAAATCCATCCCAAAGACCCCATATGAGATATGGACAGGGAGGAAACCAAATCTTAAGTATGTTAAGACTTGGGGTTGTCCAGCTTATGTCAAAAGGTTTGAACAAGATAAGCTAAAGACTAGATCCGACAAGTGTAGATTTGTGGGATACCCTAAAGAAACTGTAGGGTATTATTTCTATCATCCCAATGATCAAAAGGTGTTTGTAGCGAAACACGCTGCCTTCTTGGAAAAGGAGTTTATCCTCGAAGGGGTCAGTGGGAGTAAGATATATCTTGAAGAAGTTCAAGAACCACAAAATACTACGGATCAAAGTCAGGTACCTGACCAAGTAGAAGAACCTACTGTACCATTACCTATTCGTAAATCTGGAAGAGTACCGAAGATACCTGAGAGGTATGGATTCATCATAGAGGATGATGATGAGGTACGCATCATAGATGATGATGATCCATTGACTTACGAAGAGGCTATGAGTAGTAATGACTCAGAGAAAATGGCTAGAAGCCATGAAATCCGAGATGGACTCCATGTATGAAAACCAAGTATGGACTTTGGTTTCACCACCTGAGGGCATTAAGCCTATTGGGTGTAAATGGGTCTTTAAGAGAAAGACTGGGGAAGATGGCAAGGTAGAGACCTATAAGGCCCGACTGGTTGCAAAAGGTTTCAAACAAAGACAAGGAGTTGACTATGATGAAACCTTCTCGCCAGTAGCTATGCTCAAGTCTATTCGGATTTTGCTTGCAATTGCAGCTTATTATGACTATGAGATCTGGCAAATGGACGTGAAAACGGCCTTCCTCAATGGAGAGCTTGAGGAGAATGTATATATGATACAGCCAGAGGGTTTTGTTTCAACGGTTGGAACAAACCAAGTCTGTAAGCTACAACGATCCATTTATGGATTGAAGCAAGCTTCTCGAAGGTGGAACATCCGTTTTGATGAGATAATCAAAAGGTTTGATTTTATCAAAAATGAGGATGAACCTTGTGTGTACAAGAAGGTTAGTGGGAGCGCTGTTTCATTCCTTGTATTATATGTTGATGACATATTACTGATAGGGAATGATGTTCCTATGCTACAGTCGATCAAAATTTGGTTATCTAAACACTTCTCCAAGAAGGACTTGGGTGAGGCTTCTTATATTATGGGGATAAAGATCTATAAAGATAGGTCTAAAAGGATGCTGGGCTTGACCCAAGGAAAGTACATTAACTCGATGCTAAAGAAGTTTAGCATGGAAGATTCCAAGAGAGGTCTCATGCCGATGAGCCATGGAATACATCTCTCCAAGAAACAGGCCCCAAAGACACCTGAGGAGAGAGACCGTATGAGTAAGATTCCTTATGCTTCTGCAATAGGATCTATCATGTACGGTATGATATGTACTAGACCAGATGTCGCTCATGCACTTAGTGTAACAAGCAGATATCAGTCGAATCCAGGAGAAGAGCACTGGAAGGCAGTGAAAAACATCCTAAAGTACTTGAGAAGAACTAAGGATGTATTTCTTATCTACGGTGGGTCTGAATTGAAACTAGAGGGCTATACAGACTCAAGTTTTCAAACGGACCAAGATGACAGTAAATCCGTTTCAGGGTACGTGTTTACCTTAAACGGTGGCGCAGTGAGTTGGAAGAGTTCCAAGCAGCAAACAGTTGCTGATTCAGTGACAGAGGCAGAGTACATAGCTGCAAGTGAAGCTGCAAAGGAAGCTGTTTGGATGAAGAAGTTCATAACTGAACTTGGAGTGGTTCCTAGCATTAGAGGAGCCGTACCTTTATTCTGTGACAACAACGGAGCTGTTGCGCAGGCTAAGGAACCCAGGTCTCATCAGAAATCCAAACACGTGTTGCGGCGGTTTCATTTGATTAGAGAGATCATTGAAAAAGGAGATGTCACCCTGGAGCGTGTGGACTCTCAAGACACCATTGCAGATCCATTTACTAAAGCTTTTAACTCAACAGCAGTTTGATCGTCACTTAGAGAAGATGGGTATTAGATACCATGGCGATTGGCTTTAGTGCAAGTGGGAGATTGAAAGTAGTAATGCACACAAGCCAATCATATTTGATATGATGTAGCATATACTTTGTAATCTTATTCATTTATTTAATAAAGGAATTGATTTTTATTAAAAGGCATTTTATATTATCTACATGGTGCTGTTATATTAAATGTGATAAACCCATAGTTTTGAGCAATGCTTTTAGAATCATGATGGTGATCATGCTAATGAGATCTAAATTCAAGATAGCTCACAAACTAAAATTGTTCCTAATCGTTGGATTACTAAATTGGGGATTAGTGAATCCGGATAGATTAGTACATACGTTGCTTGCTCTTATGAAGAGGATGATTGATCTCATAATCATTTGTGTGGAGACACTAAAGCAAGTATGTAGGTGCTTATTGGAGAATAAGTTCACTGAACGTGACTCGCTAAGGAATACCTAATGGAGTTTTACTCGGCTGTCAATAGGAATTCCTCTAGTGATAGTAGTACAAGTGATCCTTAGACTTGAGATCATCATAGTATCTTGTGTATGATAAGTTATACTTTGACATGTCCCTTAAGACCTTTAGGGTATATCAAAGGGTATGATTGGGTATAATAAGTTGTACATGGAGATAGGTGAATGATCAACAAAGAATCTACCACGTCTAGTAAAAGATGTGAATGTCCTATGTGATTCGATAAATGATAACTCAGTAGTCCTTGGCCAAGGCAGAATGAAATTAGAAAGGAGTTTCTAATTTGCATTATTTAGAGTTGTGCATTTGGGAATCGAAATACATATAATTAAATAAAATAAGACTTGACAGAAATTCCATGTCTTATATTTAATTGGGACATTGTATGGTAGAAGGATTGAATTGTACGGTAACTATTTACTCAAAGGTTCTTTTGTGATTAATGTTGAAATCTATATTATCTGGAAAGTCGTTGATCGCTAAGGGGGCTTACCCTTATTGTAGAATAAATATTATTTATTTAAATGAATTAAATAGTTTAATTTTATTTATTTAAAATAAGATTAGAATTGTTCTAATTGATTTATTCACAACCGGTTTAATATGGAGAACCTAAAGGGTCACACCGCAAAAGGAAAATATTTATTTAAGAAGTAAATGGCATAATTGTAATAATAAGTTAAGTGTATTTAATTTAATCTATGGAGATAGAATAAATTAAATAGCTTAATATTTATTATTTAATATTTTGGAAATATTAAATATAAATTAATAAGAGGAGTCTTATTATTATTATTACTATTACTATTATTTAATTCCTAATAGGGATTGGGAATTAATTAATATTATTATTATTTAATTCCTAATAGGGATTGTGAATTAATTAATATAACTATTATTTAATTCCTAATAGGGATTGAGAATTAATTAATAGAAGTACTCTCTCTCATTAATTCCTAATTGGATTAGGAATATAATTAAAGGAGTTTAATTAAAATAGAAACCCTAATCCTAAATAGTTTAGGGAAGGGGTTTTCCTACATCTATAAATAAGAGAAGTCTTATCATAGATTAGGGTTACACACTCTTGCATTAGATTGTGGAGAGTACTTATAATTTCTATAGAGATAGAAAACTAGGGTTTTGCCAAACACCCATCTTCTTGAATAGGTATTATTCCTTGGTGGATCACCTCTAGAGGCCAAACACTTGGGTGACTAACATTGATCAAAGGAAAGAATCACACCGTTGAATTCAAGGAGAACGCGAAGGAATTGGAGTTGAACTTGTACCTGAGGAAGCTAGAATTCTACAAGGGTATAATTCTTATTCTCTATCTCTTTCGTTTAATTAATAATTGTGCATAAAGAACGATCATGGTGATGGTTTGTATAAAAAAAAAAAATTAAAATCCGTTTTGTCGCGCTTCCGCTATATTTATGTAATTTGATTGCATGCTCGCGTTACATACAAACCTAACATGAACTTGTATGAAATGCGACATCAATGGGTTACTGCATACTTCAGAAACAGTTTTACAGTTGAAATGACATCTACCCAACGTAGTGAAAGTATTAATTCATTTTTTGATGGATTTGTTCATGCGTTAACTCCATTAAATGAGTTTGTGACGCAATATGAAAATGCTCTTGTATCTCGTCGACAAGCAGAGAAGGAAGAAGATTTCAAGACAAAAAATACTCAGCCGATATACGAGACTGAGTTGGAGATTGAGAAACAGGCTGGACAAATCTACACTAGGAAAATGTTTGACATATTTCACACTGAATTTAAGGCTAGTTATTCCTATTGGAAGGATAAAGTGAGGAAGGATAGAGACATAATTGAATACAAAGTTGGAAAGAGCACGAGTCCTAAAACTAATTGGAGAACTATTTTGTATGATGGTGGACAGACTCTTAATTGTTCTTGTGCAAAGTTCAATATGGAAGGAATGATATGCAAGCATATCATTTGTGTTATGAGATTCAAAAAATTTGTTTCCATTCCAGAAAGATATATATTGAAAAGATGGAATGTAGATGCTAAGTATCGACCTGATATTGTTGGTTGTTCATCAAGCGAGGTTGATGTAACTTCTATGATGGTGTTTTCCCTTAAATCAAAAATGTCCAAAGTGTTACAAGATGCTACTTCATCACTGGAAATTTTTAATGAAGTTGAATATTTGTTGGATGACATGATTAAAAGGATAAAAGAGAAAAATTGCAAGATGTGGTTAGTCAGATGGATTCAACTCAAACATCTAGTCCAGTTGTGTCCTATGTTGACATTCCAGAAATTTCAGTGCGTGATCCCAGTGGACCAGTGAGTACTAAAGGCAGACCAATGGCAGCCTCACGATTTCAATCGAGTAGAGAGGTAGCTCAAGAAGTAAAGGGTAAACAAACCCGTTATTATGGAGAGTGTGGAGAAGCCAACCATTATCGGACTACTTGTCCAAAATTAGGTACAAACACATCAATTTGTTATGTTTTAAATTTATTTTTAGTATAAATATTTAATAAAAAAAATTATTGTTGTTTATGAATAGCAAATCAACATAACATAGATGACGATAATGAGAAAAGGGAATAAAAGAAAAGATAAGGCCAACAAAGGTACTTTCTTCTTATTCTGAAGATGCATAATTATTGTACTTGCAAACATATTGTGCTAAATTCAGATCTGTTATAGCTACCAATTTGTATTAAATGTTATCAATATTAATGTATGTCTTATTGCAGTTCCTTGGACAGTATATGATTTATAAAGATAGCCTACATAGTATTTTGAAATTTAAATGTAGTTATGAGATTGAGCTTAATGGAGGTATCCAGAGAGTCTGAATTTGGTAGTGTTGGCTAAAGTTTTAATGAACTATGTTTCCCTTGATTTTCTTATTGGACATTATTTGATTTGAGCAATTCTTAAGAAAGTATCTGTTTTTAGAGAAATTATCTTAGAGACTTTTAATTCTGCTAACTGCATCAGTTTCTGGTGTGAAAATGCATAGTCTTATGTGTTGCAATTTTATGTTTAAACTAATAGGGGCATGTGCTGCAACTTGCAATATAGATATGGGCTTCTGAATTTGTAGTCTTAATAAAACTTTTAATAAAGTTTGATGGATTTTTTTTTCCTTTGAAACTACTCTCGTTGGATGTTATTTTACTTGCAATTCATGGAGTTGAAAAACATCTGTTTTCAAAGTTCCTGCACTTTTGATGATGTGATTATAGTTCATGAAAACGTTTTGGAGACTAGTAATTGCAATTGCATAAATTTCTAATATGTATTTGTGTGGGCTCACAGTATTATTTTTTTGATTTCCACCATGTTTGATAAATTGGCATTAATTTAATTTGAGTAGATGCATAGGAAACATAGTGTTTCAAGCGTTGTGCTGGGAAAGGACGTGTTTATTGTAACTGTCTTTTCACATGTGGATTACGCCTTCATCGTTACTCTGGTCGTGATTCTGGACGAAATCAATGAAGACCGCCATGATGATGATTGAAGACGTAAAGTATAATTACTTATTTAATTACAGCTGTCTTAGTTATCTCGGTTGTGATCAATCAGCTAATGTTTAAGAACATGATTATGTATCTAATGAGTGTGGTTGAACTCTACAAGAAATGTACTCTATATGGAAGAAATAAATAAACAAACAGGAGTGTTATAAATATTTGGAACAAGTTTGCTTATATTCTTTCATTTATTCATGTATCTAATTAGTGTGGTTGAACTCTATAAGAAATGTACTCTATATGGAAGAAATAAATAAACAAACAGGAGTGTTATGTATATCTGGAATAAGTTTTCTTACTACAAATTCACAATTACCCTTGCCCTATACAATTATAATATATAGTTTCAAAGGGCATCTTTGGATTCAATTCTGACTGTGCAGTAGAATTATTGAAACGAACCCTTGAACCCAGCTTGATATCCTGATTAGTGCTTATATACATGTACTCCCCAAACCGACTCAATGCTGGTAGCCTTGTCAATCTCTTCTATATCAATTTTCACAGCACCATCATCCATACAAGCAGTTTTCTCCCCCTGACCCTGATGCAAACCACATTTCCCAAAGTGAACAACTTCAACGATACAATCTTTGGTGCTCGGTGGTTACCAAATTGATCAGAATTCCCTACACAATGATTCTTAATTGGGTCATGTTTATCCTTGCAATCCTTCGGGGAGACACCAGGAAAGCTATCAGGAAGACACGGGGCGAGTAAGGAGCAAATATTTGTTTCACTTGGCAGAACTTGATACCTTCCACAATCTTGTTCATCTCTTCAAAGTACCCATCATGACTGACAATAAGCAGAGTTTCACTAATCCTCACAATATTAGAAAGACTATATTTGCCAATAATAACAGATTTGTCAAAATTCAGACTTTTACTTCAGCATGGAGAATTTCTTATTGTCAGTCTTCATGTATTTATCTTCCTCTGTTGGCATGCACTTGAGTTTCTTCACCTACTTCTCTATAGATTCATTCTTAGTATCATCAAAATGTGCAGAATTTGGTATCCTTGATCCAGCTTTTCGATCCTAAGGTCCTAATATAAGATGGAAAAATATTGACAATTTAATTCAAGAAGACTGATGGCAGCATTTTGGGACTAAATTATATATGAGTAACATTATTGACTTTATATTCATCAGCTAAAGCACTACAATAGGAAACTTGAACGAATATTTTGAATCACCGAAAACAAGGAAATAGTAGAGACTTGCATTTTGGTGATTTAAAACTAAACAAAAATTACCTACTTTATTTAGGTGAAGTATTGGTTGATTGTATGTTAATTCATAATAATCCCTAAATATATACTGATTTCGATTTTATAATCCCTAAAGGCTAGCTCACTCTGTTTTGGGAGGTTAATTCTTCCTCTAAATCTCACTTTCCTACCCTCATCAATTTCTTTAGAATTTGAATTCCCTAAATTGGTCACAGAATTTGTCCTGGGTATAAAAAGCAGAGAATAAACCCCCTAAAAAAGTTATAATAAGTACTGGGAGAAACTGGCGTAAATCTCCATCTCTAATCCGGCCTTTCTAAGCAAAATATACTGAAACTGACATAGCTAAGAAATAAGCTTAAAATTAGATAAATCCAAAAGAGTAGATTCCAAAAGAAGAAGAAAGTAAGTACTAAAGCCTCCAACAGTATGACAGTAGAGTATCAATGCGACATATGATGAAGACCCAGAAGAAGAAACACAAGGTCGTTGCTGCTGCAAGATAAATCAACCACCAGAATCAAGCTTTAGAGTTCAAAAACAGTGAAATCCCACCAAGAGATGATCGAAAAACTAGGGTAGTAAAGATTGAGATAAAAGACGGGTAGCAGAGATTTGGAAGGAAGAAGCCCTGATTTGGGAAGAGAAACGCGTGTTTTTTTTTATAAAAAATAAAGCTACCAAAACGACACAGTTTTGGCAAACTGTGTAAAAATAAACCATACACGACTGTGTACGACCATTAAGCCCATATATATATATAGGGTAAAATTCAGATGACCACCTCTGGTATCTGACATTTCCCACATAACCACCTGTGTTACGTAAACCTACATTTAAACACTCGTGGTTTTGAGTTGAAGTGAAAAATTGACAATTGCCATCCAATTTAACTGTGTGTGAAGTGTACTCGCCAAAAGAGCGTGAAGTATGAGTGTAACGATCAAATAAGCTAGGGAAAAGTCGATAATGCCCTCATCTTCGACAATGGTTATTAAAGACCCAATTCGTTGGCTATTTATGCCCTAACCAGGCTTCAGTGCAGAAACAATAATGGAGAACTGCTCTGGAGTCTTGAGGGTTTCAATAACCTTCTGGACAACTCTAGTATTGTTTTCAGATATACGAGTAAGTGGATGTTTCAAAGTACTAAATTCTTGATAACAAAGGGGAAAGGAATAAAGAGATCTTGAGAAAGAGAGAAAGCAAACCCGTACATATCGCAACAAACTGATAGCATATGCAGCAACAAACTGAAAGCATATTCTAATACATCATCAGAAAATTTAAGTAATCATAGATGCTGCGTTGCCTAAGGTTATTGTTTGACTCAGACTCTAAGACTGGAAAAAATAATAGGAACCCAATTCAATCAGTTTCGTGTATTACATCAAAATTATGAACACCAATAGAGGAAAACTTAAGAGCAAAACAATAATTCAGAAGATGCATACAAATGTTATCTCTCACAGACACCATCAGACTGACAACTTTCCAGAAACCAAATTAAAACAGGTCCCAACGATGAAGTATAAATTGGCATCTCCATACCATTTAAATACATAACCCTATTCAAATTGGCATCTCCATACCATTTAAATACATAACCCTATTCAATCTACACCAGAAAAAGTCTCAATTCATTGCTGCTACTAAATAATTCACCAAACAGATAATCAAAATGGCGATGAACATATACAAAGCTAATCGAAATGGAACCTATAAAAGCAATGGACTCCCGAAACCTTGGAAATGGAGAAGGCGGTGCAGCAGAAGCAAGATTTACTCCGCCATTTTCGTCCACCATTTGCTCAAATTCCATCTGTTCCAAAGCCATAGAAACGTAAGGTGATTCATCTGGGTCAGTTTCCTTCGATTTTTACCCTTAATTTAATACTCCTCAAAATCCATCTTCATCAAAAATCAATTGAACCCGTCAAAATTCAGTCTTTCCAAAAAAAACAACAAAAACCCAATTTGGAAAATTTCATGATATGGAAGAACAAAGACCATATTTTAGGTCATTTTCAATATACATATGAAGGGGCAAAAAGGTCATTATCCATTCCCATTAACGACGTCTAGACGGAAAGCTGTTTTTCGCTTCAACTCAAAACCACGAGTGTTTAAATGTAGGTTTACGTAACACAGGTGGTTATGTAGGAAATGTCAGATACCAGAGGTGGTCATCTGAATTTTACCCTATATATATATATATATATATATATATATATATATATATGTGTGTGTGTTCAAATAACTTTTATATTTAATTGCTTCTTAAATAAGCAGATAATAATTAAAGATCAGATATTTATATAAAAGTTCAAAAACTTTTATATTTGTGTGAAATAAGCTTTTGTGTAAGTATATATTAATTTATGCTCAGATCAAAGATGCTTCTATATAAACAGATATATAATATAATCCAGATTTATAACGATTTACTTTTCCTTTATAAATAAAGAATGTGTTATTATGTTAAACAGATATAACTTTGATTTCAGGTATAAAAGTTTAAATAACTTTTTATAGTGAGTGATGTGCTTCTTTTTAAGCAGATATATTCAATAAAGTTTGTGATATAAAAGTTTAAATAACTTTTATATTATGCAATTAGTATTTAAGAATAAATGACTTTATGTGCAAAATACTTGTGATGACAAATATCAAGTTTAATAATTTAATCAATTAAATAATACTTGATACAACAAATAAATTTGTTTTACTCAAAGATATATATAATAATGTATTTGATCTATTATGTAAATACGATAAATAAAGCCACTTGGAATTTTAAATACCGTTCATATAATATCCTTGTTTGAGGAATACTTCCGAATTTTCGGTGTCCAAGTGCTGACCAAATTTATAATTTCACAATTAGTATTTATATAAATATTTTCGAAATACCACTTAGGATTTTAAAGACCATTCAAATAAAATCATTGTTGAGGAATATCTCCGAATTTTCGGTATCTAAGTACTGATCTATTTTACGATATTTATATAAATAAACTATATCAATAAAAGGCCACTAAGGATTTTAAAAACCGTTCAGATAATATCCTTGTTTAAGGAATATCTCTAAATTTTCGGTATTTAAATATTGACTTTTTATTTGATATGAATAGATGATATATATATATATATATATATATATATATATAATGTGTATAACAATTTATATTTGTATATTTATAGATATAAACAAGTATGAGACAGTTCAAATAAATCAATTCAATAACTTATCTCCAAATACTTTAATCAATTTTCTCTTCTTCAAAATATCAGAACTTTGAACAGAAGAGAGATAAAACCTCTTTAGAAAGTGAGAGTATGTAGGCAAGGAAGAAAGAGCTTTTCTTATATTGTAAATTGGCAAATTGAAATGAATTGAAAAACCTCATAATTATAAAAAATTTGAGTCAAGGGTATAATGGTCATTTGGGAGTTAATTTTGAAAACCAAGGGATTGGATTTCTTGATTCAAAATTGAAGGGCTCAGATGATTTTAAAGATGATCATATGTCGATTACCCAATCAAATAGCCTACTGATAATTTTTTGAAATTCAAAGTCAACCCTTTGAAAAAAGTTACTAACATTTCTTTAGCACATGTTTATTTGAGTTTTAAATCTCCAGCTCATGGCAAATCTTTCAAAAATCTCAGCATATGCTACGGTCTTTAAGCCTTGGTCTTCACATGGTCATACACACACATGGATTAATAAAACACTTCAAGCTCTCATGCAATATTCGGATAAATGTAAGATAAAAGGCCTTTTTGTAATTTTTCTTTTTACTCTTTAAACAATTATGTAATATATTTTTGAAAACTTTAGTAAACAAAAACCATTTAAGAATAATATGAGTTTTCTTTACCTTAGAAAATATTACTTTGTGAATTAATCCTTTTAACACTTGATATTAATTTATCAAGGTCAAGAAAATATTAACTCAATAGGATTAGAAAACATTTTTGGTCAAAATAAATAAGATAATTAAAAATAATTATAATATATAAATCATATGGAGATTATTTTATCCTTTTAATTAATCTATTTACTAATTATTGTTATCATCAAAATATTCCTAAAAGTTAGAGATCTATCATGTTCTTTTAACTTGACATAATTAAATGTAACAATCCCTTTATTGATTTGCTCCCTTACATAGCTGCCTTAAATTTATATGTTTAGACTTATCGTTATAAATTTTATTGTAAGACCGTAATAATGATGCCTTATTATCATAATTTTAAATTTACCCTTAATGACCTTACGGATTATATAAAGTGATGAGTACTTTTATTTATTTTTTTACACTAATGGACTCCAATAAATAACATATTTACCCTTCACTTTATATATTTTTATCTTCCTTTTGAGAACAAAAAAAAATTATACTTTTAATCATCCTTTTAAAAACGAAGAATGTAATAAATTAATATATTTTTTTAAATTTTTTTATATCCTCATATATCCACAAACCTTAATATTATTCTGAATATAAATTTATATATTTATCGTTATATATAATTAGACTATTATAGAGGACAAACCCACGTAAAAATGTAATTTGTGTGTATTTTATTTAAATACCCAAAAATACGGACAAACAGAAGCATACTCAACGCCAAAGGGAGAGGTGAGACACCAATGCCAGAAATGTATATGTAACAGACATCTATCTGCCGACCACGTGGCAAAAAAGCACCAAATGAAGTGTAAGAATGAGCTTGTTCATCACTCCATCTGTTCCAAAATTAATTATGCATTTTTAAAAACAAAAATTAAACTTATATTTTTACTTTAAAATTATAAAATAATATAAAAATTTATTACTTTACAAATAAAAATGATAACTTTACAAATTTTCTCTCCTATGAATATAAATAGTAAATGAAACGTACACGTGTAAGAAAAAACTTGTAAACTATGTTCAGTTTAAAACGACGCAATTTTTACGGTAAATCTTTTCTTCAAATTGGTCAGCCTATTGGATATGCATGTCTCCTTTTTAAAATTCAAGCAAAAGAAAAATAAAAATCTCACATGGGCCATCTACCCCCTTGTTCCCTGGGGCTTTAGCCACCATTTCAAGGCCTGTAAAATAGAGCCTTTTGACCCAGCCCAATTTAACCTAACACATTGTTCGCCAGCCAGTCCACTTGACAGGTCTTAACTCCAGCCACTAAACCTTGTAGATACCATAAATCAAAATTGATTGCAAAAATAAATAAGAAACCTGGGCCAGTATAATAGCTACGTGCCTTCGATTACAGTGAAATTACATTGAGACAAAATAAATTAAGAGTCTTGCTGCTTGGGCTTCTTTTCCGCGCGAGTATTTGCCTCACCTTTCATCTTAGCTTCACGACGCTCCCTCTTCAATCCCTTTGATTTGTTAGGTAACGGCACACTTCCAACCTACAAAAACAAAATATTTATCAAGGAAAATGATTTATATGTCGACAAATTTATGACGAAGATGAATTGCGATTAAAGTGAAACTCTTAAGTATAAGATAGAATAAATTATGGTGAGTCACTCTTAATTTTAACCTATCTCATGTATGCACATACGTCACTAATTATTATGGATATAAATTTATCTTCATCTGTACCAAGACTATTTATAAAGAACAGGGGTTCAAATCTAAACCAAACTAGTGTATGGTTCCCCTATTTTCGTGAATCACCCTAAATATTAACTGCTATTTCTCTCACCTGTTGATCTGGAATATAAATCCTTTCAATTTTCCCTTCTATTATGTCGCCACTAACATTTTTCTCCTGAAAAAGACAGAGAGCAATCAGTATTTCACATGTCAAATAGACGAAGAGTCAGATTCCAAAAGGCATATATAGAAGTCTAACCTTCTTCTTTTTTAATTCAGGAGCTGTTTTCATATATAGATTCTTTCCATAAGCCCTCATCAGGAAGACGATGTCTTCTAATTACCAAATCCATGGATGGGGCCAACTTCAACCAACTCCATCCTTGGTACTATTGTGCCAGACTTCTTCGGCCGCAATGCACAATGGGTAAAGAACACCCTATTTGGAGACACGGCTGTACACACGTAAACACGGTCTAACCCAGCAAGGTTCAGATTTGTCACAACCTGTATAGGTGATCAATGCCATTTATACTACTAGCCAAATCCCAAAAAATAAAATTAAAAAAAAGAAAAAAGATAAGGAAGATCACAAGAATTTACCTCTCCATGGAAAAGATCAAGCAACACTTCTTTCATATGTTTCAACTCTTCAACATTCTCAAATCCTTCTCCAATAAAAGCAAAGAAAGGTTTTGACCCAATCAGAGGGGCTAATTTCTTATCATATGAGAATGACTGCATGCTGTTGAAATTTTCGACCCCAACCTCCACAAGATCATAAATGTGATGATCATAGGGTTCGTCCTATAACAAGGTTGTCAGGCCGCTTCTTTGACGTAGAACCAAACTGCACACACCAGCCACAACAGATTGAATCAATATCACAGTTATTCAATTAGCATAATAGAATCACAAAGAAGTTACAATTGCATGACAAGTTAAGATAAACTCGACAACTTCTAAGAAAGCAGAAAATAAGGGGAAAATGAGGGGTTAGATAGTTGAGAACAGTTATCCAAGCAACACAGTAATATTAATAAGATAAAATCACCAGAAAGGGACAAGAAGCAAACTCCACTGCTTTGCCAATATCGAGTTTTAAGGGGAAAAAACAAAAAAGAGTTGTAACTGCTTAAAGGTCGAATAACTACAATAGTTATCAGAGACACGAAGTTGAGTGACTTGGAAGCTGCAACAAAATATTCATTAGTTTTGGAGCATCCCTCAGCTATGAACTGTATTTAAGGGCAGGCATTTAATCTGTAACTAAATAAAAAGAGGGGTTTCAAAGATGTTATTGACACTACTGAAAAGTGTACAATTGAAAAGAATAAGAATAAAAATTCGTTAATACGAAAATTTCCTTAAAAATCAGAACTTTGTAGTATATTATAGATAGTTGACACAACTCACGAGCACCCTTTTTAAAATATTTGTAATTTTAAACTAACTGAACACATAAGAAGACTTTTATGACCTATCTCCATCAGAAAACAAAGCATCACTAGAAAGCCAGAGTACAAATTTAATCAGCCAAGTCAAGTTTTTGCAGTTTTTGACTCCTCAGCACGATATAGGTCATGCATGAACGTGGCTCGGGCTTATCTGAATTTTTCTAAACTTGTTCAGTCTCAACTTGAGAGAACTTGATGCGGGATAGATTTAGGATAAGGAATTAATGGAAAACAATGGAAAAATAAACTAGGATTTAAACTCCGCGTTTAAATCACTAGGGTCTTATTAGCGTATCAATTCCACGAATCAACACTAAAATGAATAAAATACCTCTACAATATGAATACTAGTAGCCAACTTCAATATCTATATTCTAATAATCTTGTGGGGGATTACATCATTATTTAAAGAGACTCAAAACCATAATATTACCTGGAAAATAATAAAAGTACTAAATAACTAAAATACCCTTAGCAAATATTTTCCTAATCGCTAATTAATGTCCTAAATTTTCACTAACAAATAAAATACATAAATCACATCAATTACTTTTACATTAAACATAATAAACACTCCAAATAATAAATATAAAAAATCTCTTCTTTCCTCTTCACTTCGATTCCCAATCAGTATTCAATGTAGGCCTTGCCAAGCCCATAGTTCAGATAATTAGGAAAGGACCAATTGTAACAACAACTAGTGAACATGATATACTCTTGAAAAACAATCATATTCCAAAAGTAATAACAGATTATGTAGATCTGAGAAGTTCTTTAACACGAGCTAAGGAAGAACCGACCGCCATGATAACCCCACACCCAAATCTAAACAATCTATCATCAACAATTCGCGCAACGAAATAATTCTCACAAAAAAAAAAAAATCTCGCAAATGAAAAAGTAAAGTCTCCTAATTCTGTTTCTGAGTTTTAAAATGGACAGAAAAGAAAAGAAATGGATGGAGAATTTAAGTTTTCTTTTCAATTCCTATGTTTCTGAGTTTTTTAATAAACGGAAAAGAAAAGAAATGGATAAAAAAACTTGGTCATTTTTCCTGGCAAAGTTTTCCGTCCAAAATTGGCCTGATTTGGACGGAAAAGAAATTGGAAAAAATAATATTTTTATAATTCACATATTATCCTCAACTTTCAATATAATAAATTTTAAATTATAACCCATGTCCCTAATTTATTTTTATCTACTAAACTAATTTGTTTTTATCTACTAAACCTACGATGAATTAATTATATTGAAAATCGAAACACCCAATATTTAGACATCATGATAATTTTCTTTACAAGAGTATTGAGTGTCAGAAATATCAAGATCATCATCAAGAATTTATGAACCTTAAATTTCGTCATGACGCTCAGCTTTTGGAAATCTGCTCCACCTGGTTTATGTAAAGGACCAACCACAGGCTTCTCAGATTGAGAGAGCAAAATGGATGCAAATGCCTGAGGTAGATGGCACTTGCAAGAGGACAGAAGTTGTATTGAATCCAAGTGCATTAGATCTCGATTCTTCTCCAAAAACCCTGTTGTATCATACATAACCTGAAAAGATCAAGCAGAGATATAGAAGTATATATCAGGGAAAAGCATAAACAAATAATGAACTGACTTTTTCTGTCAATTAATCCCAATCAAAGAAGTCCAAGGTATTTGACTTGTGACAACTAAGAAGATCTAACAATGAGCATGTGACCCAATTGGCACCCTGGATTCCCCACCACAACACAATGATACACCTCCTGGTTGAATAATATATTAGATGAATGAATCAACCCTAATCAGATAATGATGCAGGCACTATCTTGGTGCAACACCATTTAGAAAGAGTTCTATATATCTATTTGGCAAGCTACTGTGGTGAGGTATCAAAAAGAGATGGAGGGAAAAAAAGACAAAAAGAAGAAACAAGGATATCATGACAGAGTACTTTACTTACTTCCCCTGCATAGTGGCATACAGTAAAACTTTTTTCTCGTTCTCCTCTGAAACAAGAATTAGGATTCAGGTGCTGCTTAAGCTTATTGGCAAATGTCAAGTCTGTTCCATTTGGGAAGGTGGACTCCTCGTCTAACAGAGACAATAACCCCAATGGTTTCTGCATGAAAGACAAGAAAAGAAAGCTGAAGGGAGTGCGTTACATATATATACACTAGTCATAAACAGCAGCAGGTCAAAGACTTAATGAAAAGCATTAACAACTTATATTCTGTTCACTGTCAACTTGATACCATCTATCAGAGAAGAGACAGAGTGAAAAGAAACTAATCATAGCTCTACAAACTGGCAAATGTACGTTAAAGCAATGAAGTGCAGTAAGATTTGCTTCATGTTTATTTAGAAAACACTGGCGTGTTAAAGTGTAAAAAGACCTCTGACGAAAAACATGATTTGATGGAAAGGTTGAAGAACAAAAGACCTGATCTCTGCATCATAAGAAAAACATCAATATCTCTATTGAATTCTTCATAACAAGTTATTATTCGACAAGTCTAGATAACTTAGAAAAGTTAAGTAAGACAAGCTTATGGGGATTCCACCTGAAATTCTATTGTTGGACAAATCGAGAGATTCAAGTGACTTCAAATTACCAATATCTGGAGGGATATTTCCATAGATATCATTGTTTGATATGTTCAAGGAAACCAACTCTAGTAGAGCGGTTATCGTTCTAGGAAATTCTCCAGATAATTTGTTACTTGACAAATCAATGCTCCTTACGAATCTTAGAGTTCTTCCATACTCAAATACCCCTCCTTTCATGGCTACTAGTGCATTTTCACTGTAAGTAGGATCGCCAATATAAGATCCGGCAACAACATACCATAACCCGTAAGAATGGACAATGATCTCAAATGGACTTTCTTTCCGAATCATGGCAATGAAATTACTAAAGCATTGCGGCACTGTTCCAGAAATGTTATTGATAGAGAGATCTAAAATTTGAAGATTCCATAAATGACATAAATGTAAGGGTATGCTTCCGTAAAATTTATTAGAACGCATTCTTAAAACATATAAGTTTAACAAATTTTCACCAATCCAAGCAGGAATAGATCCATATAAATTATTTTATCCCACATCCAAAAAGCTTAACGTTGTGCAGTTTCTCAAGGACGTAAGCAATTTTCCAAAAAGGATGTTATTGTGTAAAATCAATGATTCTAGCCTAAATAGAAATCCAAATGATCTAGGGATTCCCCCAGAGAAGTTCTTACTCGCGAGATTAAGAACCCTTAGACGTTCAAAATGCATCCAACAATCAGGAATTTCCCTCGATAAAAGGTTATGTGAGACATCAAGAAAGTATAATAAAGGCCCTGTATCTGTGGTTACTTGTAAGAAAGGGAGGGTTCCAGAAAATTTATTCCTCGAGAGATTTAACACAATAGCATTAGAAAGAAATCGTAGTATTGGGCCCTCAAAATTATTGGAACTCAAATCTATTGCAGATATGAAAAATGTTGATGTGAAGTTTGGTAGTATCCCTCTGATATTGTTTGAAGAGAGATTCAATTCGAGCAATCTATATGATAGATCCCAGAACCATGTAGGAACACAATCTGAAATTTTATTGCTAGATAAATCTACATATGATAATTCCTTTTGTGTCTGAATCCAATTTGGGAACCGAGGCCCTAACTTGCAAGATCCCAAACGTAACTCGCCTAATTGGAATGGTGGAACCCATTGGGGCTCAAATTGTAAGTCAGACCGGTGAAGGACAAGTCCAGAACAGTTAAATTGGAAAGATTTGACAAATGTCCTTCAGAGATAACTCCTTTAAGAGAGTTGTTTAACATGTCCAATTTGATAAGTTCTAAGAGTTGGCCGATGGTTTCAGGCAAAGGTCCGCTGAATTGATTAAAAGAAAGATCCAAAACCATCAGGGATGGATATCCTATAAAATCATGCAAAAGCCCACTTTAGTTGATTAAAAGAAAGGTCCAAACTCTTCAGGCATGGATTTCCTATAAAATCATGCAAAGGCCCAGTTAGTTGATTAAAAGAAAGATCTAGAGATTCTAATCCATCTCTTTCCTTCATAAACTCTTCCACGTCTATTGCTACCGTCGATCTCTCTTTTAATGATTTGACTTTCTCCACATGTCATTGGTTATTTAACTTAAGGAGCAGTCTTGTGCATCTTAATTTCAAGGCAAACCTATTGAAATGTCCGATTCCAGATGAGTTTGGTTCTTTGACTTCTTTTACGTATCTTACGTAATGCAATATACTCTTAACTGTTATGTAACTTTATTTCTAGAAAGGTCTAGATACATAAGAGAAGTCAAATAACCAAACTCATCTGGAATCGGACCTTTCAATAGGGTTGCCTTGAAATTAAGATGCACAAGACTACTACTTAAGTTAAACAACCAATGACATGTGGAAAAAGTCAAATCATTAAAAGAGAGATCGACGGTATAGACGTGGAAGAGTTTATGAAGGAAAGAGGTGGATTGGAATCTCTGGATCTTTCTTTTAATCAACTAAGTGGGCCTTTGCATGATTTTATAGGAAATCCATCCCTGAAGAGTTTGGACCTTTTTTTTAATCAAATAAGTGGGCTTTTGCATGATTTTATAGGAAATCCATCCCTGAAGAGTTTGGACCTTTCTTCTAATTAATTCAGCAGGCTTTTGCCTGAAACCATCAACCAACTCTCGGAACTTACCTACTTGAAAATGTCAAACAACTCTCTTAAAGGAGTTATCTCTGAAGGACATTTGTCAAATCTTTCCAATTTAACTTTTCTGGACTTGTCCTTCACCGGTCTGACTTATAATTTGAGCCCCCAATGGGTTCCACCATTCCAATTAGAATCATTAGGTTTGGGATCTTGTAAGTTAGGGTCTTGGTTCCTAAATTGGATTCAGACACAAAAGAAAATTATCATATGTAGATTTATCTAGCAATGGAATTTCATATTCTGTTTCTATGTGGTTCTAGGATCTATCACATGGATTGGACGTATTGAATCTCTCTTCAAACAATATCAGAGGGATACTACCAAACTACACATCAATATTTCTCACATTTCCTCCTAGAATAGATTTGAGTTCCAATAGTTTGAGGGCCCAATACCACAATTTCTTTCCAAGACTACTTCATTAAATCTCTCGAGGAATAAATTTTTTGGAACCCTCTCTTTCTTACAGGTAACCACAGATACAGGGCCTTTATTATACCTTCTTGATGTCTCACATAACCTTTTATCTGGTGGAATTCCTGATTGTTGGATGCATTTTGAACTCCTAACAGTTCTTAATCTCGCGAGTAACAACTTCTCTGGGGGAATCCCTACTTCAATTGGATTTCTATTTGGGCTAGAATAATTGGTTTTACACAATAACAACCTTTCCGAAAAATTGCCAACGTCCTTGAGAAACTGTACAACATTAAGATTTTTGGATGTGGGACAAAATAATTTATACGGATTTATTCCTGCTTGGATTGGTGAAAATCTGTCAAACTTATATGTTTTAAGAATGCGTTTCAATAAATTTTACGGAAGCATACCTTTACAGTTATGTCATTTAACGGCTTTTCGATTGTTAAACTTGTCTATCAACAATATTCCTAGAGGAGTGCCTGAATGCTTTAGTAATTTCACTGCCATTATTCGGAAAGAAAGTCCATCTGATATCATTGTCCATTCTTACAGGTTATGGTATGTTTTTGCAGGATCTATATTGGCGATCCTACTTACACTGACAATGCACTAGTTGCCATGAAAGGAAAGAGAGTATGATTACGGAAGAAATCTAAGATTCATAAAAAGCATTGATTTGTCAAACAACAAATTATCTGGAGAATTTCCTAGAACGATAACCGCTCTGATAGAGTTGGTTTCGTTTAACGTATCAAACAACAATATCTATGGAAATATCCCTCCACAGATTGGTAATTTGAAGTCACTTGAATCTCTCGATTTGTCCAACAATAGAATTTCAGGTGGAATCCCCACGAACATGTCTTACTTAACTTTCCTAAGTTATCTAGATTTGTCGAATAATAACTTGTCAGGAAGAATCCCTTTAGGCACTCAACTTCAAGGATTTAATGCTTCCATGTATTCTGGGAATGATGAACTCTGTGGGCCTCCACTACCGCGAAAATGTTGTGGAGATGATCAATCGTCTCAAGATCCATTTATCTCTGGTGGCAATGAACAATATTACCGAAAAAGTACATATGAGTTTGATAGGGGGTTTTGTATCGGTGCTGCACTCGGATTCAGTACAACATTTTGGGGAATATGTGGTGCTCTACTGCTCAACCGTCGTTGGAGACGTGCATATTTCCTTTACTTGAAAAAGTTGGAAGACTGGATTTATGTCACGGTAGCGGTGTCTATAACCAAATTCCGACAGATGTTTTGAAGGTAAAATCTATTATTTGTTTGTAACAAGGTAATAGACTAGTGTTTCAAGTCATTAATGTTATGTCATTAATTTAACTTTTAATTATAATTATAATTATTATTATTACTATTATTACTATTATTAGGATCTCAATGGATTCCATATAACCACCAAAGCATCATAAAAATAAATATCACATATTCTATTGACATTTACTTTAAGATTACAGATTAATGTGATACTTTGATATATATGTTGTAGCCATAATCAGTAATTTGTAGTCCTAATTAATTGTATTTGAAATAGTTCTCCTAATTGTACTGGTTCTATACACTGTTTTTGAAAGGTTTAATTTCGGGCACGAGAAAGGAGCCTTCGCCCCCCTGCAGGAAAGTTCGTGATGGTAAATGTTATTGGAGCCTCTTCTCAGCTATGCTTCAAAGAGTGGCTTGTTGATATTTAGTTGTTGCTGATTGAATCTAGTTATCTTGTCACATGAGAAGCGTTTCATATGAATATTGTCAGTATTATAATTTAAGTAGATTGCCAAGAGGAGTTATGAAACAAGTTTATATTTTAGATTATAAATATTTCATGAATTTCTTAACATATCCTTACTTTTATTCTTACATTATTGACTATTATTACGTCACTGCAATTACATTTTAAACCATATCAAGGAAAATTAAAACCAATATAAATGATATATTATATACCCTTAAAAGACTTAATTTTCTTTTCATCTTGAGTTGCGTTACTTATTTTTGTAAAATGCTAAATCCGGTGGACAATAGGTTTTCTTTATAAAAATTTAGAGAAATTAAGTTTTAATGCCTTAAAGTTGAATATTAAGATTTAAGTTGTCAAAAAGAATAAATTAAACTTAAAGGTTGAATTTGTATTTAAACCTAAAATTTTCCTTAAAAGAAGTCATGTACAAATATATATGTAGTCTTGAAAAGGAAAAAGTATTTTTGTATTCTTCCAAACAGAATATATATATATATATATATATATATATATATATATATATATATATATATATATATATAGAATGCTACTAATTTGTAAGCATTTAATTTGACTATTACAACTTTGCAAAGTATTTTACGATCTTGAATAATTAATTTTGCCTTGCATGAGACGCTCATAGAATCAAAAATCCTTCTATACATGACAAATTTATGTTGGTAAAAAATACCGATGCATGTGGATATATTCATGCCGATCTTTATTATTGAATCAATCTAGTAGTGATTCTTCTTCTTCCTTTTTTCTCTAGACAAAAGCCCTAATCTCCATCTTAGATTTAGAGAGGGATCTCCTAATTTTGGAGAGACTCTCCCCTAAATTTCTCTTCTTGTCCTCTAATAATTTCTTCCTTAGCTCGTGTTAAAGAACTTCTCAGATCTACATAATTTGTTATTACTTTTGGAATATGATTGTTTTTCAAGAGTATATATCATGTCCACTAGTTGTTGCTACAATTGGTCATTTTCCTAATTATCTGTTATTTTGTTTTAAAAGATTACTATTTCAATTATTTGTATTGTAATATTTTTATCTCTTATAACAGTTTATAGTTTTAATATATTCCAGTCGATTAAACTATTTAATCCAAAAAATAAAAATAAAAAATCTAGAAAGGACCCAGACACTATTATTCTATCTTATCTCTTACAATTCTATGTTAGCGGTAATTCAATTTCGTTATAAAATTTATCAAGATGTATATCATTTTACATAAATGAAATAGACAGTCTATATAAAATTATTTGGAAACAATACAAAAACTAACGTTAAAAACAAGATAATATGTTTGGATTAAGATAATGTGAGAGTTATAGATATAAATTTTGTTATGAATAGTGAAATACTTCTTATGTTCCTTTATAACCAACTGTCTTTTTTGAGAAAAAAAATATTGTTCCTTTTTATATTTTGTTTGCATATTTCAAAGAAGAAGTAATTACTTAATTTCTTTGTTACATTATCACTAAACATTAATATTGTTTCTCTCTTATCTTTTTAACACTAATAGATTACTTTTCCTCTTTTCTTTCTCATCTTTCCAATAAATTTTAAAATGTTAAGATTAATATTTTATACTTAATTTAATTAACACACAAAATATTATTTACTCCCTCTGTCTCAAAACGATAATAAAAAGAAAATTTACACACAAATTAAGGTAGTTAAAATAGTAGGAGAGAGTATAAATTTTCTTCCTAATCTATCATTGGGTTTTAGGTTTAGAGAGAGAGATAAAGAATTTATGTGAAGCACTGTTTGTGATGTGAGTGATGTATAGTCAAGCATAAATTAGTCTTTGCAAAATTTATAATAAGAAGATGAAAGATTAAGGTGGGTGACATGACCTGTGTGATTGTTGCCGTACGTAAACTCCTTTCCATCGACAGCAGTCTCTTTTATTTTCTTCGTATCCCCAAGTAGAGAGAAGACCAGATTCGTCTACCTGCAGGCCTCGTTTAAACAGTAGAAGAGCTTCTCGCTCCCTGTCGATGCACCTAACTGAAGACAAACATACTGAATCAGCATCACATGGGAGCATAGGTAGCAGCAGTTAGTGGAGTATGGACAAACCTAGTGGAGCATGGCTTAGTGGAGCATGGGCATTCACTCGGTTGAAGGGCTCGTATTTGTTTACGAGATTACGAGCAATGTGAAGAGCACAAAATTGTCTCTTGAAGAGAGACGGTGCCAGTGAAGAAGAAGAAAGAGAAAATGGTGAAGGCTTTGTGGTTTTGCGGCCTGCTCTGCTCCCGAAAATGGAGAAGGTGAAGAATAGGAATGCAGCAGCTGAAGGCAAGAGAGAGAAGGGGAGGAATGAAAAAGTGAGAGAGAAAAGATGGAGAAGGAGAAACCATGATATCATGTTGCTGCAAGTAGGGGTTTTAAATTTTATTTTTTTTCGTGGATATTAATGAAGAAGAAGAAGAAGAGAAAGCAGAATACGAGGAGCAAGAGGTTTCAGCAGCCATGGAGAAAGAAACAATGAATAGACGAGAATGGTGATTATATTATTTTAACCAAGGTGGAGCGGTTAAAATCAAATACATGTACAGGAGAAAAGTTTTGTATTCTTTCATATATATATATATATACTGCATGAGAGAGAAATTAAGAGGGATGTTGGTTGCTTGGGAGAATAAAAGGAAAAGAAAACATGTGCCCATGTTTTCTGCAAAAGGGAAAGAAAACGTGAGAGAAAAAGTTTGTGTAGGTGAGAGAAAGGATTGGTATAGTATCAAAATTTAAATAAATTCGCATTAAAATTTGAATTTTAGTATTTCTTCGCAAATTATATAATTAGAATTAAACTCAAGTAAGACTTATTTCATAGAATGGAGGGAGGGAATATTACTAATTAGTGTCATTCATACTTAATTATTTTCATGGATATGATCAACTCAATGACATTCCTGTTCTCTACTAAAATAAGAAATTAATCTTTTTTTGGTACGTATAAACAGGTAGAGACTTACTAATTATTGTTTCTATTAAATCAAAAGGATTGGTTTATGAAATTAAATAATTACAACTTTTTAGTAAAGATGAATTATTATATATAAAGAGAAATGTTAAATTCACATTAAATTTTGTTATTTCCGCACATATGATCCATACATTAACTATGGTTGAGTCACTTAATAATAATACAAAATTTGTATTTCAAAATTGTCCATACCTGTCTGCAACAAGATACCCAAATCAAACTTTCAACCCCCGAATTATATAATAATGGAGTCCTGCATGTCCAATTCCACCACTAATGAATAAAGAAGCAACCTTTAGATCTAAATTTTGAGCAGAAAATGCATAACTCACAAACCCAATTCACTGAATTAAACAACAAAAACAAACAAATTCAATAAAAGTACAACCTTTGAGCGCTTATCTCCGCCAAGATCAGCATCTTCGAGTGCCTTTTTCCCAGCAACAATTCAATAACGAAGGCAATCGTCGAGCCGCCGGTCATTCTTTCCATCAATATACCCTTCGGATCGGACGAAAACTCACGAATCTGGCCACCAAATCGAGTTGGGAACTTGGAGGCATCAAATCTGCCGATGGGTCCAATCCCAGATTCGCCGGAGAGAAGCTTATCATAATAAGCATCAACTCATTCGGATCTTTCTCTCGCTTGGAGGCGGAATTGGTGGATGAAGCTGTGATGAATGAGACCCTTTTGGGTGGCTTGATATTGGAAATGGTCGTGGCAGAGTTTTTGCGAAGTGGGTCGAGCGGAGAAGCTCGGAGCGGAGAAGATTGAAGAGCTTGCATGGTGGAGAGAGAAAGAGGAGAGAAAAAAATGGTGGAGCTGAGGGATCGAAGCGAGGGAGATTTATGAATACAGGGGAACGGGAAATTCGATAAAAACGAGAGTTCTTTATATTCATATTATGGTTCAGGCTAATTTTGAAATACAAATTTTGTATTATTATTAAGTGATTCAATCATAGTTAATGTATGAGTCATGTGTGCAAAAATAACAAAATTTAGCGTGAATTTAACATTTTCCTTTATAAATGCTCTCTATGTTGGGTTGAAGTACACGTCGACTACAATTATGAACGGCCAGTAAAACATAACGTCATAGACGTAAACTAGCTAGACAACAAGAAATGTGCGGATTGAGTAATCACCAATTAATCAATTAATAATTAATTACTGCATATTCTTATTTTGGAGGAACTACTGGCCAATACGTAACCTAGCTGCCTGTCTTTTTTCTTGCTAAGTTTCACCTAGTGAAGGTTTTATGTGTGTTTGTGCCGTCTAGTCTAATGACTCAATTAATGACACCACATACGTACCATTGATGTAGCTAGCTTTTATATTTTCTTTATTTTCGTTTGTATCGTAGTTTCATGTATTTATAGTTTTATATATACCATATCATAACTTACAATTGTCCTTGTGTTTGTTAGTCTTACATATTCGAATAAGTTATAATCAATAAATTCACTAATTATAAATTAGCTATTAACCTATTATAAATTATCCTATATGAAAAGATAGTGACGGTTGAAAAAGAGATGAAGAGACGGTTCCAGAAAAAAGAAAAATGGTGAAGTAGAAGTTGTAGTAGTAGAAACACCCCAAAGGGGAATAACCGAGCGGAAGCCGGTGAAACAGTATTAGCCGAGAGGGAAAACGGCGTTTTTTTTTTTTTTAAACAAGACAAGACATCATAAAAGGAAAGAGAGGGAGAGAGAGGATATGAGAGAAAAGGGATGTCCTTTTACTCACTTTTCCCATAATGTGTCTGTCTCTTTCCATTTACTACTTAGTTGAGTAACTACATATATCAACTTGCATGAACAGTTAAAAAGGTTAGTACGTAGTCAAATCATTTACATGCAATACCCAGCTATATATACAGGTTGGTTATAAATACCTTTTTTTTAGCATACTAATATCATTCTTCTCATGCAGACATTTCTAGCATCGGTTTTTATTTTTACAGTTATTGATCCTTGTATTGGATTAGAACATCTATATCGCCTTCCATCGCTGCCCGATACAAGCTCCGATCCATTTTCGGTCCAAACTTAGCCATTGCTATACGTACAGATTTTGATCCGATCGATTTCTCATCTTTCCAATAAATTTTAAAATGTTAAGATTTGGACTTGTGATGGGGACCAGCCAACAGATTGACTAAAGTCTGTCTATATGAGATAGCGTTTGGTGGAAAAAAATGGGCCCATGGTAAAGCATTAATTAAGAAAAGGATCGGTTGTTTGTTTGTTTCCATGCAATGCAGAGCAAAGAGAGCAAGTATTTATTTAGTTTCCAAAACATTTCATATGGCCGTCTCAAAACAGACTTTTCCCAGACGTACGTACGTCAAGGTCATGTAGACTCTCTTTCCATTTACTACATCAACTTGAATGAACACTTAAAAGGTTAGTAGTCAAATCATTTAACTAAGTGTGTGTGTGTGTGTGTATATATATATATATATTCATGGCAATATCTAGTAATCCAATCAACGTGTGGTGGAAGTGCAATGTCCAATCAACTTGCATGAACAGTTAAAAGGTTAGTACGTACTCAAATCATTTAACCAATGTGGATATTACTTTTTGCATACTAATATCATTCTTCTCATCATGCATATATTTCTAGCATCTGTTGATTATATTAAATTGACTTCACATATGTTACGGAAATTCCATATATGTAAACAAAGAATCTTTTAGTTTCCAAAACATTTCATATATATCCGCTGCATGTTTATTTTAATGAGTATTCCTTTTATTTGTTTTGTTGGGGGAGCTAGGAGAATCAGGATTAGGATATTTGTTATGCAAATGGGTGGTGAACATTCAATAGGATTAGTTTGAACCTTAGAAATTATTATCTAAGTGTAAGGTCAGATTTTAGTAGTGATATTTATCCTTTTCTGATGACTCCCCTTTAAACAGAAGATATTTATGCTCATGTATTTTTGGTAGAAAAAAAAAACAAAAAATATCAACCAATTAGAGCTTCTCTCTATGTGTTTTTTTATTTTTTATTTTTAAACAGCCTCAAAAGCGGTTAAAATAAGTTTTAATTTCTCACTTATACCGATTATAGCATATGTTTATCTATTCGCGTTAAGAGTTTTAAACACACCAAATATATTTGACAATTTAATTTTTTTAACAACTTTTTATTTTATTTTAAATATAATTTATTTAACTCATAAACACTATACTATATTAAAAGTCCAAATACAACGCACCAAACACAGAATTAGGACCTTCAATATATCCAAAATATATAAAGCGGATATATATTTATCCTCTATAAGAAGATATTTTTTCTTTTTCAAAACTCTCTCTCTCTCTAAATAGAGTAACGTGGAAACCTGAGAATGGTAGATGGATGATAATTAAGAGGAGGAGTATATATATTCACAGCATATGTTCACAGTTATATTGGCTAATTGTTTTTCACTCTCAAATAGGAGGAATATATATATATATATATATATATATATATATATATATATATATATATATATATATATATATATTCACAGCATATGTTCATATATAACCACCAACCATTTCAGTCCATAAAATTAAAAAAGTGCCTGCAATTAAAAACAGAAAAACAGACAAACCATCCTGTATCTTTCCTTCAACCAAATTCATTTATTCATAGGAGTAGTATCATTATGGCATCAGCACAACACATTAGAGAAAGAGAAATGAGTGTTATTAATATTCATATAATTATGTAGTGTTTTTAACCCAAAACTTAATTATGAATGATACTCTTATCCAAATTGATTTTATTTGGATAAAGCATAAATATCACCACTCAAATGTGACCTTACGTAAATATAATCTCGCTTAGACTAATTTAACGAATGCGACCTTCGATAAATGAATGCTCAATAAAATAATAATTTTATTTAGATAATAATTTCTTTCGGCCCCGACTTGGGCATGTGTACTAAAGTAATAACCTTGTTAAATGTATTAAGTAATAAAAAATTTTGAGTCCTTAAAGGCCCAATAAAAATATAAATTAATAATTACTAAATTTTATACAAAAATTTATATATATAATTCACATATTCTTGAACTTTTTGTAATAACACTCATACAATAGACCCAAACTTTTCAGTCAATCAACAATATCCATATAAAAAGTCATTTTTTCTGAAAATATGCATCTAAAGTTACTTGTTTTTTCTTTATACCTAAATCAAATTTAACCTCATTCTTAACTTTTTGTAGTTCATACACAACTTCCAGAATATTTTGCTCATGTTATAACAAGTAGTTATTTACATTAACTGTATATCTTCTACACATCTACTTTATACTATATAACTAAAAACTTGAATCTTTTCATTTGCTATGTACATTAACTTAAAATCTTTTGTTTTTCAAGACATTATAAGTTTCACCAATTCTTTTTAGTTTCTCTAGACTCAAATTAATACATTAATTGTTGTCTCTTGATTTTTCTGACCACATACATAAATTAAAAAACTCCCTCAAAAATAATAAATATAAATTTATCGATAAATTATTCATTTATCGATAAATAAATAATCTCGCTAAAGTAATATTTTTTTCCGGTCCCAAGAGTATGTATTTTATCGAGGTTTTACTGTACTACGATTCTTCTTATGCAGACATCTCTAGCATCAGTTTTTTACAGTTACAAGAGCCAAAATATCTATTTGACCAAAAAAAAACTGGGAAAAAAATTGAATTGGCTCCTCGTTAGATTCTTTTAACGAGCACAATCTCCTTACAAGTAAGACACGGCTCAAGAAACAGTTCGTCCATAGCACATATAAGCAAGATAGAGATTATTTGCCCATTTTTCCTGCACATAAAATTATAAACAAGATTAAATATACAAAGCTCACATAAAGAAACTAATTCATTCAAATGCTCCCAATAATAGTACAATCATATTAATCCAAAAACATGATCAGCACAAAATTTATAATAAAACCAATCTGCACAAAATTTTAAATCTGAATTCTTACAATCATATTAATCCAAAAATCTTCATAATATTTGTTAAGATCACCTGTGAATTGGCTTGGTCCCACATCGGGTTTTAAGTGTGACGTTGAATGCTTGGTATATAAGGTTGTCATAAGACTAATCAGCTTTAACATTTTGGGTCAAGTTGGATTCAACAATTATATGATATCCTTAGTTACGGACTCCCAAGTTTCCCAACAAATTGTTGTCAAGGCCATGATCCATGACCTTGGCAGACTCTCGAGTAATGAGCATGTTCAATGCGTTGAGTGCTAAGAAGTTATCAAGTAATTCTCAAGTCTTAGCGTGTTGAGAGCATAATTCACACTCAAGGGGCGGTTTCTTGGTGTTGGACTCATATGTAAAGGGGGAGATATGTTAAGGTAACATGTGAATTAGCTTTATCCCATATCGGTGATTGAGTGTGAAGTTAAAGGCTGAATATATTAAGTTGTCCTAAGATGCTAAGACCTATCAACTTAAGCTTTTGGGTCAAGTGGGATTTAACAATAATATTAGAGCCTTCTCTATGAACTCCCAAGTTCCCAACCTAAACAAATAGTTACAAAAAACTACAGCTAAACACAGAAATTAACGAAAAATTAAAGATCCCCCAATTGGGAAAAAACACAAGCAAAAGGCGGAAAATATCACTATATCAAAGTGTGAAGAATATAATACGTTAATAGAACTCTCACACCCCAAAACCCAAATACACCCCAAACTGTTTCTCTATTTGAAGGCGGCTAAAACCTAAGAAAATAAAGAATACCTAACTATAATAACATATATATAGTTGGGCTATAAACCTAATAGGTCCAAATAACATAACAACTACTAGACCTTATCTTTCTTTCCTTTGGGTATTCGCAAAATATTATCCGAGTCAGGTCAGATGTCGGATCCCGAACTAGAATTTGATATACACATAACAATATTAACAGTAAAAACCTTGAAAAAAATCCAATAGAAAAAGAGGAAAGATAGATAAGAAGAGAGGTTTTCCGCCATTCTTGGCCAAATACTCAAAAATCAATATGCCAGTCAAATTTAAGGTCCGGTCCAAATGTAAATTTTTGCTAGTAAATTTTTGCGAGTATTTAGACTAGGAGTCGACTTGGCTCCACCAAAGCAATGGTGATCAAAAAAACCAAAAGAAGTTGAAATAATACATAAGAAGTTTATATCTTCACTAGCGAACCACCAGTTAACATGGTCACGCATAAATAATTAATCTTCCTAAAAATATAAGAAAGGTTAAAGACTATAGCTCTGTTTATTACAGTGACGGTGTAGATTAAGTCTTGTTTATTAAAGATTTCATTTCTCTTTTAGAGAACAACTTAAAGGTACTTTTGAAATAGATTTTAATGTTCAATTGTGTAATATCTCAAGTTCATAATAAATTTAAGAAGTATGAAATTTTTGTTTCACCTATCCAAAAAAATAAAAAATTAAATTTACTCTCTCCCAAAAGTGGGATTGCTCCAAAAAAATTTACACCTCTTAAGTGCAGTGCTTCTGTCCACAGTCATCCTATCAAACATTTTCAAACTATATGGCATTCCAAGTCACCAGAACACTTAACCACATGATCACACCAATAGAGAGAAAAATTAAAAATATAAACAAATAAATGGGAAACCACTACCCTTCAAATGTGAACAAAATCAAGGTGGTCCACTCTTCCCATGCATACTGAATTTCACCTAGTATTTACCTTATCGTGTGTGCTTGGAAATTGAGATGTAAGCAAGGTTTCCTGAGTTTCCACACTAGATAAGAGCAGCTTGATCCCAAGTGGCAGCTGTGGATGTGATTTGGTAACCAGTATCCCAACGCCTATGAATGCCCTCACTGGGATAAAGAAAATCCAGCTCGACAACCTACAACACCACAGATAAGCCTAAGACAGAGTTATTCATGACATAATAATGAAATTATAGTAAGAGTTTGCCAACATTATCAAAAACCCCAACCTTGGAGCCATTATACATAGTGTTACTCTTTACTAATAGGATTTACAAACTTCAATCATGATTACTACACTAGAGAGTCCTCGACATAAACTAAAATTAGCATTTAACTGAGGGAATATTGGAATATTCACCGGTTAAATGAATATCTAACAAGAAAGGATTCAGGTTCTAGGATTCGAGTTCGGTATTATAGGATTCAATTATTCGGCAAATCTCAACAAATGGGAATTCGAGGATTTTGGCACATATTTAAATGTTATATACATATATAAAATAATATATATATATATATATATATATATATATCCATACACATAATTATATATACATAAATTTAAATTTAAATACGAAAAAATATTAATTCATGACAAAATATATTAGAAAAAATTAAAGAAACACACAAAAAAATTACACATTTATACTATCTAGGAATTTAGGAAGTATATATTAATTTATTCTTATACTAATCACATAGATGGTATTAGTATATAAAACAGTATATAGTTAGTATTACATACAATACTCATAATAGTTTCAATTTTTATCAATCATATGAAAAAACTACGGAAAAATCCCCTAGAAGAATCTAAAACACACGAATCTGATTCAGAGATTTGACGAACTAACAAAGAATCCTGGTTTTTTAGACAAATATACATCTGTAGGCATTGAATTCCAAATGAGAAACTATTTATGAAGTTATCAAAACTAAATTCCCGTCAAAAAAATTCAAAGAGGTAATGTAAGAGACTAATCATTCCATTTCCATAAATTAACAGAATTTAGAAAATGATACTTTTCAGGCCCTTGAAATTCTGAAAAAATAAGATATAATCTCAACCTGATCACTAAATCCAGCATTGCGCGACATTACAATGCCCCACCGGGTACCAGCAGTTTCCATGGAGGTCACATGGAACCCTCCCTTCTCTTCACTTCTTATTTATCCACTTGAAAGGAAGTGAGTCACTTACTTTATAAGACTGTTGAGAGTATTGGGTCGTGCCTGCAGGAATTTAATTATAGATTCAAATCTAAGAGAAGAAGTAGAGAAAATGAAAACGAATTGCTAACACAATAAACCACGAAATTGAGATTCTGCATGCAAGTATGGAGAAGGAAAGACATAACAAGGGGTATGGAAACTCAATTAATCCACAACTGAAAGACACCCAAGTTTGAGAAGTAAGTTGTAAACTATAAACTAAATACACAAGATCACCTTCCGAGCACCATCTGTGTTTATTGGCCATATAGCAGGATTTGGACCAATCAGTCCCTCGAATAGAGATATTGACTTGGAATAGTTAGGCTCTTCATCAAATTTCATGTTCACCACTATCTCGAGAAATTGTTTCAGAGGTGCAGGACAGAAGCAACAGAGCAGTTCAGGAGAAGTTGCCAACTTTTTCTTGCAAACTAGTAATGATTTATTATCACCCTTACAGATAAAAATATATATATATATAAATTGTCCATGGAACAGATATTATATAAATAAAGGATTCTAGTCATTTTTGTATATAGGTTTTCAAATAATTAGTATACCTGATAACCTTGCCATGGCAGTCTGCCACGGTGAAGAAAAATGAGTGTATATGCAAGAAATTCTAAATCGTCTCTTCTACTAGCAGTTCTTCCCAAGTGAGCATGTACACTAGCATACCAAACAGTACCTCTACAAAATACCCAAGTACAGGTCAGAAATGGTAGTATAGAAGCTCTAAATCTAGAAATCATAGACCAAATATAGTAAAATATGTCACCTAAACATATCAGGACGTTGATCATATTCAACATGCTGATTGTTACCACTCTCTCTCCACTTTGTTGGTGCAACTCATCGTCAGTAAAGCATCAGTGAGGAACAGAGAAAAACAGACATTTCAAGAAGTGAATTAGATTTACTAACTCAATCCAAGGTCAACAGGAAACTTCTTTTCTTGAGCTGTTGATGGCTGACCAAGTAAAAAGTTCTCTGGCTTTAAATCTCCATGCACATAACTAGTATCAACAATATTAACCATCTCAGAGGAGTAATAATTTGTGAAAGTAAAATAAAACTGGGATTTAGCTATAAGAAAAGTTACCAATCTATACAATAGGTTGCGCAAAATACTAGGAAAAGTTGCATTAAATTTTAAGGCTTAGAAAGAGAAAATTGATAATCGAAAGCATCATACCCTCTTGAGTGCATCTTGTCTAAGATTGACAAAGACTTAACTGCAATACAAGCAACCATTTCAGATGACATCCTGTAAATACAGACAGATATATAGAAGTAAGATATGTGATAACAATAACCTGAGCCAGGGAATCATTCTACTAAAAACTAAAAATTTCCCAACTTTTCGTCATACAATGAGTGCCTAATAGAATATAACCACCTAAACCGAAATATAATTGCACATCTAAAAAATAATTATTGATGTGTGTGTGTGTGTGAGAGAGAGAGAGAGAGAGAGATAAAAAAACTTTTATATTTTAGAATCCATGAATGGCTCTTTTTTTTCATTTTAAATTTTTTTGGTAAGTAGTCCATGAATGGCTTATTGACAAAATGCTATAGAGGGTAGCAACTTGGCACTAAACAATTTAAGACAAGGATAAAGTACCCTTTAAATATGAATATGTTAACATTTGAAGAAAAAGTGTTACTCATGTAAAAGGTACTTTTGTGTTTCTGATTAAAATGTGGAGTGTCAATAACAATATGGGGAGTTTTGATACCAATTCCCTAATATAAATCATAAGAAGTAACAATAATAAGCCTAAGAAATCAATTTGAAATTAAGAGGCCAGTGGATTCACAAGCTTGGGGTACTCACGCCTGCCCTGAGGAATTCCAAACATCCCACAAGCTAGGTCCTAGCATGTCCATAACCTGAGACATTTGATGATGGGGACTCCAAGTCAAGAACAAAGAGGAGATTTTTTATATTTATTATTTGGAGTTTTTATTATGTTTAATATAAAAGTAGTTAATGTGATTTATGTATTTTATTTATTAGTGGGGATTTAGGACATTAATTAGTGATTAGGAATTATTAATAAGGGTATTTTAGTTGTTTAGTACTTTTATTATTTCCCAAGTAATAATAGGGTTTTGTCTCTTTAAATAATAATGTAATCCCCACAAGTCATTTAGACTACAGAATATTGATATTAAAGTTTTATTTCATTCCTACCGTAGAGGTATTTTATCCATCTTGGTGTTGATACGTGGAGTTGATACACTTGAGAGACCCTAGAGATTTAAACGTGGAGTTTAAATCCTGGTTTATTTTTCATTAATTCTTCATCATAAATCCGTCCTACATCATTTTTGGTGTCAGAGCTTAAGGTTTCTCCATTAAATTTTCAATTTTTGGGAGATCTTAGCTTTTTTTTAAAAAAAAATAAAAAAAAATAAAAATCGTCAGAGTTATTGTTCACGCCGGAGTTACTGTTCATTGTCGGAGTGTTGTTCATCACCGGAGTGCTGTTCATCGCGGTTGTTCACTGGAAAAAAAAAAAGAAGAAAAAGGCTTGGCTGCTTTATTCAAGAGGAAAAAAAAAGAAGGGGTTGTTGCTGTGTTGGTGCTACTGCTGCTGCTTTGCCTTGCTGCTACTGCTGATGCTCTTCTTTAGGGAACAAGAGGAGAGTAACCCTAATATCTAACTTATAAATATCTTGTCAAAATTACAATTTGCTCCCCCATAGTTTCATCTAATATTTCAGTTTTAGCTCATAGTTTACAAACTTTTCACTTGTACCCTTTCATCCTTTCTAAATAAGCCCTTACACTTTTTGAATTCATACTTTAGCCCCTGTTTTTTATTTTCTTTTCAGTTAGGCCCTTAAGTTATTAAAAAAAAGTTTTATTTTTTTTATTTATTTATTTTATAACGCATTGTCCCAAACACCCAATATCTCAAGCCACTAAAGAATTGATTGTCGAAGCAAAAGAGTATATTTGGTTTCTTGACAATGAAAGTGATCAAATACACTACCTTATTAATACATGTGGTCATAGATATTTGAAGCACAAGCAAGAAGAGCTTAGATGGGATATGGTTGATGCACAAGAATACCTTGGAGAATTGCAATGTCGATATCAAGATGAACAAAGAAAAGCTGGAGCAAGGAAACGTCAACAAGTTAAAGCAAAAGAACTTAGAAAGGATACCCATGATATTGTTTCTATATGTTCTTCTTTAAAAGATCACATCTCTTTATTAAAAGATGACATATCTTCTATAAAAGAAGGTCTAATTAATTTGCGGGCACATCTTCAAGCAGAGCAAGAGAAAGAAAAAGAGGATGTTCCAAATTTTGGGGCTACAGACAGTTGTGACGTGTCCATGGAAATTCTTGAAGTTCCAAAAGTTGAACCAAAGATTATGTATGAGAAACAAATTGAGGAAACATCTAACGTTGCTTTTGAGTTGTTCGTTACCGAGGAAAGGACGATTCGAGAAGTTGATCCAATCCTAGTTGACATTGTTGACTTCGTTGTTCCAGAAAGCTTATTTTCAGCACCTTTGAATATGAAAGCGATGCTCTCATCAATTCTCTTTCCAAAAATTTTTGAGCCTTACCTAGTGATGATGTTGTCAAAGGTGTTCCAAAATGTTCATCCGTTGCAGAGGAGTTCATTGCTTATTCTCTCATATTATAGAACTCGAGGTCGAGTTTTCTCCAACAAGAGGAGAATGATGGGAACTCCAAGTCAAGAACAAAGAAGAGATTTTTTATATTTATTATTTAGAGTTTTTATTATGTTTAATATAAAAGTAGTTGACGTGATTTATGTATTTTATTTATTAATGGGGATTTAGGACATTAATTAGTGATTAGGAATTATTAATCAGGGTATTTTAGTCGTTTAGTACTTTTATTATTTCCCAAGTAATAATAGGGTTTTGTCTCTTTAAATAGTGATGTAATCTCCACAAGTCATTTAGACTACACAATATTGATATTGAAGTTTTATTTCAGTCATACTGTAGAGGTATCCTACCGCAGAGGTATTTTATCCATCTTGGTGTTGATATGTGGAATTGATACACTTGAGAGATCCTAGAGATTTAAACGTAGAGTTTAAATCTTAGTTTATTTTCCATTAATTCTTCATTCTAAATCTGTCCTACATCATTTAATGTGCGTTAATGTAGAGACTTGGAGAGAAATATTGTCACTGATTTACCAATACAGGCAAGGCCGGCCATCATACCATTACATAGTAGTCTCCTTGCTTTCCTTTATAGTGAACTTTAGGAACTCCATGACTGCCACCAAGAGTGCTGTTCAACCAAATATAACAAATTTAACTCATTAAAAGTGGTCTGCTAATAGGAGCATGCATTAATAACAATTAATTTTTCTTTTTTTGGATAAAAGAAGAAACTCAAAAGATAGAAGAAAGTACAAAAGGGGAGGACAAGGAGCCCTCATTAATACAAAATAATATTAACATCCATACTTGTAAACTTGCCACTCATATGGAGGACCATTTGTTGCATCCTTTGCTGTTTCTGTGTTCAAATTTTAGAGCTACCTGGTATATATCCAACAAACCGAAGTGAATCACATCACAATAACTAAAGAAAAAATTTGCTGAGTACAAAATTTAAATGCTAGTTTAACAATAATTATAATATCACCTCAATAGCCCCAGGACCTGGACGATCATTTCCACCCGAATCACGATGGCCTACAAATACCTAACCAAACCCACCTTTGCCTAACTTCCTCTCGACTTTATACATTGGTGAACCACCTACTTGGACCTGAATGGAAGTACAATTGAAACAGAAAATGTAAGGTAAATTCACCTGATTGTGTATTTAAAGATATTAAGAGTAAGACTTAGGCCACCCCTTGTACAAAAAGTCTAGGAAAATGAACAGTTGAAGGGATAGTGAGTCATCGAATCACACAGATGGGGAAAAGAATTATAAAGCCTGTAATGAACACTTGATACAGAAAAAGTCCAGGAGGGATTTGGATAAGGGATAAACGAGGGGAAAAGAAGGGTAAAACGGAGAGAAGAAAGATACCTAAAAGGCCATGATCTCGATATTAAACTATATTTATCAACGATGGGCTTATCACTTTATACAGAACATAAAATTCCTAACTTTAATATAACTTAAGTACCGTTATTTAATAAGAAAACAAACTATTACCTCCATTCCATAATAAAAGTTGTTATAGGTTCATGCATATGTATTAAGCAAGTCATTTAATAATATCATTTAAAGATTAAAATTTGTGTAAAAATTCATTAATACCAATTTATGAGAAGTTGGGAACTACTAATACAAGACAGAGTTTCTTGAAAAAAATGAAAGATCTAAGGGTAGGAAAGCTAATAATTTATTCTCCTAGAAAGTTGCAAATGACAAGTAAATTTGAACAAATTTTCTTTTCTAAAACGTCTGTTATCATGGAATGAAGATAGTAATTACTACTACCTAGTATAATTTGAAGATGAACAATATTTACAAATTATTCCCAAACTATAATAGAAAATAATTATTAAGTTCTGCAACATTCTCCCTCTATTGAGAAAACTCACTCAAGTTCTAAATAGCGCTAGAATTCATAAGCTTCAAATTTTACCCACATAAACAAGAATCTTGATTTTCATTGTAATCACATTGATAGGTTGTAAACCACAAGGAGGGGATTTTCTTGTCCATCATACCATTGGAGTTGCAATTTATGACGAAAATCGGTATCTTCATAAATTACCACTTCATGTTCCACTTGATATTCCTTTGGCACGAAACTGTCACCGATTTCTCATCATTTTTGTTGACTACTTCAACTTTAGTTGTGTCTGCATATGGCTCTCCAAGTTGCTCAACAATCCTAATTTATTCTTCTTAAATTTCCTTGCGTGGAGGTTTTTATCCTTCTTTATCCCTAGGCCTAAGTGACAATGAAGGGCCCAGAGAGTTGCTTGAAGTTTTTCCGCTTCATTGTTTGTCTCTACACAAGATGTAAAAGACTAATGTATCTATTTACTTCCATTGCGTTCAACATGATTAGTAGAAGAAAGTTTTCTATATTTTTCTTCTTTATTTTGTTTTTTCTCTTCTTTTTTCTTTACTTTTTTTTGAGGATTTTACTAATAGAAATACATAAACGGGATAAATCTATAAAAAAATGAAAGTTCAAGGGTAAGTTAAGAACTCTAACAAAGTGAAGGACAATGGTGGTGTTGACGACAGTTTGTTCGAATCGACGGTGGAAGAAAGGTATTAACTTCATTAGTGAAAAAATTAATTCATACCTAAATAGTAATAATACAAAATAATTAATAGGTAATTCTCCGGGATATGTTCCACATAAACACTAGTTAGTTATAGTTGTATCTTGTATGTTTTTGAACTTGAGAGTCGTGTGTTTGTGTGCATATGTAAGGAACCTTTATTAAAAAGGGAAGTAAAAGAAAACTTTATACTCCCTCCATCCCATAAATATTACATCATATTCCATTTTAGGAAGTCCAAAAAAAACTGCAACACTTCCATTTTAAGTAACTTTTGCGAAGTAATATAACTAATCTACATGGGGTCATAGTTTCTTTATTAATTTAGTGTATAGAGTCCCTTCACTAACTCAAAAATTTTGTGGTTCACAACACTTTTTTTTACATAAAAGAAGAAATTTTATTAATAAAAATAATGGACACAATAGATGGGGGAACAAGAATTTCACCATCAGCATAGTAAAGAACATGAAAACAAAAGAGCACTTAAAAAGTGCAGCCAAATCAACGACAGAGAAATCTCTAAAAGTCACATTAATAAAAGCCCAAAGAGATACAAGAAAAATAATCCTATCATTCAACAACTTAAAAGATAAGTAACTTCCTCGAATATAAAATTACGCTCATTCCAAATTCCCCATTAAATTGAAAAGAAGGTAAACTTCCATAAAATTTTGGCATCCCTCTTACTTACAAATACTCAAAAATAAATTAGCAACATATCTTCCACAAAAGCAGGGTGGCACCCACTCCTCTCCTAACACTCCAAATAGAGAGCTCCACAAGCCCCAAACAACAAAATAATGCAGAAATAAATGAGCATGTGTCTCATTATTCTGCTTGCATATAAAACAAACGTCCAGATAAATAACTTTGTAAGGCCTACGATATTAAGAACGTTATATTCAATCTTTATAAAACTAGAGACCCACAAAAGCCTTGAATTTGCAATGGACCTTGGCTTTTAAAATATATAAAGCCAATGGAAATGAATTAAGAACAACAGACCAAGTCAAAAAAGAGGTATAACTCTTACAAGAAAATGAATTAGTTAGATCTTAAGGTCAGATGCGCTTATAAGAGGAACATAAATGAACCGAATCAAGCAAGATAAGCAGTTTTCATTAGACTCCAAATCTGTGAGATTCCTGAAAAAATTAAAATCCCAAGACAGGGAGTTCTCAGTGGGAGTATAATGCAGTGAAGAAATGCAATACACGCGATTAAAAGCAAGAGAAAATTGGTCACAAACTCCCAACCAAGAATCCTCCCAAAATCGAATTTGATGACTATCCCCTACCCCATATCTCAACATAGTTGTCACGGCGCCACGACGAGTCATGGCGGTAGCCGACTGCCAGGACGCCTAGGCGACAAGGCGACCGCCATGGCGTCCGTATGGCGATAAGTCGTTTACAATGTGCAATTTATATATTATTTATTTTACTTAACAAGTATATTGACAATAAAATTTTATATACATTAAAACCCAAAACATAACACTATGGAATAATATTAAAAGCACAATTATGTAAATACTTAGTAATAACAATCCAAAAACAAAACACTTGATATTAAAAACTAGTAGAAGAAATGAAGAATTCAACAAACACCACATAGAAAATAAAGTTGCAACCAATCATCACATATTACTAGTCTAATAACTAATAAAACACCACATAGCAAGCCAAAATAATGTCTAGACTCTCTACACTAGTCTCTAAACATCGTTCAAGCAAACTCATCAAGAAAAATATCATATTCTCCACGAGAACTACTCTCATTCAAAGGTGTAGGTGGTCTTTCTCCAAAATCATCCTCCACATCTTCATCATCATTTGGAATTCTCTCTTCTTCATCAACTTCATCATCAGAGTCAAAATTCATCATTATTCTGAGAGCTTTGAACTTTGTTGTCTGATGTTTACTTTGTCATTATACAATATAAAAGAAATTGAGCATATAAAGTAATGCAAAGAGTGAAAGAGCAAAACAATATATTTTACTTAGTTTATGCTCTCCCAAGTGAAAACAAACCTTAATGGGCAGCAAAATCAGAAGCTAGTGGAGGGCAGCAGCTAGTGGAGCACGGGGATGTGTGTATATATACACACATATATATATGTATGTATATATATATATATATATATATGTGGAGCATGGGGATGTGTGTATATATATATATAAATTTTGTTGCCCACTAAGGTTTGTCTTCACCAAGTAATCAGTACCCAAAAATTTGCTCAATCACAAAGTCGTCAAAGTCGCCCACCAAGTCGTCCAAGTCGACCACCAAGTCGCTCGACTTTCTCCCCTCCCACCAAGTCGCTCAGACGCCTTCCCAATATGCACCGACTGGACGTCTAGGCGTCGCCTAGGCGACGACTTGACAACTATGTATCTCAAATGTCGAACAACTGATATATAATCTTGAGAGATGAATTTTCAAGGACTTGCATGAGTAACACAAGTCCTGGGCCTGGCATCGTACCCATTCAAATGCATAATGAACTTGTTCCTTTGTGCCAAAAGTAATGAGATTCTAAAGAAAATCTCCAAAGTCATTTACCAACAAGAATAACATTCTCGATGACTAAATTAACCAACCCCAATCTCCCCCCCTCCAACATATATAAACATATTATTTTTCACCCCACCAAATGATACTTCTTCTCATCACCAGCTCCTGACCAAAGAAAATCTCTCATTAATTTCTCTAGGATATCAAGTACACTAACTGGGATCCTAAACAAAGAAAGATAATATAGTGGTATACTAGACAAACAAGCCTAAATCGAAGTAACCTACCCCTAAGAGAAAGTATGCACCTTTCCACCTATCTAAATGTTGAGCCACTCCGTCAACTACCGGGTCACAAAACGAGAATGACCTAAGATTCCCACCAAGGTAAACCACACTTCATAGAGACGAATTAGGAAACCAAATGAAGTTTTTAAGTTTTATAAAATTTGAACAAAAAGGTGTGTTGCAATATTGTGGGGCGGAGGGAATACTTGATAAATCTCATACTAAATATTTATTTGATTGCCAACAGCATTAATTATTAAAGGGTTAACTGTAATTACAAATAAAACTGATTAATTTAATATTACACAGTACGAATACAGTAAGAAATACGTTAAAGACATGTATAAACCTCTATATTTGGGTGTATATATTGTTTCATATATATATATATATATATCGATCTTCGACTCAAACCCCTAACACCAAAAGAAAATAGAGAGAAAGAACAAGAACAACAAAAATTTGCACTCATGAAATTATGACACTCTTTGGTTATGAGAATTAATGACCATTTTCTGCTACACCTTTAATTTATGAGCTTTAATTTGTAAGATATTATTATAAATTATGAAAACTCATTATACTAACCCACAAACTCAATGTAGTGGAATGAAAATTCGAAAACGCATGCACATATATACAGTGGCGAAGCCAGGATTTTTAGTCAGTGGGGTCAAAATTATTACTAAGTTATAAATAATTTAGCGGGGGTTCGGGGGCAGCGTCCCCGAGCCAATTTTTTTTAATACTTTTATACTTTCGGGTCACATATATATATATATTGTCGACGCCGGGTTTTCTCGCCTCTCTTTCTTTTCCTTTTTTAGCCTTTTCGGTTTTAGGTGATTTGGGAAAAGGTCGGCCTTGATGTCGACGGGGTTTTGAAAGATCGTTTTTTTCATGATGAGCCAATTAAACAGAGTCGCCAGTTGGTATATTTGAAATGGATGTACCAACTCATCCGAGTTTTCGTTTTTTATAAATCACTGGCTCATGTGTGACTCCGAATTAAATGGTCTGCGAATCGAGATTCATAGAGTTCGGGGGCTTGCTTAAGCGAGGGGAAGGTGTTAGGCACCCCCCGACTTCCGTGAAATACGGTTACCGCAATCTTGATGTTTTTCCTATCCTTTAATTCATGAAACGTATATGCGTGCGTGTGTGTGTGTGTGTGTGCCTAAATGAAAGTTGTGGTGAGTTTGTATGAAAGAATCATTTGGAATTCTTAGGGAAAATCGTGCTTTAGTTTTGAGAGTGCTTAAAAATGTCTTTTCGGTATTTACGAGAAAGCTTTATTTTCTATTTGAGAAAGATTTGATTTTAAATTGGCAAAAGCTATGAGATTTTATTAAGTGTTGTTTTGGTAAAACATGAGTTTTGTTAAACCTTAGCCAAAATAAGAATCGAGACTTATACGTTGCTTTCATAAATGATAGGCAATTTCTAGGATCTCTTTCGCCCTATGTATCAAGGTTTAGTAAAACGTTTATTTCTCTTTATAAACCCATTTTTTGTGACATTTGGAAACAACTTCCTTTTAGCTTTCTCGCAAAATAGGAATCGACTTTCATTAGCACTTCCAAATTTTAGCCTCGTGATGCTAATATCCTACTTTGATTAATTTTAGCAAAATCTTTATTGTTTTGGCTTTGAAATCCTTTTGTTGGGTGTTACAAATCGAACTAAATATCAAACGCGTCGGGGGCTATTCATGGGCATGTAAGCCATCAAAATATCCCCTAACGCCAACAATCACATATTTCACTACTACGGGGCCTTAAACCCGATTCTCGCTCTAGCGTCGTTTTAAGGCCCAACGATTACATGTTACAACAAAACGAGTACCTTGCATCTATTACACATGTCAAAACGTCCATCATCGGATTTGGACCACGGGGTCGCATTCCTAGGCTCACACCCAAGATTACTACATACCCGCAAAATGAATACTACGAAACTAAACAACACGGATTTGCCTAATACACCATGACATCCGAAAATGATAATCTAAATAAATTACATCCAATAAATCACCATAAATAAGCTAGAAATTACACCAATTGGATATCCTCGGGTTATTAGGAAGAATTTTGTCCCGATGGAACCCTCAATAATAATCCCTAATCCGTGATTTCACATCAATGTTCAAGAACAACTACATTCAAAATAATTCGGATGATAAAAAGCTTGGCAAAAAATGGTATAACAAAATGCTAAAACAAATGATTTTTCACCTTGCAAATAATCCCCACAATATGTATGGATTTGTGTATTGAGTAGAGTAGAAAATATGAGATGTAATCTCACAAGATGGGTAAAATTTCTCACTATTTCTCACTCCTTTCTCTCTTAATTTTTGTTGTTTTGTTGCTGTTTTTTTCTTCCTTCCCGAGCTGCTGCTGCTGAATTTTTTTTCCTCTTCTTCCTCTCTTGTTTCTGTATGCGAAATGGCCTGATAAGGGACTACCAAGGGCAGCCGCAGATTGATCTGCGGCTGGCCCTTGGTTCTCCCCCCAGCCGCGCTCGAGTCCCGTGCACTCGAGTCCCGTGCCGTCTCGAGTTCCGTCCTTGGCCGCGGATTGATCTGCGGCTGACTGTGCTGATTTTCTCATTTTCCGCACCTCGTCTCGATTTCCGTGCCGTACCGTTGATTTCCGTTGAAGGGCTCGTACTCTACAGTCTGGGCATCTCCGGGAAACGTGCCATGCCTTCCGGGGATGTCTGTCTCGGATGGCCTTATTGTCACATCTGCTTTGATTGCCAATCACTGCGGTGGTGTCGGGCGCTCGCCCTTGGGCCCACTTCTTCACTCCCGCAAGCCGGTTCAATTGACGATTTTGCCCTCCTGTCAAGGTTAGTACAGGGAACGCAAAATTTGGGTGTCTACAGCTGCCCCTCTTTATCATGTTTATGAAATGATGAATGAAATGAACAAGATAAAGAATAGACACCTGATGCATGAATGACAATGCACATGGATGACAATACATACGTGATGCTACACATATGCCTTACGATGCAACGTATGATGCAATGGATGCAATCATATTCGTAAAAGGGTATCAACGCAATGCGGATGATCGTCTCGTAACCCCCGGTTATCGTCGCCGGTTGGTTATCTTGTCAGAGCCGGTTATCGTCGCCGGACATCCACCTCGTAATCGCCGGTTATCGTCGCCGGTCGATCGTCTCGTCGGGGCCGATTATCGTCGCCGGTCACCCATCTCGTAACCCCCGGTTATCGTCGCCGGTTGGTTATCTTGCCGGAGCCGGTTATCGTCGCCGGACATCCATCTCGTAATCGCCGGTTATCGTCGCCGGTCGATCGTCTCGTCGGGGCCGGGTATCGTCGCCGGTCACCCATCTTGTAACCCCCGGTTATCGTCGCCGGTTGGTTATCTTACCGGAGCCGGTTATCGTCGCCGGACATCCATCTCGTAATCGCCGGTTATCGTCGCCGATCGATCGTCTCGTCGGGGCCGGGTATCGTCGCCGGTCACCCATCTTGTAACCCCCGGTTATCGTCGCCGGTTGGTTATCTTGCCGGAGCCGGTTTTCGTCGCCGGACATCCATCTCGTAATCGCCGGTTATTGTTGCCGGTCGATCGTCTTGTCGGGGCCGGGTATCGTCGCCGGTCACCCATCTCGTAACCCCCGGTTATCGTCGCCGGTTGGTTATCTTGTCGGAGCCGGTTTTCGTCGCCGGACATCCAAATCGTAATCGCCGGTTATCGTCGCCGGTCGATTGTCTTGTCGGGGCCGGTTTTCGTCGCCGGACACCCAAATCGTAATCTTCTTCATTCAACATGTCAAATGGCCGCAATGGACCTGCGGGCAGCCGCAGATGGACCTGCGGGCAGCCGCAGATTAATCTGCGGCCAGCCGCAGATACATCTGCGGCCAGCCGCAGATACATCTGCGGCCAAGATCGGGGTGTATAAGCGGCGCGCCGCTTCCAGATCTGTCACTTTCAACTTCCAACTCACACAGATTTCTCGCGATTTTTGCTTGTTCGCAAGGGCCTTTTGTCGATTTCTCAACTTTCCTGCAAAAACTGTTCCGGTAGGATTGATCTACACGCTACAGGTAACACTTTGACCGGTCACTTTTCAATTTCGTCAATGTTTTGCTATACATTTGACTATTTGCATGCTTAGAGATAAAATGTATGCTTTACAATGCTATGTAATGTACTATCATATATACATGCTATGTATTAACTGTGTGAGTCCTATTTTATGTTCATGAGGCGGTCCCACGTATATGTTTGCTCCTTTTTGGCAGAAAATCATGCATTTATGGCATTTTACATGCTTTATTTACACATGAATGCAAATATGATCTGTTGTGGCTTGAGTTCTTTGAAAAACATGCTTGGATATGCATGGGATGTCCATTTTACAAACGGAACTCTGCCGATTTTTTTTTTTTTTTTTTTTGTGCATACCATAACCATGCATCATGTTGCATTTAATTATTATGATGAGGCTAGAAATTCAGAATGTTCATTACATAATTTTAAAAGGGAACTTACCTTCTTTCTCGCCCGTTCTATTCCAGCTATGGATCGTGATGCGCCCAGTAGCTCTTCCGCCTCTCGGACTTCGGGTGTTCGCCGTCGTAGGGCTGCACCTGCCCCTATTCCTCCTCGTACCCGTCAGGCTCGTCGCTTAGCGGAGTCTGTCATCCGTCCTGATCACCCGGACGTTGAGGAGGTTGCTCCTCCGGAGGTTGTGGTGGAGGAGCCGTCCTCCAGCACATTAGCTCCCCCCCTCATCGCGCCTTATCTGGCGCTTCTGTCCAGATACCCGATCTATTGGGTCGGGATCTCAGTCGTCACCCCTCGGCATCTCTTGTTGCTAATGAGGTATACTCGATTCGGCTTTTCATTTGTTCTTGATTTCTCAATTTCCGGTTCTATCTGGATTGACCCATTGGTGATTTTCACAGGTGCCTGAGTTTACCCAGCCGAGGGGTAATTGGTTCAACATTTACTCTCTCTACGCGGCCCTGCACAGTGATTACTGGGAGATGGTGGACTCTTGGGGCTTTCGACATTTCTTCACTATCATCCCCCGTCAGTGCCCCTGGGGTTACATGAGAGCCTTATCCGAGCGATGGTTCCACCATACGCAGTCTCTTCATCTTCTCGACTGCGAGGTCGTGCTGACCCCCTGGGACTGGAGGTACATTACGGGCATAGAGTTCACCGGGTCCCGTGTCCCCCTGGATCTTGATATCACTCCAGTGGAGGTTCGAGCTTTGCTAGGCTTTGCTGCTGATGATCGGGTCTTTAAGGCCCGTAGTATTCGGTCCGGTGCGTTGGTCGTCGATGCTGTTGGGGGTCTATACGCCCAGCCTATCCCAGCGGATCAAGGCATTCGTGACATCCTGCTACGGCGCTTATTCCTGACTATCATGAGGGGTTGTTTCCTAGGGAACAACTCTTCTACCATCCACTTCAGCGTCGTAGGGGCTGTTCGAGATGTAGACCGGATTGGTGACTACGATTGGGGGTCGTTCACTTTTGCTTATTTCCTCCACGGTCTGCGTCTACGCTCAGAGGGACAGACTGATGCCTGGCTCGGTTTCTACCACTTTCTGCTGGTGAGTCTTTTCCTCCTTTCTCTTACTGTACTTCTTTTCATTTCATCTCTTTTCTGTATTTGATAGTGACCCATGCCTTGTCTTGTTTCTATTCACAGTTCTGGGCTTACGAGCGTCTTCCATGTCCGAGGCCTATCACTACTCTGGGCCCGGACACTTATCCCCGGGGTCGACGGTGGCATCACAGCACTTTGGAGGAGGTCCCCGTGTCGGGCAGCTTTGCACATTGTCGTATTCAGCTGGAGTTGATCACGGCTGCCGATGTCGTCTGGATTCCCTACCTCTCCGAGCATCTGACTGTGGGGTTTGCTGACGGGCATCCTTTCGGCCCGGAGTTCGAGCTTTCCACCCGTCGCCTCACTTTGCAGAGTGTTGGAGGCTGGGTGATGTATCTGGGAGAGCGCGCATTCAGATGCGTCACTGGAGAGATTCGCATCCCGCACTCCCTTTCTTTCACTACTTTCTGGCCGCTGGATTCTCAGCCCTCGGAGATCATGCTCGCCGGGGAGGACGGTCGGATGCTTTCTACAGGCCCCAGTACGAGCGAGGCTTTCAGGACTTGGTGGGTACCTCGTACCATCGGTCCCCAGACCCGGGCTACCTTCTTCCTAGGGGATATGGTCCCCGGCTCGGTGATGATGACTGACTGGGCAGCCTGCGTTCGGAGTCCCACCCACACTGAGCAGATAGACACCTTGACCCATCAGGTGGAGCAGTTGTCGCTATTTCTTTGGGTGTTAGGCCGGACCCCGGAGGAGGCTTATACCTACGATCCTGATGGTGCGGGTTATGATGCGGGCCCGAGCTCATCTGATGCCACCGCGCGGCCGTACATCCCCGACATGAACTTTGGGCCCTCGACTTCGACGACCCCCGGGGATCAGTTTGAGGATCCCGCCTTCATAGATGAGATTGACTTTATCTAGATCAGGATAGGATAGGGCTTTTGTACCTGTACCTGTTTAGATTTATTTTTCATTTCATGCACTATGTACTGAACTCATTTATTTATTTATGCACAGTTCTTTATCTTTTATCCTCATGAAATTCATATGCTTTATTATTGACTGTACGATGCATGCTTTTTATTCATGGATAGAAAATGACCCCTGTATGGTCCTTTTGATACTATTTTCACAGATGACGTCCTCAGATGTCGTGGTATGCTTGGATTCCATTCCTCCTACAGGGTTGCTTGGCAGCCTCCTCCGTTGGTTGGACGGTTTATCGCCGGCCGACAGGGTCATCGCAGATGGTCTTTTGGGACATTCTCGGTCCTTATTAACCTTTCAGGTGCCAGCGGGCTTTGTGGATGGTATTTTGAGATATTGGGTCCTTGTTCGTCAAGTGTTCAGGCTAGGGACAGTAGAGCTGACCCCCACCCTTGAGGAGTATGCTCGTTTCACCGGCCTGCCTTTGGATAGACCCTGTGCCCGGGTCACGTCTGGTCCCATGCGCCGTCAGTTCTTGACTTTTACTGGGTTGCGGAGGGCGGTTCTGCTATCGGCGATCACATCAGATCACCTGGTTCCTCTTCATTTTTTGATTGACCGATTCGGCTCTCCTAACAGTTTTCGCCACTTTCTTGGGGATTTTTCTGTATCGGAGGAGCGCTGGGGCGTTCTGAGGCTAGACGTTCTGATGGCCTGTATCATCTCAGTTCTGTACTTGCCCGCGGGACCTGATCATTTGGACATGCGGGTGGTCGCGGCCGTCAGGGCCCTTCAGGAGGATCACACCATTCTTCCCATGATATTGGCGGATACTTACACGTCAGCCTCATACTGTCAATCTTTCCGAGGCAGAGTATTTCGAGGGAGCTTGACTTTGTTGTACGTGTGGTTCATGAGTCATCTTAGTCCCATCGGCCATTTCCGTCGCCAAGGGTTTTGCTTCAGTCATGACATAACCACGCAGTTTTCATTTCGTCCTGTGAGCTGTATTGATGCGGCCTCCTGGGCAGCATTTCTGTCGGTCATCGAGGATCCCTTTCATCTACTGGTCTATTCGGGTTATTGCTCCTTTATGAACTTCTTGACTCATGTGCCCGACCTGGACTTCATTCCCATTGCTGGTTTGAGGGGCGTGACGACTTATCATCCCCTGGCGGTGATGGGGCAGTTTGATCAGACACAGGATTTTCACCTCTTCACGGGCGCGGCCGACTACCGATTCCTTATATCATCCCAGACAGAGAGAGATCTACTGCGGGTATATGATCTTTGGCCTCGTAGGATCCTGACCGAGTATAATGATAGTTGCCCCATCCAGACATTCGCTTATGTGCAATGGTTGCGCGGAGATTCAGATGTGGTTGGTGTGAGTCGGACTGGGACTATTGATGACTCTAGAGTGACTTTCCCAGACGATACCATATATCACTCGATCTCAGCCGATTCCTCCCCTAGTCAGGACACTGAACATAGCCGGATCCGACTGTCTTTGGTTGCTATTGAATCTGAGAGGGATGCCGCCATTGCCGAGAGAGATGTTGCTATTCTAGCTAGAGATGCTACCATAGCTGACAGAGATGCCATTGTTTTTCAGGCTAGGACAGTCATAGATGCACATTCTGGGACTGTCAGCCGAGCCACTGCCTTGTTGGACCGCATCGACATGATGGGACAGCAGATTTCAGGGGATGCTGATGCCTCAGATCTATCCACCACCTTATCCATCCTGCTTCAGTTAGTTGCAGATTTGTAGATTGTTTTATTTCCTGCATAGACTATGTTAATTTCATCGGTTATTGAAAAGGAAATCTTGTAACAAAAAGACTTATATATGTAAACAGGTATTTAAATTTAGTCATTTTCCCTCTTTGTTGTATCGTTGCCCTTCATTGGATCATCATTTTATCCGGTTGATCATGATTTTGACATTTCGCTTTATTTCTCTTCTCAAGTCTTGACGGAAATTTGACAGATATTGCCGTACCCCTGTCGATTTTATTGGATTGAGTTTCAGACTTTGGCTAACTGTTTGGTTTGATCAGGGTTATGTCAATGTGGTATGGAACTGATTGGTCGGCCGGTTTCGGGAAAGTTTTGAGGGTTTAGGACGGTTTATCTGGCTGTCGGGGATTGGTTTTGTTTTAGGGGAAGGATTATTTTAAAAGGGATCGGACCGCGCCATGATGGCTGCCTACGTACCCCCACAAGTTGGGAGATCAGGTCCTACGTAGTTCGCTCCTCAAAGAAAAAAAAAGGGAATTGATGATTTAAGCGTAGAATCGCTTCACTGAGTCAGAATTTAGGGGTTGTGGAAATGTCTCACCATCCATTTCTTGCAACATGAGGGCTCCTCCGGATAGCACCTTTTTAATTACAAAAGGTCCCTCCCAGTTTGGGGCAAACTTCCCTTTGGCTTCGTCTTGGCAAGGCATGACTCTCTTTAGCACCAGGTCATTCTCCTTGAATTTCCGAAGTTTTATCCTTTTGTCATATGATCGGGAGATCCCTTGTTGATATAACTGACCGTGCCAAACAGCAGCCACCCTCCTTTCATCAATTAGGGCCAACTGGTCGTATCGATCTTGCATCCAATCCTCCTCGCTTATCTGAGCATCGATCATTATTCTGAGGGACGCCATCTCAACCTCAATTGGCAGGACGACCTCCATTCCATACACCAAAGCGTAAGGGGTTGCCCCTGTAGAAGTACGCGTTGATGTTCGATATGCCAGCAGGGTGAGGGGTAGCAGATATGACCATCCCCGATGATTAGCAGACATTTTTGCCATGATCTTCTTGATGTTCTTATTGGCAGCCTCCACTGCCCCATTCATTTTGGGACGGTAAATGACAGAGTTGAGGTGTTTGATCTTAAACTGGTCGCACAATCCCTTCATGAGGGCGTTGTTCAAATTCTTAGCATTGTCGGAGACCAGAACCTCAGGTTGCCCGTATCGACAAATGATATTATTCCTGATGAACCCAACGATAACCTCCTGAGTGACTTTGGGGAAAGAGGCTGCCTCTACCCACTTGGTGAAATAATCGATCATGACGAAAATGAATCGGTGCCCGTTGCTTGCTTTGGGCTCTATTGGTCCGATCACGTCCATTCCCCACATTGAGAATGGCCACGGGGAGGTCATACAGTGCAGTTCATTGGGGGGCGTATGGATCACATTACCGTGCGCCTGACATTGGTAACACCGTTTGACATGATCATCACAGTCAGCTTTTAAGGTCAACCAATAATGCCCTGTTCTCAAAATCTTTTTGGCCAGCATCGGTCCACTCATGTGTGGCCCACACACTCCACCATGTATTTCGTTCATAATCCTTTGGGCCTGCGTCTCATCCACGCACTGCAACAGTCCCAAACCAGCATCCCTCTTGTAGAGTGAATCCCCACTCAAGTAAAACTTCATCGCCATTTTTTGAATTCTCATCCTCTCAGTTCGACTTGCCTGGTCGGGAATGGATCTATCTCTCAAATATTCCCTGATGTTATGATACCAGGGCTGCCTTGTCAACCCCACCTCGTCTGATAACACTGCCACATGTTCCTCATATGCCGGGGCATTCTGTACGGCTATCTCAACCTGCGGAATGTCTTTTCTTTTGATTATGTGGATTAAGGAGGCCAGGGTTGCCAATGCATCCGCAAAATCATTCCGACCCCGGGGGATATGTCGAAAAGCGATATCTTCGAACTCTTGCATCAGCTGGGTAACACAACGATGGTATGGGAGTAACCGAAGCTCTTTGGTGTTGTACACCCCGATTGCCTGTCTGATTACCAATTCTGAATCCCCGAACACTGCTAGCCTCCTCACTCCCATGTCGCGGGCCAAGCGGAGTCCCAAGATACATCCCTCGTATTCAGCGGTGTTGTTCGAATTGCTGAAATGCAGTTTAGCGGCCACGGGGTATTGTTCTCCGGTGATAGAGACCAGGACTGCTCCGGCTCCTGCCCCTTCAGCATTCATGGCACCATCAAAATACAACTTCCAGAATTGTCCCTCATCATTGCATTTCGTATCTGACACCCAGAATATATCTTCGCCCGGTAGAGGAGTTTCTAACGGTTCCATCCCTCCCGACGGCGTCTCGGCCAACTGATCTGCAATTCCTTGCCCCTTCATGGCTTTCTGAGTTACGTATACCATGTCGAACTGCTGTAAGATTAACTGCCATCTTGATAGTCGACAATTCAACATGGGCCTTTCAAAAATATATTTCAGGGGATCCATTCTCGATATCAGGTACGTAGTATGCCCATGGAGGTAATGCTGTAATCTCCCTGCAGCCCAGGCCAGAGCACAACAGGTCTTCTCGATGGGAGTGTAATTCTGTTCACATTGGCTAAATCTTTTGCTGAGGTAATAGATGGCATGCTCTTTACCTGCCTCATTCTTTTGTCCCAGCATGCATCCCATCGCGATGGCATTGACCGATATGTATGTCGACGCCGGGTTTTCTTCTCGCGTGTCCTTTTAGTCTTTTCCAATTTTAGCCTTTTGGTTTAGATGATTTTTTGGAAAAGGTCGGCATTGATGTCGACGGGGTTTTGAAAGATCGTTTTTTATGATGAGCCATTTAACCAGAGTCGCCAGTTGGTATATTTGAAATGGATGTACCAACTCATCCGAGTTTTCGTTTTTTATGAATCGCTGGCTCATGTGTGACTCCGAATTAATTGGTCTGCGAATCGAGATTCATAGAGTTCGGGGGCTTGCTTAAGTGAGGGGAAGGTGTTAGGCACCCCTCGACTTCCGTGAAACACGGTTATCGCAATCTTGATGCTTTTCCTATCCTTTAATTCATAAAACGTATATGCGTGCGTGTGTGTGTGTGTGCCTAAATGAATGTTGTGGTGAGTTTGTATGAAAGAATCATTTGGATTTTAGGGAAAATCGTGTTTTAATTTGAGAACGCTTCGGAATATCTTTTCGGTATACACGAGAAAGCTTTATTTCTTTATGAGAAAGGTTTGGTTTTAATTGTCCAAAACTATGAGATTTTTCATTAAGTGTCGTTTTGGCCAAACAAGAGTTTTAAACCTTCGTCTAAATAGGAATCGAGATCTATACGTTGCTTTCATAAAATGATGGGCAATTTCTAGAATCTCTTTAACCCTATATACAACGGTTTAATAAAAACGTCATTTTATTTATAAAATCATTTTGTGTGATGTTTTGGAAAACAATCCTTCTTTAGCTTTCTCATTAGATAGGAATCGACATTCATTAACATTTCTCAAATTTTAACCTCGTGATTCTAATATCCTACTTTGATTGATTTTATGAAAATCTTATCATTTAGCTTTGAAACCAATTTCGTGTCATAAATCAAATCAAGCATAAACACGCGTCGGGGCTATTCATGGGCATGTAAGCCATCAAAATGTCCCCGAACGCCAACAATCACAAATTTCACTATTTCGGGGCCTTAAGCACGATTCTCGCCTTAGCGTCGTTTTAAGGCCCAACGATTACATATTTACAATGAAAACTACGTCATTTCTACTTCTTACATCAAGATATGTCCATCATCGGATTGGGACCCCGGGGTCGCTTTCCTAGGCTCACAACCAAGTATCCACACACAAACAATCGGATATTACAAGAAAATAAACCAACCCGGATAATCTAACAATACCAAGACATCCTAAAATAACGATTTAAAGGAATTGATACCAAATATAACACCTTAAAACAAACAAAGAAATTAATGAACGAATATCATCGGGTTATTAGGAAGAGTTTTATTCCGATGGAAACTTCACTCATAATCCCTAATTCATTGTTCAATCAATAAATTACATGAAAAATTGCATCTAATTTGATCAAATGATATGATAGAAATTGATATCACAAAAGAGATTTCACCTTGCAATTGATATCCAAATGGATGTGAACTTGATGTATTTGAATAGAATAAGGAGTGTATTGATACAATCAAAATCAAAAGAATTGAATTCTCTCCTTTTTTCTCTCTTTTCTTCCTATTTGATTGCAAAATTTCTCTCTTTTTCCTCTCAATTTCCGTGCTCTTTTGCTGCTGGAATTTCCTTCTTCTTCCCAATTCTAAAAATTGCTGAACCCCCTGTATGCTGCCTGAAGCTGGCTTAAATAGGCTGGCCAGAGCCAGCCGCAGATCTATCTGCGGCTGGCCGCAGATGGATCTGCGGCTGGCCAGCTGGCACGCCTCCCATCGCACTCAGCTGGTAGTGCTGATTTCCTGGTTTCCGTGCTGGCGCACCCACTTGGCCGCAGATCTATCCGCGGCTGGCGGGCTTGACTTTTTCGATTTTCGTGCCACGCCTCGATTTCCGCGCCGCGACGTCGGTTTTCGCTGACAGGCTCGTATTCTGCAGTCCGGGAATTTCCGGGAGACGTGCCACCTCATTCGGAAATGCCTGCCTCGGACGGCCTTATTGTCACGTAAACTTGGGTTGCCCAAAACATTGCGGCGGTGCTGGGCGCTCGCCCTTGTGCCCGCTCCTTTGCTCCCGCAAGCCGGTTCAATTGACGATTTCGCCCTCCTGTCATGGTTAGTAGAAGGAAACGCAAAAATTGGGTGTCTACAATGTACATAAACAGGGGGATCCCATCCTTTGGGGGTACCAGCACCGGTGCCTCAGTCAGCTGCTTTTTAATGGTCTGAAAAGCCCTCTGACATTGCTCATTCCATTCTTGGGAAGCACCCTTCCTCAACAACTTGAAAATTGGCTCGCACGTAGTTGTCAAGTGGGATATGAAACGGCTGATGAAGTTTATTCTTCCCAGGAATCCTCTTATCTCTTTCTCTGTGTGAGGTGCCGGCATATCCACAATGGCCTTAATCTTTGCTGGATCCAACTCAATGCCCCGATCACTGACCAGAAATCCCAAAAGTTTACCTGATTGCACTCCGAAAGCACACTTTGCTAGATTGAGCTTCAAATTATAATTTCTGAGCCGATCGAATAGCTTTTTAAGATGGGTTATATGGTTAGATTCTACCCTTGATTTCACAATAATGTCATCCACGTAGACCTCTATCTCCTTATGCATCATATCATGGAACAAGGCCATCATAGCTCTCTGATAGGTAGCCCCTGCGTTTGTGAGACCAAAAGCCAATCGTCTATAGCAGAAAGTGCCCCAAGGGGTGATGAATGCGGTCTTTTCCCGATCTTCCTCCGCCACCATTATCTGATGATATCCCGCGAAGCAATCCACAAAAGAGTATATTTCGTACTGGGCTGTATTATCCACCAGGATGTGTATGAAAGGCACCGGGAAGTTGTCCTTGAGACTGGCCTTGTTTAGATCTCTGTAGTCTACGCATACCCTCACCTTTCCTCCAGGTTTAGCCACTGGGACTACATTGGATAGCCATTCCGGGTAAGTGGACACCATAATGATTCCGGCCCTGAATTGTTTAATGATCTCCTCTTTCACTTTTAAGCTCCACTCAGGTTTCAACTTCCTTAGCTTCTGCTTGACAGGCCTGAAACCCTCCTTGATGGGCAACCGGTGTACCACGATGTCGGTGGACAATCCGATCATATCCTCGTGCGACCAGGCAAAGACATCCTCATATTGGCTTAGCAACTCAGCTATTTCTACCTTTTGGCTGGTGGTGAGGTTTATCCCTATCTTGAGTTCTTTTGGCTTGTCTGGGGTTCCAATATCAATGGTGATGGTTTGGTCCAAATTGGGTTTGGGTTTATCCTCGACCCATCCTTTGATCTCGTCAGGCGCATCGTCGTAATCTGTCTCGTCTTGCTCAATGCCCATCAAATCGAAATCCAGCTCAATGTCAAAATCATAATCATCATTCAAATTTGAAAGATCGTTTGTTAGGCAAGGATTACTCAATTTGGTACACCTGACATGAAACAAAATACTTGTCATATATAAATCATTTTCCACGACGATCGCATTTTCAAATAACACGAAGGAACGACATAATTATGCAGAAAGTAAAACAACAACAAAAATAGAACTTCTTCATTCCCCCATCCTCTGGGGTCTACCATCCTGACGTCGGGTTTTACCCTTGTTTGGATATTATTGGCCTCACGGTCCAATTGTCGATGGTCAGGTCAGACGATATGTGCTCGATGAGAGGTGGCTTTATACCGGACACTTCCCCGATGACCACGGCCACATCGCCCGAGTCTCCCCTCATACCTTCCTTAGGAATAATCAACCCTGCCCAATCGATGATAGGCACACTTTGTTGGGCTCCTGGTGTGGCAACCTTCGTCCCCTCTTCATTGCTTATTAATTGTCCGGGGATATAGCACTGGGTTTCGAACTCTTCCGCGATCTCCTGTAAGAAACTTTCCCTTTTGGCTAATTCATCATTTGTGGGGGACAAATCTTCACCCCCTGCTCTAGTCATAGGCTCGCTGGTCCCCTGCTTATTGTTGACCGGGGTCACCGGGCTGCCGATCAATCGAATCGGGGCCATGCCCTGACGGCCTCTCCCTGTTATACCTCCATGATATCCCAAACCTGCCTTGCCTACCTGATGGGGTAGTTGAATGGGCTTGGTGATTCCTTGACTGCTTCTTCCTAACCCTTGTCCAGGCTGGAACTTCATCCTTATCATTTCCTTTGCAACAAAAGTAAGTTCTGGAGAAACCCTTGGTTTCACGGCTGGAGCCCCCAAGCATCTGTATTGGGGAGTGCTAATCTCTAGTGCCTGAAAACTGGCTGGTGCCGCCGACTCATCCATATTGATCACTGGTAGGCCATCTCTGGGAGGAGAAGGGTCATCACATTCGGCCGAGATTGTTACCAGATTCCCATTGATGATTAGCTTGATTTGTTGATGGAGCGTAGAAGGCACTGCCCCGGCCATGTGTATCCACGGCCTCCCCAGTAGCAGGTTATAACTGGCGGTGATGTCTAGGACCTGGAAAGAGATATCAAAAGTACAAGGACCTATTTCCACTGGTAATTCTATTTCCCCAATTGTATCCCTTCGGGAACCATCGAAAGCTCGCACCACCACGTGACTGGCCCGTAGGCGCTTGGAATTAATGTTCATCTTCTGCAACGTGCTGAGGGGACAAATATTCAATGCCGATCCCCCATCAATCAATACCCCATTCATGATATACCCCGAGGAGATTACCACAATATGTAGCGGTTTCCGGTGTCCCCTTCCTTCCTTGGGTATGTCCTCATCTGCAAAGGATATCACGTCGTTCTCCATCAAATGGCCCACCAGCTGGCCGAAACCTTCCTCACTAATTTCCTTGGGCACGTATGCCTCCTCCAGAACCTTCGTCAAAGTTTTGCAATGCTTATTGGATGACAACACCAGGTCCATGACTGATGTTAAGGTTGACTCCTCATTTAAAATCTGAATCACCCTCGTTTCCGGATGATCCATCCTTCTCAAGAATTCTATGGCCCTGTCCTAGGAAATCTCTTCATTTTTTTTCTTTTGGCTTTCAAGGACTCGCCCGGGAAGATATAAGGGGTTCCCCTTTGTCGTCACAGAAGCACAACTGGCCGCTTCCTCTGGCGTTCCCCCATAATTCCAGGGTACCGTCTTTAGACTATTGATAGGGATTTGCGGCCTCGCGGCAAGGATGAGGGGCCTCGGAGCTGTCACCTTGACAGGTCCCTCTGTGCTATTCGGACTCACCCCCATCAATCTGATGGGCACTCCCCGTGCACTCCCATGCTCATGTATCACGTTGATCATCCCCTCAATTTCCTGCACATAGTTTAACCTCGACGGCCCCCTAGCTTCACTCGCCTCCGTCATATTGACCCCACCTCCATCATGTCTAGGCAGGGGATTTGCTTTAACATTCGGGGAGTCTGGCTGTTCCACCACAATTTCCCCACTGTCAATCAGGTTTTGGATTCGATGCTTCAACGTCCAACAGTCTTGTGTATCATGGCCAGGGGAACTGGAGTGGTATGCACATCGCTTGCTCGGGTCAAACCTTCTACCCTTTGGGTCACTCGGTGGTGCCAAACCAACTATCTTCTTTTGGGCTACTAATACCGCTAATACTCGTTCAAGCGGCTCCCCGAGCGGGGTGAATACTCGATTTTGCGAGGCCTCATATCTCCTTCGTCCCTCTGCTCTTTGATCTGTGAAGTTGGGCTGCCGGGATGGCCCTACCCTCTGCACCTGTACCGGAAGATGGCTTTCTGCCTTTTTGGACGAGCCCTGAAGGATGAGGGAAACGTCCTCCTCTTTTTTCTTTTGCACCCTTCGGGAAGTGCTGCCATAATTACCGCTTTGGATCTGTTCTGCAGCCGTTTCCAAAGCCGTGAGATCCCGAATTTTGCCGGATTTCAAACCCATGTCCACCATTTTCTCCGTGTTTTAACATTTCGGCGAAAGGCCTACCAATCCCTGATATGACTCGTTCATAATACGGTGCCTCCTGTATGTCTACAAAAGTCATCACCATCTCCGATTCGCTCATCGGGGGGTTCACTTGCGCGGCCATGCCCCTCCATCGTTGCGCATATTCCCTGAAGGATTCCCTAGGCTGCTTCTTAACTTTTGTCATTTGGTACCTGTCAGGGGCCATCTGGGCCTGAAAGCTGTATTGGGTTAAGAAAGTATGGGCCAATTCCTCCCAGTTGTGGATTCGGGCGTTGTCAAGGCGGGCATACCAGATCCTCGCCTCCCCTGTTAAGCTTTTCTGGAATAGCTGCATCCTCAACCCCTCGTCCTCGGCATAAGACCCGAGTTCTCCAATGTATATTTTCAAATGCGTGTAGGGGTCTCCCTTTCCATTGTATTTTTCAAACTCGGGGACTTTGAACTTTTCTGGATATCTGGTTCCGGGGAAAACACACAGATCCGAGTAATTGACCCTACCCAGGGAGCCTATGCCTCGCAGAGATTGGATGGTCTCCTCCATGTGTCTCATTTTTTTTCGAAGGTCGTCAGTGTTCCCTTCCTCTGGGATAGTAATCACTGTCTTGTTAGGTATGGGAACGGCCCTTGGAATGACTGGCTCGTCCTTGAGTTGGGGTTGGTCATCCTTACCCAGGTTTGCAATATTTTTAGGAGGATTCTGGTCACCCCCTGGTGGTGGAATATTATGTGGTCCTTGGCTTGGCGGATCCTGTCTGAGTAGGAACTGCTCTTTTAGCATCGTGACCATTTCCATCATCTGTTTTTTGAAGTCATCAAACTCTTCCCGAGATATGGAACCATGATTAGGAAGATCAGCCATTTCAGATGTAGAACTTTGGGCTTTCTTAGACTGCGAACGGGTTTGAGGAGCAATCCTTGCAAAACAACGGTTCGAAGTTTAGTCCGGGGAAATGAAAGGATATGGATGCATGCAAAACTGTAACTTTTTGTGCTTTGGGTTTTTTAATCTTTCCCTGTAAAACAGAAAGTTAGTAGTCCTTTAATGCAATAACCAACGCTAAACATGCTTTATTATGCTTCCCCAACTATTCCCTGCAATTCACAGAGGTTAGTAATCTTTTTTGACACAGGAAAAGGATATATGAATATTGAATGAGATCATGACATTTAGACATATAAACGTAAAAAGGCATGAAGAGACTTTTCCTGCGTTGGGTTAATCTGAGGATGACCTATCCTAGGGTTACTCTCACGGGCTTTTCGGCATGAAGGTCCCCAAATCTTCGCAATCTACTCGTTTGAGCCCTTTCGATTGGAGCGGATTTGGGTGGTGCGTTTCCTGAGCCATCTCCGGGGAGCAGCCCCTTCGAGTCCAGTAATAAGCAACCGACAGGTTCGCCTCAGGAGGAGGTACTCTCTCAACATACATTCACATTCATCGTCCTCACCGTATGCAAATGATTACTCAAAAGTAAAGCAATTCCATTCAAATCATTCATTTATTCGACAAAACACACATTCACACAACAAAAGTACAAAATCAAAATATCGCACGCACACACCTTTTATGAATTTAAAAGGATAGGATAACATCAAGATTTGAACGCGGCTTAAGCCCTCAAAAGTTCCCCAGCGGAGTCGCCAGCTGTCGACGCCGGGTTTTCTCGCCTCTCTTTCTTTTCCTTTTTTAGCCTTTTCGGTTTTAGGTGATTTGGGAAAAGGTCGGCCTTGATGTCGACGGGGTTTTGAAAGATCGTTTTTTCCATGATGAGCCAATTAAACAGAGTCGCCAGTTGGTATATTTGAAATGGATGTACCAACTCATCCGAGTTTTCGTTTTTTATAAATCACTGGCTCATGTGTGACTCCGAATTAAATGGTCTGCGAATCGAGATTCATAGAGTTCGGGGGCTTGCTTAAGCGAGGGGAAGGTGTTAGGCACCCCCCGACTTCCGTGAAACACGGTTACCGTAATCTTGATGTTTTTCCTATCCTTTAATTCATGAAACGTATATGCGTGCGTGTGTGTGTGTGTGTGCCTAAATGAAAGTTGTGGTGAGTTTGTATGAAAGAATCATTTGGAATTCTTAGGGAAAAATCGTGCTTTAGTTTTGAGAGTGCTTAAAAATGTCTTTTCGGTATTTACGAGAAAGCTTTATTTTCTATTTGAGAAAGATTTGATTTTAAATTGGCAAAAGCTATGAGATTTTATTAAGTGTTGTTTTGGTAAAACATGAGTTTTGTTAAACCTTAGCCAAAATAGGAATCGAGACTTATACGTTGCTTTCATAAATGATAGGCAATTTCTAGGATCTTTTTCGCCCTATGTATCAAGGTTTAGTAAAACGTTTATTTCTCTTTATAAACCCATTTTTTGTGACATTTGGAAACAACTTCCTTTTAGCTTTCTCGCAAAATAGGAATCGACTTTCATTAGCACTTCCAAATTTTAGCCTCGTGATGCTAATATCCTACTTTGATTAATTTTAGCAAAATCTTTATTGTTTTGGCTTTGAAATCCTTTTGTTGGGTGTTACAAATCGAACTAAATATCAAACGCGTCGGGGGCTATTCATGGGCATGTAAGCCATCAAAATATCCCCTAACGCCAACAATCACATATTTCACTACTACGGGGCCTTAAACCCGATTCTCGCTCTAGCGTCGTTTTAAGGCCCAACGATTACATGTTACAACAAAACGAGTACCTTGCATCTATTACACATGTCAAAACGTCCATCATCGGATTTGGACCACGGGGTCGCATTCCTAGGCTCACACCCAAGATTACTACATACCCGCAAAATGAATACTACGAAACTAAACAACACGGATTTGCCTAATACACCATGACATCCGAAAATGATAATCTAAATAAATTACATCCAATAAATCACCATAAATAAGCTAGAAATTACACCAATTGGATATCCTCGGGTTATTAGGAAGAATTTTGTCCCGATGGAACCCTCAATAATAATCCCTAATCCGTGATTTCACATCAATGTTCAAGAACAACTACATTCAAAATAATTCGGATGATAAAAAGCTTGGCAAAAAATGGTATAACAAAATGCTAAAACAAATGATTTTTCACCTTGCAAATAATCCCCACAATATGTATGGATTTGTGTATTGAGTAGAGTAGAAAATATGAGATGTAATCTCACAAGATGGGTACAATTTCTCACTATTTCTCACTTCTTTCTCTCTTAATTTTTGTTGTTTTGTTGCTGTTTTTTTCTTCCTTCCCGAGCTGCTGCTGCTGGATTTTTTTTCCTCTTCTTCCTCTCTTGTTTCTGTATGCGAAATGGCCTGATAAGGGACTGCCAAGGGCAGCCGCAGATTGATCTGCGGCTGGCCGCAGATTGATCTGCGGCTGGCCCTTGGTTCTCCCCCCAGCCGCGCTCGAGTCCCGTGCACTCGAGTCCCGTGCCGTCTCGAGTTCCGTCCTTGGCCGCGGATTGATCTGCGGCTGACTGTGCTGATTTTCTCATTTTCCGCACCTCGTCTCGATTTCCATGTCGTACCGTTGATTTCCGTTGAAGGGCTCGTACTCTACAGTCCGGGCATCTCCGGGAAACGTGCCATGCCTTCCGGGGATGTCTGTCTCGGATGGCCTTATTGTCACATCAGCTTTGATTGCCAATCACTGCGGTGGTGTCGGGCGCTCGCCCTTGGGCCCACTTCTTCACTCCCGCAAGCCGGTTCAATTGACGATTTTGCCCTCCTGTCAAGGTTAGTACAGGGAACGCAAAATTTGGGTGTCTACATATATATATATATATATATACACACACACACACACACACACTATATGACAATGACAATATAATAAGTAATAATATATGGTATATATACACTATATTGATTTATAATAGACTTTTTTTTAATCACAACTGTTCATAAGTAATTAATTCATTAATTATTTTTAAAAATAATATAAATTAGATTATTATTTAGTTTAAAATATTATAGAGAGAGATACATATATTGAGAGGATATGAGTCATATGTGGTTAAAATTTGATTGACAAAGTTATAAATTTTCAATTTGACCCCGTATAGTAGAAAATTTATAAAATTTTAGTGGGGTCAATTTATATATAATACTTAAAAATTTTAAAATTTACCTTACATTATAAAACAAATTTTTTTTTCAGTGGGGTCAATTGACCCCACAATAGTCTACCTAGCTTCGCCACTGCATATATAGATACACATGGATAGAGAGAGAAAATAATTTACCCTCTCAGGAAAAGGGACAGTGTTCCCTTCTTCTTCCTGACCAGTAACCTTATTAGCACTCAATCCACCACTAGCATCCGCCATTTCCTCTTTCTCCCCAATAATCTCAACTTGTCCTTCTAAATTCCACTTTAAAAAGCCCCCTTCTTTTTTGTACTCTTCACACTTCTTATCCTCTGAAACCACAACCACCTCCTCTTTGTTCTTCTGCTCCTGTTCCGAGGCCTTGGCTGCAGCATTTTAGCTGGCTCCGCCGCCTTAGCCTGCTCCGCTCCTTAGAGGATGCCGCCCGAGTCTTTATATAGTTACCCACCAAATGCTCCGATTTCATGGCTTCCAGAGCACGGCGGCGTACTCCACTGCGCAGCTCCAGCATTCTTTACCCATACAAAACAACAAATAGACCCAACTGAATGGAACATTATCTGCTTTCGCCTCAATGAAGCCCTAAACATCACTGGATTAATTTGTTTGCAAGTCAATACAATTTCGAAACCTAAGCAATTACAAGTGATGTGGTGAATGATTTGGTGAATTTAATGAAAAATCATGTAATCGAAGAAGAAATAATCGGATCAAAAAATGGGGTTTGATGGTGGTTAAGAAGATATTACGCAAGGTTCTCAGACCCGTACCTCGACCGGTCATCGAACCGGAAAATGTATCTACTGAGTGGGTTTACTGGTTCAACCATTGGACGGTATCGAGTGAGTGGGTTTACTGGTTGAACCATTGGACGGACCGTTATTATTCAGTGACGTCATTAATATATTAAAATATATATTATTAGTAATTAATAAAATTAATAAAATTTTAAAAATTTCATTTTTTATGAACTAAAACATAATAAATATGAGTTACAATATTAATAAAAGTGGTTAATTTTAATATTAAAATTTTGTTGGTAAAAAAAATTAAAAATCGGGTCAATTAACCGGGTTTACCGGTTGGACTACCGGTTAAACCGGTGATCAACGGGCCAACCCGAGTTTTGACCAAAATCGAGTCATTGGTCCAAATCGGACCGGAAGACGGACCAATTCTGGTTTTTACCGGTCCGACCGCTGGTCCAGTTCGGATTTTAAAACCATAATATTATGAGAGATAAAAAGAGTTCGAATAAAATGATTATGGAAATTAAGTATCTAACCTAATTCAATAATTCAAACCATTGCATTTAATAAGGACTTTAAAAAGGAAGTTTTTTACCCTTGTATTTGAGCTTTAATTTGGAGAAAAAAGAAAAAGAAAAAGAAGGAAGAAAAAAAAAACGATGTATTTGAGTTTTTTAATAGAAGAGAAAACAAAAAAAATTTAAAAGAAAGTGGTGGCTTTGAGTTTTAGGAACAAATTAAAAATTATTTGTTTGAGTTTTTTTTATGAAATAAAGGAAAAGAGAAGGATGGGAGATTTTTTTTTAAATTTCCTCCCAAACTTGAAAGATTTTGAAAGTTAACTTTGGTAGACTTAAGCGAGATATTAAAATACCAAAATTATCTTTATAATAGTTCTCAAATTTAATCTCATAAAGTAAAATAATAATATTCTTTTAAGTAAAATATTTGTTCCAAAACTCACAAATACAAGGAACAAAAATTTCCCACCACCGCGCCTTTGGCCGGATGGTAGCAGCAAAGGATATGAGATCGAACCTTGACATTGACAAGAATGGGTGTGTGAATGTGTTTAATTTCAATCTAATTAGCAAACATAAATAAAAAATTAAAAAATCCTTTCTTTTACTTTCTTTTCTCTTGTAAGTTTAAAATTCCTTTATTTTCTTCTCTGTACAAACTCACAAACACAACGCAACTCCTTTATTTTCTTATCTGTACAAACTCACAAACACAACGCAACGTTAGAATGTGTGTGTGTTAAAAAGTAGAGAAAAGAAAGGAGAATGAGTGAATATAGGGGATGACTGTTTACATCTGTTCAACACCTTGAACCGGTCATGAATCCTGAGGCAACTTGGATGCAGAATCCTAAAGAAGTAAAATAAAAAATGTAAGTTTGAATGCAATAGAAGGGAGCTTAACTTTCATCTGAAAAATCTAAAGGCGAAAGAGAACGGCCATCGGCCATCATCAGTAAAAATCTACTGCATCACAAATGCAACAAAAGTTGGCACAAACTTGACTGATAGAATACTGTCATAATTTGTATACATAATTCTACACTCTGGATAACTTGAGATTGAAATCAAATACAGAATTTCCTTTTTCTCTTGTAAAGAAGAAAATTGTAAAATATTTTAGCTATTACAAGTAATACAATCATATATTATCATGATCATTGTCCTCTATGTTTCCGATAACTTCATCTTCATGTTGGTGCAAGATGGTTTCTCCATCGCTGTCATCAGAATGAGCTGCCTCTTCAGAACTCGTCTTGCTCTCATTTGTAAAATTGTCGTTCGACTCCGTGGAATTAACCACAGTTTGCTTCTCCATCATCCCAGACAATGCCAATCTCGGATTCCACTCAAGAACATCGTCAATGATGTTAGAAACCCGCTTCTGATACCTGCAAGAGGGGAGAGCTTTCACATGAGCCAAATGCATTATTAAATATTGTTGCCGGTGGTCCAAGGAACAAAATAGGATACGGGTTTGGTTCTTTATAAATGCTTTGAATACACACATGAAAGATAAAATCTGGTTTCTTGTACAAATTATAATATTGTTAAGTTCACCCCACAATACAAAGACTTGGCCAGATGAATCCAAGACATGGGCTTCAGGTTTACCCACAGATTAATTGCAAGAATGGCACCAAAGAAAAAATAAATTTTGTTTGAATCATCATGAACAGTATGAGGTAACTTCACACATGAACTCACTAGCAAATCAGTGTTTGAGTTGATATATTTCTCCGGAGCTCAACTTATTTTTGCCAGGTAATCATTTTCAGCATAAAGCAAGGAAAAGGATGACATGGGATTCGTTTTCAGCTTACCCCAACTAATTTGGGGTAAACGGTATTGTTGAGTTGAGTTGAGCAACAAAAAGGATGGCCTTCACCGATAGATGGACCCGATTTTGGCAATTCTAATACACCCTTCATCTAGAAAAAATAGTCCTACTTTCATTGTAATGTGCACTGCAAATGGGACTCCATCCGTTCCAAAATGATATATACATTTTCCTTTTTCATTCCAAAATTAGAGATACATATCTATTTTAGACTATAAAGTGACATAAAGTTCCTAACATGCCATTAGGTAGATTGAATACTAACATGCTACCACTACTACTACTATATTTTCAGCAAATGTTAGCCGTATGTTGGAAAAATAAATTTTTGTTTAAAAGTTGTCATTTTAGAAACGTATCTCTAATTCTCAAACGGAGAGAGTATGATTCTTTTCTAGACAGTTAAAATACCATAAACCTGTGTTTTTGAAAAATTGAAAGCATTGTCGAACATCAATAATAAGATATTTTGTAATCGCTTAAGAAAGCATATCCTATTATATAGCTTACTACATAGTGCCATTTTTTAATTAAGTGAAAAATAACGTCTACCGTATGATATTAAAGAGAAGCATCCCATCTAGTTTTTCACAAAAGAATATACTCAGGAGAGCCTAACACTGCACCTTGCATGAATGGGCAATGCGCTTGGGAGCCATTTTTCCTACATGATCCTCTTCATTTATTTTTCTATCAATTGTATATACTATACAAAACAAGTATAGATTTAAAGATTCTAGACTTTGCAAGAAAAATAATTTTAAAAAAGTCATAAGGCACCACAATTCATTTCAAGAATTGTAGAGCTTCAAAACCTTCATTAAATTGACGCAAAAAAAACTAATTCAGCTGAGACGGGGCCTAGGCGGTCATGTCAAATCCGGGCAGTTTAGGACCGCCTAGAGCCTAGGCAGGGCCTGGGTGGGGGTGGTTTAGAAGGACTTTTAGAACACTGAATGGGAAGTGAAGTAGTTTCTTTTTTCTTTGTCAGATTCATCTTTTCTAACTAATTCTCGTATTTCTATTCCTATTTTCTCTCTTAATGCAAAATCATGTGCGCTAAATCTTCTAATTTTATAATGAATATCCTTATGGAGACTAATTACATTCATGTTCAACTTCAACTAGCAAAAGAAATGTACAACTACAAATTGTTTTAACAATAAATTTTCAATGCTTGTTTACTTGCAATACCTATAATTTTTCAGTTAAGCAGTCAGGTTTTATTATCAAATATAGAAAACTGACCTGGCTCTAGCAGCCTCATCAGGGGCATGATGCCGCAGAACTAATATCACCACGGCAGCCACTACTGCATAGAAAAGCCTTGATGTCCACTTTGGTCGCTCCTCCTCATCTTTCTGGGGCCAAAAACGGAATAATTCTCTTAGTGTTGCTTCCTCTGCAAGGATGTTCGGGAAAATCCAGACACGTTTTCCAAGAGCAATCCAAATAGCACCAAATACTAGGGCTCTCACTGCAAATAAAGGGAAAAACTTAATAAAAACCAATTAATATGAAGCAAGGAAGGTGCCAAAACATGTTATTACAAAAGGGAAAGGGATGAGAAATCCTTATTCCTCAAGCAGATTACAAATCTATCTGAAGATAAAAGGGCCTGCACCACTAAAGAATATCACTAGTACTAAGCTTTCTTAAAACAACAGACCAAACAAACACACTGATTTTTGGAGACTTGGTATTCCAAATAAGAAACAAGAGGTTATCAAGGTGAAGCTTTATTATTTGTAAGAGAAGAGAGAAAGATCCCGACCACTCCAAAGACCGAACACACTCATTAAAAGAAGATAAAAGAAAGCAAGATTCAAGAACGAGGAGAAAAGAAATGAATGGGTACTAGATCATTTAGGTTTCAAAGAGAAACAAATGGCATGAGATAGAAGTTCAGCATAAATCAATGCTATCCGGGCCAAAACAAAAAAGGCATAAAAAATTCATGTGGCATGGAGTTGGTTTTGTATGGATTCATACTACATAATCTAGTCCCCCGCTGTTCATACCCATTATTATCCTGTCACGACAACCAATTGGCACGTAAGTGTATGCAGAATGAGAACCTATACAAGGTTGTACTTTCATCCCTTCAACAAAATTTCATTTAAATCTCTTTATATTAGTCATCTACAAAATAAAGAGTCATATAACCTAGCAATGCTATTACAATCATCCTCCACAAAACCATATGTTTTCAAAGCATGGCATGATCACGACCTTATTGATATTATGGTTTCATGTAAAACATAATTATTAGGAATACAATAGTGCATCTTATCACACCATAACCTAAATTTTCTTATAAAAATTCAGTTTAGTGCATTAAAAAAGAAAACGAGTTATGAAGAGGTGCTATTACCCCTTTCACCAACAGTAGCAATAGATTTGCAAAACAAATGCATGCTATTCCATCATGTGCAAACAAAAATGTGTTCAAAATTAAATACCACTATCACTAGTCAGGTCCAGGAAAATATTGAAGAAAGGATACAAGGTACATAAATTAATAATTATGATTGACTCAAAGAATGAGGAATAAAGGTATATTAACTTACATGCAAGCAGGCAGAGTATAAGAAGGAGGACCCCCGCACACGAGTAAAGTATGAGTAGCTTGCACTGATGGGGATATACAGGAAACAAACAGATTGCAAGCGTTAACACGGGCCAGAAAAATGATAGAAGAGTTTGCCATAATGGGTTTCTTGTGACAAATGTCCATGCGAAGAATGCATCGTTTTCAGAGAAAACTTGATCCTGCAAAGCACAGCCAACAAAAAGTAGAACACTTTATATTAACCTAGACATACAGCTAAGAAAGCATAGGCTCTTCGAATCCTAGAAAATTTGGAGAACACTAACACGAATTAATATACTTTTAAGTATCAAGAAATGTTAAAAAGAAAAAGCTAGCCATGGTGAGCCCATGATTAGAAGTTAAAACCATACAGTTAACTGAAAATACAAATGATAAATGTGACCATAATCTGAAATATAATGGCCTTTATGCCTTAGAGGCAATTAGTTTTGTGATTAAGATAACCAGCTATAAAATGTGAGTGTGAGTGTGCGAGTGCGAGTATGTGTGGCGCGTGGAGAGAGAGAGAGAGAGAACACACTACCCAAAACACGAAACGAAAATGAAAAACAATCATAAAACATGGTCCTCACAATATTGTGCATTTGACTGACTGACATTATTTAGTGCAAATTAGAAATTTTTATGAGGCCCTAAATTAACTTGACTAACAAATCATCTTATTAAACTCCGAGTCATGGTCCATTAAATATAAGTTTTCCAAAAGCTTAGTTTGCACCTTAAGAGAAAGGGAATTTTAGACCTCAACCTAGCTGACATCGTATTAATTTCAATCAATTAATAATCTAATTTTCCATGTTTTGCTCTAAAATCCCTGTGATACCATCCTAAATAATCCCCTTTGTTATTCTACCCTAATCCATCTATTTTAATCTGAGCTTTCGGCTTCATCCAGGATCATTTTTATTATAAGTAGCTTTCGCTCAAGATCATCCTGCATAGAAAATCTAGAGGATGAATTTCCATGGACTCATAGTTCAGTACCTATTGGCACATAACATGCAAAGAAGTCGCACATATAGCCCATTCTTTTCCCAGTGACATCATTATCCATGTTGCTTCTTCCATTATTATAGAACATGATGTGTGATAGTTATATTTTAACTAGGCACCAGCCTACCTAAAAAATGTAGGATACACTTTTTTTTTCAGTTTCCCATCATTATCCATGTGATCAATATGTGGTACCATCAGTAAAAGAAAATGTAAATAAATTTCATCTTCAGAGTCTTATCTGCCATGTAGTGTGGCTGGAGCATATTGTTCAGTGAAATGTACTTTCAAGCAAGGAAATGGGGAAAGAGAGAAGGGCATACAAAAGTGAACTTTGAAACATAATTTGAGGATTTGGTTTTACTAGAAAGTAATGAGAGCTCTATTATTCACACAGGAAACAGCTGAATTAAAAATCCCAAGGGAAAAAACATAGAACTAATCATCTTTAAGACTAGGATAACACCGACAAAAATGAATTAATATTTTAATTTTCTACTTAGAACAAAAGTAATTATTCCAAAGAATACTTTAAAGATCATGAATAAAATTAGAAAGAGACATTTAACTAGCAAATAGCTTGTGGATATGTATTTACAGCGACAAGAGTAACATGATAGCATATCCTCCAAAATCGAAAATGTGACTTAATATCTGAAATTTGGACTAGTGAATTCTTAGACCCTAAGATTGATTTGGCAAATAATACACAACGGAAAAAAGGTATAATATTTTGGAAATGCCACAACAATAGCAAGGCTTGGTATCTGCTAAAGTAGTTCAAGTAAAAACAAGTATGATTACGCTAAAGTAGTTCAAGTAAAAACAAGTATGATTACGCTAAAGTAAAATTATTGGTATCTGCTAAAATTATTTTATTTTTCTACTTAGAACAAAAGTAATTATTGTGTAAGAAAAAAACTGTGTAAAGGATTAAATGAATAACATTAGAATGAGACATTTAACTACCAAATAGCTTGTGTACCAATATGTATTTACAGCCACAAGAGTGATATGATAGCTTCACCAAAATAAAAAATGTGACTTAATATCTGAGATTTGGACTATTGAATTCTTTGACCCTAAGATTGATTTGGTAAATAATGCACAACGGAAAAAAGGTATAATAATTTGGAAATGCCACACAATAGCATGTTTTGGTATCTGCTAAAGTAGTCTAAGTAAAAACAAGAATGATTACACTAAAGTAAATTTTTGAACCTTGCTTATGCTAAAATGGAGCCAAGTCCCAGAAAAAGGAATCATGACTTGATATCTAAGAGTCAAAGTACTGAATTCTTTGTTCCATAAGATTGATTTGGCAAATATGCCAAATAATCAATAGAAAAAGTATAATTCTAATGTATGGTACAAATAAAACCAAGTACTCTAAAGTAAATTTATTGACTCTTTGTAACACTAAAATGGAGCCAAGCTGGGATGTGGGATGTAACAAGTACCTTCAGTTTACAGAATAATATTCTGCTTCAACTCAACTCATTCTCCCCTGGTAAATCAAACATGTATAGCATTACACTATTCTGTATCCCTCACAAACCTTAATAAAGAAGCCACAAATCCAAGAACCAAGAAAATTAAACATTTCCTGAATTTCATCAGAGGTTAACAAGTAAACTCACGGGGAAAATCTCTAAATGCGCTGGCCAGGTAGACAACTTTTTCTTCCCAGGACGAACAGTTTTCACCACACGATCACAACGCACTAATAAATTCTTTCTCAGTAGGACATTGGCGATATCCTCTACTTCTAGGCTCCTATCTGATTCAAGAATGTCTTTGAGCTCTGAATGGTTTTTCAGAAAGCTAGCAAAATCTTTTCCTCGGAAATACTCCACACGCGTCTCCTGTAATACAGCCCACCTAGACACCAACTCTTTATGATCTCTCACCTTCTCGGCAAACAACTGAAACACGTCCTTCTTGCTAGCTTGTTTCTGTAATTAAGAATTTTAAAAAAAAAAAAGTCATGCAAAATCATCCAAAGAAAAGTAAAATTGTACAAGAAAACTCATGATTCTATACTATAGCCAGTCAGCATTAGCAGATGAAATCTAGAAAATTCAGATATGTTCGGAAAAACATTTGAGAGAACAAACTCTGGTAGAATGTTATTCAAATGAACACAAGGGAGGCATCATAACCACATTAACAGCACTGACATGTGATAGTTATTTCCATTATACAACTTTTTTATTTCACATAAACAATGCAAAGAAAGATAAGAAGTCTGTCATATACCCCTTTTTCGTGAGAAGTATCTGTTTCATCAACCTTAGTAGTTAATAAACATTGTATTCAAAAGTCAGGCTATTAAAACTATTAGATAAGGATATGAAAAGCAATATAGCCCAAGCCATAATCGTGTACTTACAGAAGTTTAAAGGTGATGTTGTCTTATAGTATTTACTCCCTCCATCCCAAAAGGGAGTCTCACAATAAAAAACCATGCAATTCAAGAAGCCTTTTCATATTCCCATTTAACCTCCTAAGCCAATTTAAATAACAATATTGGTATTTAATGAGAGCTAGTTAGCCTAGTTTGAACCACTTTTCATTGGTTTTAGTCTATTTATAGAAGGAATACTCATCACTTTGGGACACATATGACATAACACGAAAATGGGACTCTCGTTTTAATACAGGAGTACCATAACTTAAACGAACACCATCCAGCATAGACTTGAATCCTGCACCTTCCTTTAGAGTGGGACAACTTCGGCTATGTGGCTAACAATTGAAATATAACAAGATTTTTCCTTACAAAAGTAAGGATAAATGTATCGAAACCACTATACTCCCTCTGTCCCAAAAAAAGATGTCCAAAAAAAATTGTGCAGAAAAAGATGTCTAAAATATACAATTCAAATTCAAAAGGTTATGTAAAGACTAGACTAATATACCCTTAAAAGTACTTAAGTTGGGTTATTAGTTTTAGGAAAAAGAAAGAAATCATTAGTGCACTAACATAGGGTCCACTGTCGGTAACATTGAAACTTATTTTATACTCTGTCCTTTCTTTTAATAATCTTAATTTGTGTAAAATTGTACATAAGACATTTTTTATGGGATGGAGGGAGTAAATGTCAAACGGGTTAGACATAGAAAATACCTTTTGATTAATAGTGACAGTACAATGAGAGACCATCACCATAATATGTGATACCATAGTATTCAATTCTACTAGAGCCACACAAGTCAACAACGAGAAGAAAAATGAAAAGGAGACAAATTACAACCATGCCAATCCTAAAACTAGTCTTGATCAGGAATTGATAAAGCACTAATGTTCTTGTCAAGAAAAAAGAAAAATTACATAGAGAGAATGCTAATTTTCCAAAGATGTAATCATGCTTATAAATTTTAGTTTACCACAGAATGAAAGTTAAAATTTAAAAGACTCTGTGAAGGTACAACTAACAAATGGAGAAGAAGAGGATGCCAAACTCGGAAAAGTAATTTGCCGAACTCAGAAAAGGTAATTGATTAGGTCAGTGTGAAATACTATAATCTTTCATATACTTTAACTTGTGTTCATAAAAAGATTTTATAATTTGATTTAATTTTCATTTCCTTTCCTTTCCATTGCTCACTCCTAGTCCCAAACAAAACAAAGCAATAATCTACCCACTGCTGGGAAAAGCAAATGTCTAAACTACAAATAATCCTATCCCTTATTCTGTAAATTGGGGTTTTCCAAAATTGCATAGATCACTTGAAGTTCACTAAAACCATGTAAAAAACCCAACCTGCTAACTGAGAGCAATTTACAAACTCATAATCGTACATTTTTCCTCCATAATAAAATGCAGACTGAATGCAATGGAAACCAACACATTTGCCCTAGTAATATCAATAAAACCATCAAACTAACCCCATTCTTATAGAATAAGTTCTCGAGAACCCAAAAATAATGGTAATTTTATCTCATAAAGTTCCAATTTCAGAGACGTGCACAATTTCCACTTTTCCCCAGGCAAACAAAATAATAGAACTTCACAAATTCAAATCAAATAACTTTTGAACCCATCAATTTACAATACAAAAAACGCAAACCAATATTTTGCTTGTATCATTAACCCGGATCTTTCAGTTCAGCAAAAACCCCAAAGTTTTATCAAAAAGAAGATTTAAAAAATATATATATATCTGTGTGTATATATAGATAAACAAACATTTGGAGAGAGAAAGAGAAAAGAGAGGAGAGTGCTGACCTTAGGTGGAGCATCGCTGTTGGAATTTGAACCATTTTGTACGGCGCCGGAAGATCGCCGGACTTTCTTCTTCTCTGCTCCCCCGGCTTTCTTCATCTCTTTCTTCTCTCTCTTTGTGCTACCGTTTTGATTTGTTTTCAGAAAATTTAATATTTTCCTTGTGGCCACCTAGTCTATATATATACACACACACATATATCAACAAATAAAAAAGATAAATTTTAATTTTTTTTGTTGATCCTTGAATTTAATTAGAATCAAAACTTTTTTTATAATGTTAAAATTTATATGTATCAGAATTTAAGTAGAAGCAAAAACTCTTTTTATATTTTTAAAAACTTCAAATGTTAACTTCTTATGTTTTGATTTGTATTAATTAGTAAAAACATATTTATTTAGATTCGGGTATAATGTTATAATCATTCGTATTTTTCGTTGTTCACGTTGAAAAATTGATCAAGTGTTTATTTTTACTTTTTTAGAAATATATATGTTATCGAGTTTCAATTTGGAACAAGAGAAAATATCAACTCGATTATAGTGTTTTTGTAGTACGATTTTTTTATCAATAAGATTTATTTTTTGTTCTTATTCCAAAACAACATTTTATTCTACAATAATTTTATTCTTTCTAAGAGTCTTTTACATACTTTGTCATTGTAGACACCCAAAATTTACGCATGCTTTCCCTAATAATGACAGGAAGGCAATAACGTCATTTCACCTCAAAGGCAAGATATCGAAACAAAAATTACAAGGTTCAGAACGATTGTTTGAAGTCTGTACAGTGATATCTAAGTGTCAAGCTACAGAAAAGAAGACGAGCGACTAGTCGGTATTTGTAGAAGGATGATTTTTCCATTTTTCTCCATATTCCTGAATTCAAAATTGATCAAACTTGATGCAATTATGTAGCCCTCGAAAAGAGCTTTCCGGATTGGTATGACATGTTTTCTAACACTTCCCGGTTTGAAAGTTATGGATATTTTAGAGTACAATAAGAAAAACTGACGTTGAGACACGAAAAACGATGCAGGTGGCCCCCACCCTAGGGCTGCCACATGTGGACCTATGGTTGCCGCAGGTAGACCCGTGACAGGCCTAGGGTGCCTATAAATAAGTGCATTTGCTCATATTTTTTTAAAAAAAGAATGCATTTTAGAGATAGAAAAGGTGTTATCTAGGGAAGAAATAAAGAAAGTAAGAGAAAAAACTCTTTAAATTAGATCTAGTTTTTCTCATCAAATCTTTTACCAAAAATACATTCAAGCAACATATAGGAGACTTAAGGAGGAAGAAACTCCTACTCCCAATGTCCATCTCTCATCTTTACACTAGATATAGCTTAGATTTAGCTTATTTTGTCAATTATCGTGGTTAAGTTTTGCTTATTTATGGTTATTTTCTTCATTTAAAGTTCTCCTAGCATCCTAAATCATATCTAGAGGTGTTTGGATCCTATTTTGAGTCATAGGTAATTAGAGAGGGGTTCTCACTGTAGAAATTCTTCATAACCAACTTATAAAGTCATTTTAACGGTCATTTGATATAGAGCTAGCTCATTTTGTCGATTGTTGTGCTTTATTTGTTTTCGATTATTTTTTTGGTTTTGGGCTCTCCTAACATCCTATGTAAGACCCCGACAATTTTAATAAAGATAATTTATTTTTCTTCTTATTATTATTTTAATCAGAAAGGTGTTAAATTGATAATGATAAAGTTACTAGTGAAATGTGGCAATTGAGAAATCTAGTAATAACGCTAAATCACTATTCACGCGATCACTATTCACGGGGGACTATTCACGCTAAAACGCTTTTACACTTTCTTCGATCTTCGAATTACGTCATAACGTTTATATGAGCTGGATACGAAATTATACGGTATAAATACAAAAGTACTATTCATACAAATATACTATTCATTTATACAAAAAGTCAAACCTATATGTCGGGGAATATTCCTTCTGTCGGATAATATTCGTTATGTCGGAGAATATTATATTCGGTAAAGTACGACGGCGCCGTCGAAATAACCAATATTATATTCGGTAACGTACGGCGCTGGAATAACCAATCATTGGTGGGCCCCGCAACGGAATAACTGGCGTATATAGAAAGCGATAGAAATTGGCAGCAAAACTTTAACCGTTAACTGTTAAAGTATCTGGTGATAAAAATACAGTAAAACGTGTTATTGCACAATAGCACGCGGTATTTCACAGTAGCACGCATTGTTGCACAATATTTTATATTATTGATTCAATAATTGATAAAGTAGCAATTGCACATATTTTGATTCAATAATTGTTACAGTAACATCTGCATAGTACTTTTTATTATTTGTCACGACACTGTAACTCATATTATTTGATATGATATATTAACATTATTGACGGATTAAAAGTGGAGTCTAACTTAGGGGTACCTAATTGAAATTATGAAAATTCACATGCAATGAACTATTGGTTCATATGATGGAACTATTGGTTCACATATGGGAACTATTAGGGGATGTTATGCAAGATTGATAATACTTGAGGGATTATATTAAAAATAGAGGCAAACATGGAGGTACTAAAGTGTAATAAGTCGAGCCATTATTGTGTAATTAATGAAACTTGGTTTTCCTATAAATAGGAAGGATTATCTTAAGAAATCTTCAAACCTTCCTTGCTTATACTTCCTCTCTCTCTCTAAATTTCTTGAGTTTTCTAAGTGTGCTAGGCTATTGTGAGTATTTGTGAGAATACTAGTATTGTCCAAGTTAGTAAACTTCATAGAAAGCAACATCCAATCACTTATTAATGAAGGTAGGGGATATCATTTCTTTCATACTCTTATGTAATATCATTTGCTTCTATGTTCGTAAGTGATATTATACTCATAAAGGTTGTTATTCATTCTGTATTAATTTGTGGGGATAACCTGTCCGTGCGGATTGACGCATGCTTGGTGAATATCCTTTTGTATTCATTCCTTATTACTCTGTGAGAATAACTTGTATGTACGGAGTGTCGTACCTGGTGAATATCCTTTTGTATTCATTCCTTATTACTCTGTGGGAATAACCTGTATGTACAGAGTGTCGTACCTGGTGAATATCCCTTTGCATTTATTCCTTATTAATCGGTGGGTATAACATGTTCGTGCGGATTGACGCATGCCTAGTGAATAACCCTTCGTATTCATTACTTATTAGTCTTTTGTGGAAATAATCTGTCTACGCGGATTACCGCATGACGGGTGAAAATTCATTTGCAGTTTCATATATTCTTTTATACTCGTATAACGTATCATTTCTTTTGTACTCTTTAAGGGATATCTTTTTGTTTCACATTTCTCCATTTATGATAAGAAATCTCTGTTTGTTTCTAAAACCTTATTTTTAAATGGTGAAAATCCCTGAAAATTTGTAGAATATCCTTAATAGTTTGTGCTTCATCTAATATCTTTTCACCTGAATCTTTCTATTTCGTTTGATACGATATAGTTGAATCGTGAATTTTATTCTCGAATATCATTCTTGAATTTGACTCCACAATTTGGTCTTCATGTTGGCAATTTAGTCAACCTTCGACACTGGATAAATTAAACATTCATTCTTATTCTTGATCTCACTGTATTCATTTTATATCATTGTCATCATCCTCATATTTAAATTGTGGTGATAGTTCTCTTTGGCCCGTAGTGCAGAGATGAACTGGCGTGACATGATTTTGACCAAACTGTGTATTGGTATAATCATTACTTTTGGTGTTACAAACAAAGGCGTATGGTGAAAGTTCTCTTTGGCCCGTAGTGCAAAGATGAACTGACATTTGGCATGATCATGACCGGTGATGTTACAAATAAATATCTTTGGCACATAGTGCAAAGAGAGGCTGTTGAATATAAACTGTTGATTTGGATGTTCATAAACAGGAACTGTTGATTGATGTTACAGGGATAAAATATTGGTGGTGATCCTTTAACTTATAAAAGATGGTAGATATTATAATCTACTTGACTCTTCTAATGGATTGTTCGTTCCGCTACAGTTGTTGTTATTAAACAATTATAATATCTTTAAATCTCTGATTTATTTCGATTGAAGGCTAAAGATAATTTTATTCTTCATTATCTTAGTCATGATATTTTCTACTGAGCTATTTATGCTCACCCTTTTCCTTTTTGTTCCATTGTTCTCTTCAGAAAAAGAGAGTGTAGTGGGGACTAGCCGGGGAATGGAGTGATGGTCCAAGACAATAGAAGTATCTCAATACATTACTATTAGTGTGGCAATAAGTGTATTGAGAATTTAAGATGTATTTGTATTGTGTTGTCATATTTTGCACAACACTTATTAGTTGTAAATGGAAAAATTCGTATTTGTATTTGTATTTTGTAGAATGTTATTGGCGATTCAAAATGGGTTGTGTGGACCTATTTTGGGGCGTCACATCCTAGTTTGGGGGTTAAGGATGGTTAGAGAGGATTTCTCACGAATGAAATCTCCTCCTAACTAACCGAGAAGTTGTTTTACCAAATTTTTTTGCTTAGGAGTTATTTTTTATTGATTTCTAGGTCACCCAAATATCCTAGATTAATATCTAGTGGTGAGGGGATCTTACCTTTTGGCCACCGAGGAATTCTCATGAATAGAATCTCCTTATAGCCAATCTAGGATATATTTCCGATTAGATCTCGATATGTTGTTTTATAGATTTATGGAATCTTAGATCTATGGGTTTCATTCCCTAGATTCTAAGTTTCTTTAATAGATCTCATTGATACGTGATACATCCTTGCGATTACGATTGTAGTTGGTGATATAATTTGATTCCTATGATATAGTTAACGATATAGATCATGATGTGTTATTGGGTATGATTATGATGCGTTATTGGGTATGATTGTGAGTCATGTGAGCCTAAAAATTAATTCAAGACCCTTAAACATCGTGTTTAATGGGAATTGAAGGATATTCCCACGATGAACATTGTTAACGGTTGTAAATTTTATAATTCGATAATTGTAAATGTAATTCGGGCGTTAAAACAATATCGAGGGTTTCATCCTATGAAAATTGGGTTTAAGGTCTCTTGATAGTAGATTTTGTTATTTTGAGGTGCTTAGAGTTATTTAGATGACTTACATGCACACGGGTAACTCCAACCCTATTTTTGATGCTTGATCTTACGTTTCAACCTACAAAAATGATTTTTCAAACGAAATTGCAAAGATCTTTTAAAATTGAATCAAACTAGGTTGTTAGATTACTTCTAGGCTAAAATTAGAATTAATAGAGAGTCTTGATTCCTATTTGACAAAGGGTTTGAAAATAACGTTTTCTCTAAGCTACACTTTAAATTTCTCGTTAAACGAAACTAAAACGAAACTTTTCCTTTGAATCGAATCCTTTGTGTATAGGTCCAAAGAGACTCAAAAGTTGCTTTCAAAGTAATACACCCACCAAGACTTCGATGATTCTAGGAGACGACACCATAGATTCCACGACTTGACCTTAGGAGACGACCCCTAGGCTATTTACATTTCACGACTTGATTCTAAGAGACGACATCCTAGATTCCATGACTTGTCGTTAGGAGACGACTCCTAGGTTATTTACATATCAACTCAATTCTAGGAGACGATACTCTAGGTTTTGACTTAAAAAACATAGGAGACGACACCTTATGTTTTACGATTCAACTCAAATCTAGGAGACAACACCCTAGATTTCAACTTCAATTGAAATCAGATTGACTCTTTGAGATAATACCCTAGACTTTTCCCAACGACACAAGTCATATAGGCACAAAACACAAACACCATGTTCCTCAGGGCAATTTATTTAATCTTTTAAAGGAAAACATTAGGAATGCGGTAACTGTGTTTCACGAAAGTCGGGGGGTGCCTAACACCTTCCCCTCGCTTAAGCAAGCCCTCAAACTCTATGAATCTCGGTTGCGGATTAATTTTACGGAGTCATACGATGAACCATCTTGATTATCAAAACTTAAAAATCTGGATGAGTTGATACATCCATTTAAAATCTTTACCAACTGGCAACTCTGTCTAATTGGCCCCTTATTAAAATCAAACTTTCAAATCCCGTGGACATTTATGTCGAATTTTCCAAAATCACCTCTTAAAATCACGATCTATAAAACGAGGAAAAATCCCGGCGTCGACAGATAGCGACTCTGTTGGGGATAATTTTTAAGAGGGCTTAGGTCGCGTTCAATCTTGATGTTTTCCTTTCATAATCTATGTGTTTTGCGAATGGTTTGATTATATATTGTAATGAATGCCTTGTTTTATTCTCAGTTACTATATTTTAGTGCTTCGCACAATATCATCATACGCATACGGTGAGGAACATTAAATGTATGTGAATGTATATGAATGCATGTTATGTGATTCCTCTATCGAGAGGTGAACCCGTCGAATGTTCATTACTAGACTAAAAGGGGCGTTCCCTAACGAGGCTCATAAAAGGCATCCACTCAGATCCGCTCCAATCGAAAGATCGGATTTATTCCCATCGAGTAAGTTATAAAGATCTGGGAACCTCCATACCGAAAAGCCCGCGAGAATAACCCTAAGATAGGTCAACCTCAGATAAACCTAACGTTACAGGAAGTCTTTTCATGCCCTTTTACTCATTAGGTGCATATATCTAAAATGTCATAACGACTAACCATCTTATGTTGCTTAAATAAACTGCATTCTCATGTATTTTTTTTCATATCGTCATAATCCTGTCTTAATCATGTTATAATAAAACATTAACCCCATTTTGCAGGAAAAGATTACAAAATTCATACAAACAAGCATTCACATCAGCATGCATCCGTTTTCTCTATTTTTCAAAAAGCAAATAGCCAAAATGGCTAATCTGATGAAAGAGCAATGTAAGATAACACAAGAACCGAGGCCCAACACACAACCTAAATCATCCACACAAGGAGGAAATTAAATCCCCCCAAGACCAATGGCATGCAAATTCCCACTCATGTGTTTCAGTTTGGCAGTAAGGCAACAAAGGGTTTTCCAAACAAAGCTCAGATAAGGGAAGTGATCAATGTCCCCGAGGATAAGAAAACTGGGGAAATTAAGAAGAAGATGAAACAAATGGAAGAAACTCTACGCTCCATGAAGGCAATGGGATCATATGACAGTGTTAATTTCTCAGACCTTTGCATATTTCTTGGTGCCAGATACCCAAACAAGTTTCAAGTACCAGATTTTGAAAAATACAATGGGTCAGGGGATCCTTATACCCATTTGAAATTATACATAGGAGAGTTGGGTTCCTATGCCAAGGATGAAAGTTTGAGGATGCAGTTGTTTTAGAAGAGCCTAACTAGAGAAACAAGAACTTGGTACGCCCGACTTTATAATGCCAAGATCCACAACTAGGAGGATTTGGCCCATGCCTTCTTGACTCAATATAGTTCATAGTTCGAGATAGCTCTGGACCATTACCAGATGTCCAGAATCAAGAAGCAACCTAACAAGTCATTCCGAGATTATGCTCAGAGATGGAAGAAGATGGCAGCCTAAGTAAACCCTCCCATGGACGAAAATGAAATGGTGATGACGTTCATTGACATCCAAGAGGCGCCTTATTACTAGAGAGTATTAGCGGGTATCGGCAAGCCATTTTCAAAAATGATCAAGCACAGGGATATGGTTAAAATAGGATTATAATCTGAAATGGGATTGTAGATGAGCACCCTCAAGCAGGGAACTATGGAAGCACTGCTAAGAGAAACCAGAAGAAGAAAGAAAAAGATGTATCCCTTATGCTGTAGGGGCAATCTAGAAGATCCAACAACAATCTTCCAATCCAAACACAAGAGAATAATCTGCAACAACAATAATAACCCACATTTAATCAAAGTCATGATAGAAGAAGAAGGTTCGAGAATAAGCAAGATTGGGAGTTCACCCTTTTGGGTCCTGAAAAAATATGTTGGCACTATTGGTGGCCCAAAAGAAGATATTAGATTTAGCTCCACCCTCAGACTCAAAGAGCGAGAGATATGATCCGAGAAAATGTTGTGCTTATCATTCAGGATCTTCGGGGAATAATACACAGGACTTCTGGTCATTGAGGCATAAGATCCAAAACCTAATCAAGAGTGGCGATATTGTGGTTAAGCAGCCTGATTAACCCAATGTCACTACCAATCCTTTGCCACAACATAATGGGGCAGGTGTAATCATGATCGAGTCAGAGGTTAGTAGGAATTCTCTAAGATACCTACGAAGAATGGATGACACAAATGAGTTGATAACTATGGTCTCCAGTCTTCGGGAGGAAAAAGGAGAACCAATTGTGATCCACGGATCGACCAAGGAGATTAGAAGTGTTAACCCCGTGGAAGTGACTAAATCCCAACTAATAGTCTTGTCAGTACTCCCTCAATAGTCGATCCTTACCTGAAAGTCGTCCCATAGAATTATGGAGAGGGGTCAAGTGGTACAATTCACTACGGGGCAGTCTTGTTGAAGAATAATCATTTGTGTTTGCCCGAGCGAGTGGTTAAACCAATGAAGAAGCCTACTAAGAAAGTTTCGGAAGGAAAGGCTGCTGAATTTCTGAATAAAATAGGGCACAATGATGTGGAGATAGTAAAGAAGTTGGAAGAAGCACCGACCCAAGTATCCATCATTGATTTGATCTTAGCTTTCGAAGATCTCCAACAAATCCTGCTAAAAGTCTTGGAGGAACCTCATCTTCCCAAAACGGTGAACATGGAAAGGTTTAGACAACTGATAGGCCACATCCTAGACAACAATGTGATATCTTTTATTGATGATGATATACCGGTCGAAGGGACAGGGTGTCACAAACCTCTCCACATCGCAACCATTTCATCTAGATTTGTACTATGAGGAATCTTAGTTAATATTTACCCATACGATACGTTGGATATGATGAACATCAACCTCAACCGCATCTGAGATAATCATGTTGTGGTTATAGCTTTTGATGGCTCGCGAAGGGATATAGTAAGAGAGATTGAATTGCCTATGGAAATCGGGTCGTACACCTTTGATGTCTCTTTCTAAGTGTTGAACATTATGACTGTTACAACATGTTGGGGAGGCCTTGGATTGACATAGCTGGAGTCGTTCGTTCAAGTCTCCACCAACAATTGAAGTACATTGTGAATGAGAATCTAGTGACCGTATCTGTAGAACGAGATCATCCCCTACATGTCAAGGGAAATATCCGTGACGCCCTCAAAATCTGGTCCACACAACCCAATTTAAGTCACTAGAACACAATACCACTACCAACACGAATCTTCCTATTTATAACTATTATTACATCGACAATATTCATACTCAAAACCAATAACATTCTACATATAGGTACAATCAATAACTGTTTTAGGAATCAAAACCTTTAAAAAATGATCGAAGAAACCTTCGTATATTGGAGGCCATGCCTCTAAGTTATAATAAATATCATAGGACTTGGGAATTAGCCTTGGTTGACCCATGAGACCCCAAAGAAAAACGAGAAAATTACTATTCTGTTTATTCCAATGGTGGGTATCTTCTTGCCATATAATTATCTCCATTGAGTCAAACTTATGATTATTATCCAACCATACTCTAAGATTATATAGATAGTGCTCATAGATATTGTCAACAAGTAGATGCACACAATCATATCTTATGGCAACAGGATTTTGTATGTGGTTGGACATCTTGTATGATAGATACTTGTGACGCTCCCAAATTCGAGTTCACACCATCCTATTTGGTTCACCAAAATCAATTAGTAAAATGTCGTATAACATACAACACACACTTTAAGTTCTCAGTATAATTATTGTCACACTATTTTGATAACTTGATGAGGATATCCACTCACTCGGACCATCACACCATTCTTCTGTTCTTCTTGCTATACCCAGCCATACTCTTATTTCCTGAGAAGAACAATGGAACAAAAAAGAAAAGAGTGAGCTCAAATAGCCCAGTAAAAAATATCATGACTAAGATAATAAATAATAAATTATCTTTAGTCTTCAACAAGGATAAATCTGATAGAATATAATAGGCAACAAGTTTTAGATCAACAATTGTTGCATAAATAACAATTAATTAAGAGGATAAAATAGATCATAATGTCCACAATCTTCTTCAACTTAAAAGTTCACCGTCAATATTTTATCCCTGTAACACCAGTCAACAGTTCCTGTAAATCAACAGTTTATCTTTGCACTACGGGCCAAAGATATTCATTTATAACACCAATCAATAGTACCTGCAAATCAACAGTTTATCTTTGCACTACGGGCCAAAGATATTTATTTGTAACACCAATGGTCATGATTATACCAATCTACAGCTTTTGGTTATAATCATACTGATCAATTCATCTTTGCACTACACGCCAACGATATTCAACTGTAACACCAATAGTCATGATTATATCAATCTACAGCTTTTGGTTATAATCATACCAATTAACAATTCTTCTTTGCACTCAGGTCAAAGAGAAATTTTATCACAATGATTATAACGATGATATATAGGATGAATAGAAATAATAATAAAAACAATAACATCAAGAATAAACATTTGAGATTTGCAATTTAATTTTTTCCAGAGTCCAATAATGTTCAAACTGTTAACACGATGACCAATTTATGGAGTTAAATTCAAAAATGATATCCAAGATTCATATTTCAAAGATAACGATTAAAATTTAATAAAAAGGTTTAACTAAATAAAAAGTTTAAATGAAATGATATTAGATGAAGCACACTATCAAGGATATTCTAATCTTTTAAGGAATTTTCACCGTTTAATGATAAAGTTGTAGAAACGAATAATAATCTCTTACCATAATATGGAGTACGAAAGAAAATGATAACCCTCTACAATATGAATGAAATGATAACCCTTTATGGTATGAATGAAATGATAACCCTTTACCTTGATATTGTGAAACAAAATTAATAGCTGAATAAATCCTTCCATGTTCGTCTTTGCAGCAGTAAAGAATCTGACTTTTGGTTCTTCTAAAGTTTTCAAAATCTCTTTATGTGTTGACAAAAATTGTAGCTCTCGAAAAGATACACGAAATAGACTCAAGAATCACTCCATTCGGAGTTAATTTGACTAAGTTATAAATTTTCAAAACTACGACTAAAAATAGTGACGAAAATCAAGACAGGTTATGGTTTTTAGCATTTTAAGACACGAAGATGACATCAGATGACTTTCCTTCCTTCTTCAAAGTTGTAGAGGACGAAAAACTGATGAAAATAGGCTTTAAAATCACTCAATTCAAATAAAGCATGAATTTACTACGATTTTTCTAAAGTGCTGCTGAATATAAGAAAATTTAACTTGGGAATTCAAAGAAGAATGCAACAAAAGATTTCAAAACTAAAAATGACTTGAAATATAAATGTAGTACTCTACTGATATTTACTAACACTTAAGGTAGCCTAATATACTTAAAGAGAAATTTACAATAAGAAACTTTTAGAAAGTGGAAGAAAATGTAAGTAAGGAAGTAAGGAAGTTATGAATTTCCTTATTGTTAAACCTTCCTATTTATAGCCAAAATTCACCACATTTAATAAATATAATATTCATCCATTATCAAAAAGATTAATCAATTATCAAAAAGATAAATTCATTATCAAAAAGATAAATCCATTATAAAAAAGATAAATCTATTATCAAAAAGATAACTCCATTATTAAAAAGATAAATCCATTATCAAAAAGATAAATTCATTATCAAAAATTATTATTATTAATATATCCATTTTCTATATTATTGTATTAATGTATTAATATCACATATATTATAGAGCAGCAATTCTGGCAACCAGATCGTTCCTAGGAAAGAGGGGGCTTTCCGTATAAACTGTTAGGTTTGTATATAACGCGAACATGCAATCAAATTACATAAATAAAGCGGAAGCGCGATAAAATCAGATTTTAAAATTTTATACAAACCATCACTATGATCTTTCTTTATGCACAATTATTAATTAAACGAAAGAGATGGAGAATAAGAATTATACCCTTGTAGAATTCTAACTTCCTCAGGTACAAGTTAACTCAAATTTCTTCGCGTTCTCCATGAATTCCACCGATTAAATTCCTTCCTTTGATCAACGTTAGCCACCCAAGTGTTTAGCCTCTAGAGGTGATCCACCAAGCAATAATACTTATTCAAGAAGATGGGTGTTTGGCAAAACTGTAACGACCCCAAAATTCATAACAATCTAACTCTCCACATCGGTCGTTAACAATACATCCTCATTCTGACTATACAAAATTAACCAATGTTAAACTTAATAAAAATGCGGAATAATTCAAACTTTTCTATTACAAATCATTCTCGATCCCAAAATTCTCAACCTTTACATCTAAATATCTTAGAATCATGTTAATATCATGATTCACCTTGTCGAACTTATTATAAAAAAAAATTTACACCTCAATACAAACTTTACAACTTAACGTAAATACATTTATCAAAATATTAACATAATTCAGGTAATAAATTTCAACTAAAACATTTAATCTTCATGAATCACTTTGATCCACGTCATTTGGGTAGCACATAACGTTACCTTGTATCTTTAGCCTGCAAAAGTGGTTATTTGCAAGAATGAGCTCGACAGCTCAGTAAAATCTAACAGTTTACATACATCACATAATACATAGATAACATGCTCATTATATACATCTTAAACAATTGGCTAAACATATCATACATACTATACATCAATTACCAAGTAATAAATTGAGTTCCATAACTCAATCAACATTTTAACTCAATGGACGTTGTCATAAATTGACTTTGTTGTTTCAGACATACAACACATAGAATACATCATGCTTTTACAATATAGATTTAAAATAATTAATCATTTAATTCACATAACAATTAGGAACTGGAAGACTTGCCTGGTTCGTAGATTACCAATTACCATAATTAGCCTATACTAATCTGCACTTCACGTATCCTACACGATATATAACCATTCACAACATTTATTAGTCACATAGCAACATTTAGAAAACAACCTACATATTCTGTTTATAAGGCAGTAACAACGATTAGTTACAGTATTATAAACACTTCAGGATTCATTCTTATCCAATTTTTATTTTAATATCTCAATTATCACTAGATAATCAATGGGTATATGCTTACCACCCATCACAATATCTTAATATTCATTTCGTATATTAGTCTAAGCTTTAGATATGTCTACGATAACATAACATGACCACAAAGAAAGAAGAAAATTTTTACTATCTTCTTTTTACTCTTTTTTTTTGTTCCACCGCCGGGGTGGTGGTTTCCTTCACAATTTTCCCGCCGGGGCGAGGCTACCGTCGGGGCGGTAGAAATCAGTTCATTATGGGCGCCGGGGTGAGGACATCGCCGGGGCGGCTACCTAAGTTCATTTACACCGCCGGGGCGGTGACACCGCTGGGGCGACAATCCAAATGATCAATTAAAGGCACAAAATACACTGTTTATGCTTTATATTTATATTTTGATACAGTTAGCAAAATCAATCGCAGTGAACTCGTTTCTTAACCAATTTAATCCGTTCAACTTACGTTTTCTTCGTTTTTTACATACATAAACATAATCAATTATCAATTTAACCGATTAACATGCAAAACAAGCATCAATTTCACACACTTAAGCCATATTCGTATATAACTACTCTGTAAATTCCAAAACTCTAATATAAACATGATTTCATGGACTTAATTACTTTAAATCACATATAAATCATATAAAATACATTTATACCTACTTACAAACATCTAACATCAATTCGGTAAAATTTAGCCATAGAATTTAATTTACAGAGAACTCAAAAACGTATGTTCATGGAGAAATTACAGAAAAACATAATTAAAGACTTTAATTTAAGGATTACCTTTATTAGTGCCTAGATTATGCAACAATTGAATAGATTTCTTTTCAATTCTCCAATTTCCTTGACAATTCACTGTATTTCACAGATTTCCTCTCTGACTTGGTTTAACAAAATAATACGCACCAATAAACTGACAGAACATGGTGTCAGTTAATAACTGGCACCAACTCCCACTAAGGCCTCGTTTGGCTAATCATTTATTCCTCCTTTCTAATTTATTTTAATAACTTGCTTACAATATAGTTTAATGTCACACATTTAATCAATTAAATAATCTCATTTAAATCAATTAAATAAAATAGAATATTATCACATTAAATCCTGTAGTCACATAATTAAAATTCTCATTTATTGATCATGACAAATTATTCAATCTCTAATTGATTATTAATTAATTAGAAATAACATTATACTTATTTAAATAATGCATTTAATCGAATAAACTCAATTAAATACATACTTTGAATATACAAATTCTCCACATTAATTTAACTAATGTAACACATATAATTAAATTAATCTACCACAAATTCATCAATTAATTATTTAATTTAATAATTAAATCATCGAAAAATATTTATTTAATTCAATAAATATTTAAATTAAATTATAAAAATCTCGTTCGTCACATCTTTCCCCCCTTAAAGGGATTCTGTCCCCAGAATCACAATTCAATTAATTCATCCCACATAGCTTCGTCAGCGTTGTGGTTCCTCTTCTATATTCACACCAAAATTACATATTTCACAACATATAACATTTATAAATATATATTCGAACTGGAAACCTCTCACAATAAGAATTTTTATTTATTAAACTCTCATTTAATAATTACTGAAAATTCGGGTTGTCACATCCTTCCCTCCTTATAAGGATTTCGTCCTCGGAATCAACGAAACCTCCCTTACTCGGTTTTTACTAGATCTTTATCGCAATTATCGTTGAGTAATTAATGCATTACCTTAGTGTAGGTTTTATTTCATCACCTTCAGTTAAACCTGGAATACTTCGAGTGTTATATATTCTTTAACCCTTTAACGCATTCATTACATATCATACTTGTAGTAATCATTTAATATCCTGATTTAGCATCGCATAAATATTCAGGATATCACATTCACCCCTTCTTCTAAGAATTTTGTCCTCGAAATTTTGATTTACTAATATTCGTTCCTTCCAGCTATCAAAATAGACTTTACGTTAAACTCTACTTATTCATTAGGTTCTATAACCAAATTCTTTCTCTAAGGATCTTTCTAAGATCATCACATTCTTCACATCTTCCTCTTTTAAGAATTTCTCATCATTACTTATCATCAGCTAAATTCATCTCTTCCCTTTCTGGAATTTCATTTCTTTCTTGGATTTATTATAGTTTGTTCAACTTACTCATCACCACATGTTGCATTCTACAACTTACCCCTTCTTAAGGAATAATTTCTTTCCACTTCCACCATTCAAAAGAATAAGAATCTTCCATAATTGTTCAATAATTGGGAAGCAGTATGAATAATTCAGGAATTTCAAAGATTCATTAAAAAATTTCAATATCCTGCTGAGGAGTCGTAAAGACTTGAACCTTGTCCTAGGTTAACAGATATTTGTACTGTAACCTTTAACAGTCAAAAGACTATGGACCATCTCTTCTCGTACTCCAGGTGATCAGCCCTTCGTACAATGTATTGCGCACATACATATTAACGCTATTGCGTAGCCCTCCATTATAGGGTTGGTTCACCTCAGACTTAATACAAATTCCACACCAGAATAAACTGGTTTGACATAAAATCTCAAAGAATTCTTGAACTTCATAAACATCTTTCAATAGTTGTCTAGCCGAATCAATTAGCATAGACCTTGAACAACAATTTGGACATTAGTTAAAACATTTTTAGCCAACTCAATTGGCATATCTTTTCATAACTTAACAGAAAAATAAAATTCTTTTATGACGTCATGATATCGTACCGTCTTAATAGTACGTTGAAGATGTCTTCATTTTAGGACTTTGTCATACTACATCATACCATAGTGGGCTGACGATCATATGATCACATCCAACACCAGGTTCAAATGCATTGATGACTCCATCGTTCAAAATACATTTTGATAATTTCAAATCATTTTTGTCTAGCTGAAACAATTAACATAAACATATGAATAATAGCACCTTTTTAAAACTTATTAGTTCAATCATTGACCCAATATATTTTTGAGAACACAAATTGCGAATATCAGCACGATATCAATAAATTTCGAAAATCTAGCATAGCTAGAAGATTTGAAAGCTCTATTTCTCTCCATCAACTTCAATCTTTACTCCATTGCTTCATTACTCAATCATTCAATCATTCTTCAATATCATCAATGCGCTCTATACCATACCTTTTCTATACCCAATATAGTTCATCAAACTTACCGCACTTTGAAAGTTCAGGAACTTACCACAATCATATGGGTTTAGGAACTTATCCTAGTCAGACCAAAATCGTCCATTCGCTGAGGGGTTCCACCATAAGATTATAAGTCACGATCCTACCATAAGTATGAGTTTTAAGAACCGCACATAATCTTAATATTCTCTAACTATCAAATATAAATATGAGAAAAGAATCACCTTCTCATCATACGTATATCGATAGTGCGACACCAATATTTCAATGATTATCAATATAGGAAGCTAAGTGGTTGTCGAACCAACTCGACCACTAATCAATATAGGAAGCTGAGCAGTTGTTAAACCATGGACAAATCATGTCCCATACCAGGATTTGTTCAACTTAACCACTATATTAACATAGGAAGCTAAGTAGTTCTCAAACCAAGCACAAATTCCCTGCTCATACAAGGAATTGTACAACTCAGCCACTAACATGAGTCTTCAATTGAAATCCCACCTAATTTCATCTTGCTCTGAACTTAACTCTTTGTTTGATACGAATTTCTCGTATTTCATCATCCATAACTCCTCGTGAGTTTATCTCGTACTATTTCATAATACCATCTCTTCATAGCATCATGCTACAACTATTCAATCATTTAAGATCCTCTGACATTTTACAACCTTAACAGATCACGTCGTGATCTCATTCTATCATCAACTCTTCTTACGATTCTTTCTTATCTTATGATCGTCTCATCCTACGATCTTCTTTATTCTTTTCTTTAATCACGTTATCTTATGATTAATCAACTCAAGTGTTTCCTGCTCTTTTAGCTCTTCAGGTCCTTCTTTGAACCTAATCATTTTATCATAATCTTGTCTCACATGAATTTTCTAAACTCCATTTGAGTTCATCCTTATCATTATATCATTCTCATCTTATAGATATCATCTATTTATTATCACCATTTTTATTACTGGAGTCAGGTAACTCCTGGTTCTTATATAACTCTTCAAGATTCCTCTTTGAATCTTCTTGTTTATATATCAATTCTTCCTTTAAGAATCTCTAACTTCATTCATATTATTCAATATTTTATTCTAGTATACTTCGCGTCATTCGCATCTTCTCCTTGTAACGTTTATAGGACTTAACTCATCTCATATATCCACCTATACGAAAAGAATCACTTCGTAATCATACGCATCCATAACTTTATACTCGGTACACCTCGAGTTTCTAACAGTGTTTAGTATAGCATCTGAGTGGTTTTCCACAAACAACCAACAAACTAGTTCCCGTCTCGTCTACACTGTCTTTCACTGTGAGTTAGATCGGTTGCTAGTTCGTATCAACCTCCGCTCTCTGAAGGAATTGTTTAGCCCAAATATCATACATCAACCATTAAAGAATACGATTGTACCATAATCATACTTAACTTATTATTCTCGAAACTCTATCATCTTTAACTCTCTTCTCTAAGGTTATAGCCTAAGGTACTCGTACCTAAGGTTTCTAACCTATCAGCTCTGATACCAACTATAACGACCCCAAAATTCATAACAATCCAACTCTCCACATCGGTCGTTAACAATACATCCTCATTCTGACTATACAAAATTAACCAATGTTAAACTTAATAAAAATGCGGAATAATTCAAACTTTTCTATTACAAATCATTCTCGATCCTAAAATTCTCAACCTTTACATCTAAATATCTTAGAATCATGTTAATATCATGATTCACCTTGTCGAACTTATTATAAAAAAAATTTATACCTCAATACAAACTTTACAACTTAACGTAAATACATTTATCAAAATATTAACATAATTCAGGTAATAAATTTCAACTAAAACATTTAATCTTCATGAATCGCTTTGATCCACGTCATTTGGGTAGCACATAACGTTACATTGTATTTTTAGCCTGCAAAAGTGGTTATTTGCAAGAATGAGCTCGACAGCTCAGCAAAATCTAACAGTTTACATACATCACATAATACATAGATAACATGCTCATTATATACATCTTAAACAATTGGCTAAACATATCATACATACTATACATCAATTACCAAGTAATAAATTGAGTTCCATAACTCAATCAATATTTTAACTCAATGGACGTTGTCATAAATTGACTTTGTTGTTTCAGACATACAACACATAGAATACATCATGCTTTTACAATATAGATTTAAAATAATTAATCATTTAATTCACATAACAATTAGGAACTGGAAGACTTGCCTGGTTCGTAGATTACCAATTACCATAATTAGCCTATACTTATCCGCACTTCACGTATCCTGCACGATATATAATCATTCACAACATTTATTAGTCACATAGCAACATTTAGAAAATAACCTACATATTCTGTTTATAAGGCAGTAACAACGATTAGTTACAGTATTATAAACACTTCAGGATTCATTCTTATCCAATTTTTATTTTAATATCTCAATTGTCACCAGATAATCAATGGGTATATGCTTACCACCCATCACAATATCTTAATATTCATTTCGTATATTAGTCTAAGCTTTAGATATGTCTACGATAACATAACATGACCATAAAGAAAGAAGAAAATTTTTACTCTCTTCTTTTTAGTCTTTTTTTTTGTTCCACCGCCGGGGCGGTAGAAATCAGTTCATTATGGGCGCCGGGGCGAGGACATCGTCGGGGCGGCTACCTAAATTCATATACACCGCCCGGGCGGTGACACCGCTGGGGCGACAATCCAAGAGTAATTCCACCGCCGGGGCGGTGGACTCGAACCCAAACTTCTGCAGTTCGCGAAAAACACAGAAAAATGCCAAATTTGGCCAAAGTTTTTCATAATCCACTGATTTAATTACTACCCATACATCATATGTGCTATAAAACCAACACTCATTATAAACACCATGATTTAAACATAGTGAACAATCTAAATGATCAATCAAGGGCTAAAAATCCACTGTTTATGCTTTATATTTATATTTTGATACAGTTAGCAAAATCAATCGCAGTGAACTCGTTTCTTAACCAATTTAATCCGTTCAACTTACGTTTTCTTCGTTTTTTTTACATACATAAACATAATCAATTATCAATTTAACCGATTAACATGCAAAACAAGCATTAATTTCACACACTTAAGCCATATTCGTATATAACCACTCTGTAAATTCCAAAACTCTAATATAAACATGATTTCATGGACTTAATTACTTTAAATCACATATAAATCATATAAAATACATTTATACCTACTTACAAACATCTAACATCAATTTGATAAAATTTAGCCATAAAATTTAATTTACAGAGAACTCAAAAACGTATGTTCATGGAGAAATTACAGAAAAACATAATTAAAGACTTTAATTTAAGGATTACCTTTATTAGTGCCTAGATTATGCAACAATTGAATAGATTTCTTTTCAATTCTCCAATTTCCTTGACAATTCACTGTATTTCACAGATTTCCTCTCTGACTTGGTTTAACAAAATAATACGCACCAATAAACTGACAGAACATGGTGTCAGTTAATAACTGGCACCAACTCCCACTAAGGCCTCGTTTGGCTAATCATTTATTCCTCCTTTCTAATTTATTTTAATAACTTGCTTACAATATAGTTTAATGTCACACATTTAATCAATTAAATAATCTCATTTAAATCAATTAAATAAAATAGAATATTATCACATTAAATCATGTAGTCACATAATTAAAATTCTCATTTATTGATCATAATAAATTATTCAATCTCTAATTAATTATTAATTAATTAGAAATAACATTATACTTATTTAAATAATGTATTTAATTGAATAAACTCAATTAAATACATACTTTGAATATAAAAATTCTCCACATTAATTTAACTAATGTAACACATATAATTAAATTAATCTACCATAAATTCATCCATTAATTATTTAATTTAATAATTAAATCATCGAAAAATATTTATTTAATTCAATAAATATTTAAATTAAATTACAAAAATCTCGTTCGTCACAAAAACCCTAGTTTCTATCTCTATAGAAATTGCAAGTACTCTCCACAATTCTTATGCAAGAGTGTGTAACCTAATCTATGATAAGATTTCTCTTATTTATAGATGTAGAAAAACCCTTCCCTAAACTATTTAGGATTAGAGTTTCTATTATGAATTAAACTCATTTAATTAAATTAAACTCCTAATCTAATTAGGAATTCATGAGAGAGTACTTCTATTAATTAATTCTCAATCCCTATTAGGAATTAAATAATAGTAATAGTAATAATAATAATAAGACTCCTCTTATTAATTTATATTTAATATTTCTAAAATATTAAATAATAAATATTAAGCTATTTAATTTATTCTATCTCTATAGATTAAATTAAATACACTTAACTTATTATTACAATTATGTCATTTAGTTCTTAAATAAATATTTTTCTTTTGCGGTGTGACCCTTTAGGTTCTCCATATTAAACCGATTGTGAATAAATCAATTAGAACAATTCTAATCTTATTTAAATAAATAAATTAAACTATTTAATTGATTTAAATAAATAATATTTATTCTACAATAAGGGTAAGCCCCCTTAACGATCAACGACTTTCCAGATAATATAGATTTCAACATTAATCATAAAAGAACCTTTTAGTGCATAGTTACCATACAATTCAATCCTTCTACCATACAATATCCCAATTAAATATAAGACATGGAATTACTGTCAAGTCTTATTTTATTTAATTATATGTATTTCGATTCCCAAATGCACAACTCTAAATAATGCAAATTAGAAACTCTTTTCTAATTTCATCCTGCCTTGGCCAAAGACTACTGAGTTGTCATTTATCGAATCACATAGGACATTCACATCTTTTACTAGACGTGGTAGATTCTTTGTTGATCATTCACCTATCTCCATGTACAATTATTATACCCAATCATACTATTTGTTATACCCTAAAAGTCTTAAGGGACATGTCAAAGTATAACTCATCATACACAAGATACTATGATGATCTCAAGTCCAAGGATTACTTGTACTACTATCACTAGAGGAATTCCTATTGACAGACGAGTAAAACTCCATTAGGTATTCCTTAGCGAGCCACGTTCAGTGAACTTATTCTCCAATAAGCACCTACATACTTGCTTTAGTGTCTCCACACAAATGATTATGAGATCAATCATCCTCTTCCTAAGAGCAAGCAACGTATGTACTAATCTATCCGGATTCACTAATCCCCTTTTTAGTAATCCAACGATTAGGAATGATTTTAGTTTGTGAGCTATCTAGAATTTAGATCTCATTAGCATGATCACCATCATGATTCTAAAAGCATTGCTCAAAACTATGAGTTTATCACATTTAATATAACAGCACCATGTAGATAATGTAAAATGTCTTTTGTAACTGAATAAGATTACAAAGTATATGCTACATCATATCAAATATGATTGGCTTGTGTGCATACTACTTTCATAAACGACGCACAATTAAATAACCTCTTTCCTCGACAGAACTTCTAGACATTGTCAATAATGCTAATTAATTTAATAATATCATTTCAAATAATATGAGTTACTGTGTCGTGATAATTATTGATTTAATAATGTGAAATACTGTGTAGTACTGTGACAATTATTGAGTTCAAATACTATGCAATTGCTACTATAACAATTTTTTAAAAAACTATTGTGCATGTTATAAATGCATGAGAACTAAATTTTTTTGGAGGCCTTAGTGGTGTCTTCATCGGCACAACTCAGCTTACCCCCGAATAAATTCAGGACGTGAGACCACTTGAGCATGCTTACCAGGACTCGAACCCACGTTTATGGGGATTTATGTTCAGCTTCCCACCACTAAGCCACCATCTCAAGCGATGATAAAATACAATAACATAAATATATAAATATTTATATTATTAGCATATCCCTTTGGTCAGAAGGTACGCAATCGCCGTCGTTCTTTACCGAATATTTCCCGTCAAAAAAAATATTCCCCGACCGAACGAATATTCTCCGACATACTTTTTATAATATAATTTACACATCTCACCCGCAACTATATCATTTTATCAATTTAACACCTTACTGTTTAGAATAATAATTATAAGAAAATTAAATTCTCTTTATTAAAAATCCGGGGTCTCATAGTATCCCAATGATAGGATTAGATGAAGCGATCGAACCAGCCAGTTTCCAAGCCTTTGAAGTAAGCAAAACCAATTATCGTCCTTTGGGGACTCCGGCATTGAGACCAAAGGTATCTCTTGGAGCAGTTTTGATCGGACTAAGGTTTAGGGAATTCTTCATCCTATTCAATTATCTACGCAAAGAGGGAAGGCAGGCTTAGGATACTCTGGAAGCTCAAAATAGAGGAACCCTTATAAAAAAATTCTACTTCAGCTATCCAGCATTCTATTGCCAAAGTCAGCAATTCCACTCCTATTCCGACCATTCCAGATGATGAAAAAGAAATACTGATCTTTCCCCGCGAAGAAAGGGCCAAAAAGGAATGCTTCTTGTTTGAGGTAAATTAGCAAGTAGAAGAAAAAATCAATATTGGGTCATCATAGGTCCCAAAAAAGGAAAGTCTATGAAACAAACTCATTTGAGAATCAAGAGCTTATTCCTTACATCGACTAGTCCAACCTAGATGTCTCTAAATGGTGCGTTGAACCAAAGAATGACCATCTCATGGTTGTTATTGAGGAAATTGGTGATACAGAAGTGGCCTCCATCATGGCTATTAAAGACAATATGACCACCAACAATTGGGATGTTGAACCTGTGATGTTTCAAAATTTTTGAATTTATCAAATAAGAATTTTAATTTTTCTTATTATGTGGCATGATTAAATTGAATATGTGAATATTATGCTTCGGTGTAATAGCGTAATATTTAAATTATTAATTATGTGAATATGTGAAAGGTGGTCCAATATATGTATGTGTATATTAGTAGTGCGATAGCAAATGTATCCGTAATGAATAAATTAAGGAATATATTAAATTATATATTTAAAATAGTAAATAAATTGTTGAAATCAATTTATGGAATGAAGTAAATGATTTGATTTAAACATACAAAAATGAATTGTATATATTAATCAGTGAATTAGAATAATTAACAAAATGAATATTAATTATTCTAATGTAATTAATTATCACATAAAAAGTGATAAAATATAATTATGAACAATATTCCATAATTATTAAAATAATTTTCGTAATTATTGAAAATATTTAATTATTTAATTTTCGAAAATTTTGGGTTACATATGTGCGTATTGTAACATTTCGCGATAAGTACAGATGGGTTAATATTAATAAGTAAGAGCTGGGTTAAGTAATCTGGATGTTAGCTGAGTCATGTAATGTGAAGTAGGAGGTGTAAGTAGGTAAGAGTAATAGAGAGCATACTAAGCTAAGTTACCTATGCTATGACTGATAAGCAGATGTTTGCCAAAATCTATACTAGCAAAAATACGCAAGTATACGCAGTCCACAAGTAATAAAGTGAAAGTAGAGTATCGTCCCACAGAGAAGAATTGATTCTATAATGACAAATTCCAAATTTAAATCAAATCAATTTTCAGTAAACAAATGATTTATGAATTCTGAGGTTTTGAATTTAACTAATTAATTCTAAATTAAATTATTAACACTAGTTGAAAACAAATTTTTAAAGACTTAAGACTATAACTTCACTTAATGCTTTATTTTACTTAACACGCTCCCCTTTGGATTATGCTAGTTATTCTGGATTGTTAACCAGGAACTCATCACTATTTATGATCATCTTTCAATGTTTCATAAACAACTTAACTTAAATCCACAATTGATAGATTCAAGTTAATCACCCTAGATAACTAACTCACTATATTTCTATGTGAATTACAATTAAAAAGGATTTAAAGCCCAAGTTCCCTATTTAGATTACATGTAGCGATAGGTATATCTCTATCCTAATCACAAATTATGAATTCCATCTACAGCAGAAGACACAATCACATGCTATTATGGTCAGATCTAAATCTATACTTCATCTCTCGAATTCATACAGATTATCTCAGTAATTATTGGCCAGATAATTAAACAATTCAGCACAAACCATAATAGACAATCCAAAAATAGCTAATCATAATATTCAAAGAAGCATGCTATTCAAAACTACACATTAAGATCCATTATAGCCTTAAAAGAAATTTAGTTCATAACTAAACAAGAATTCATCATCCACAAGTTTAATAACATCAAAAAGTTTGGAATAGAGAGAAAAGAGAAGAAACACTGTAAGCAATCCTTCAATCTCTGTCTTGCTCCTCCTTGCTATCAACTTGCTTCAAGTCCTCTCCAATTGCTCCAAACTAGGGTTTGCTAATAATAGAAAAATCTCTCTCATTCTATGCCTCACATCATGTATTTATAAGTTCTAGTTAAAGTCCTAAACCAATTAGAAGTTACAATCCTTGTTTCATTCAAGTAGGGTCAAAAATAAGCTTTTTAAAAACCCGACTCAGCGGTGCCGCGCCTATATTTGGCCTAGAAAGCAGCGCGGCCGCGCCAAAGTGCCAGAAATCATTTTTTCCACTCTGCAGACTAGCGCGGCCTCGCCCAAAATACACTAGGAACCGGCGTGGCCGCGCCCGACAAAATTCTGCTCAGACGTCTGTTGGTAAAATGGTCATAACTTTTGATCCGGGAGGAGTTACGGGGCCTGCCACCTACCAAATCGAAGATATCGACGAGATCTACAACTTTCCTTCTTTGAGCATTGAGAGATTAAGGCTAGAGAATGGTTGAAATTGAGCTTCAAGTGACTGTTATGTAAATGACAACTCCAAACCTTGATCTCTGTTGATAAAAATGTCATAACTCTCGCATCCGAACTCTGATTGGGGTGATTCAAGATGTTCCGGAAAGCTAAGAAGTAAATCTACAATAAAATCCAAGTTCCAAACCAAGAACATGCATCCATTTTAATGTTAAAAGCCCTGCAATCTTCCCTTCTCGCATTTGCTCGCATGTTGTACTCCAAAAGATGTTCGAATTGCGTTTCCTTGCTCATTCCTACAAAATAATATAAAAACACTATAAATATCTAATACTAACTTAAAATACTTAAGAACTAACAAATTATCAAGCCAAACGTATTCAATTCATAGATCTAAAACCCACTCATCAGCAGAGTACTCAGCCCCTCTTACTCCCTTCTATCCTATTCCCGCCCACTCTCTCCATCTCTCACAAAACAAGTTTTCAAGCTCCTAAATTACCAAGCTTAAGCAAAATTCTTAAGAAGCTAGCGAAGGAACTAAGAAGCATATTGAAATTATAGAAACAAAGAGTGAATTAACAATCACCAAAACTAATCAAGGTAAGAATTCTAATTCAATCCATCAATTCCTTTCTTCCGTTTTCTTTTAAAGAATTGAAAGTGAAAGTAAAAAATACTTAAAAAGTTATAATGTATAGCTTAGGAATGAAATTGTTATTGTTATATAAATTAAAAACATGGAGCATAGTAGTTGTTGCGCGGAGAAACAAGGTTGGAGGATTTCCATAGAGTAATCCTAGTTAAACAAGAATAAATGGCTATGAAACCTAAGAAAACGAAGAACGCACGCTATGTGTTCGCTAAAGTGTCTCAATGAGATTTAAGACTTAAAAACCAAGAATTTAGCAAAGTTTAAAATTAGATAACATTCATATATATGTGATAAGGTTTCCAAGTAATTTACAGGAATCAAAACAAGTTTAAAAACATAAAGGAATGAAATTGAATCAAATGGAATTTCCTTAAAAAGTGTATGAACACTGACTTTTGAACCTTAGTCAAGATATCTAAATGATATTATTAGAGACCAATTAATAATGGAAGTCCTACCTTGTAGCAAGGTCTCAAAGTAGAATCAAGTTTCAAATCATTTGGACTTGTATAGCAAAAGTTATGCTAATCGTTAGGAGGCTTGAAGGAACGAATCTGGAAAATCTGTAGAAAATAGCCCAAAGTATGTTGTCTGCGCCTAAGGGCCGACCACGCTTAAATTACCCTAGTTCAGAGCTGACCGTGCTGAGATAGAGCCTTCAGCGCCACCAACGCTGAACACTGAATAATTCAGTGCTCGGATGCGCTGAACCTTAGATGTTCCAAGAGAAGTTTATTTTAAACATGAAAATATAATGCATTCATGTATATCTTGCATGACTTAGGCCTCTAAGTATATGAGAGTTAAAATAACTTAATTATAGACGGATTCTAATTAATTTAGGAGTGTACTTAAATAGTTGATTAAAGAATTATCAAGTCGTATATGCAATTAAAGTAATGAAGCGTTAAGCGTACGTACGAGCGTATCGCTTAAGCACTCACAAGAACCACGATAGGCACATGACGTTCAAGCGTTGAAATGCCATGGCAAGAAGTAAAATGACTTAATTAGTGTTTCATTTACAATAAATCAAACACTATAATAAATGAATAAAAGTTCCTATAAACCAAGAACGTGAGTCTTTGATGTGACTAATTTAAATATGAATGAACTATATGTGTAGGACAATATCAAGAATGATTATCGTCGAATCTAAAGAACGCTAAAGGCAAGTTTCTTTACTGGTTGCAAATCTTCTAAATCTATCGTACATTATACAGTACATAAATGCTATTTTTGTGAACTATCAGTTCTGTGAAAATTACTATCTGTCCACTAATTGCACATATAAGTGTGGAACAAATTCTTGTGAAGTTATTGCTCTTCGATTCAGCATAACTTAAGAAATGAATTGTTATTCATATGGGATTATTGTTGCTTAGTGAAAGCATGAAAATTGTTGTGTCAAACTAAATTGCTTTGATGAGACTTTTAGAATTGAGATGAATTACCCCGTGAGGGTTATATATATATATATATATATGTATATATATATATATATATATATACATAACGTGTTGTGGGCATGAGTAGGATGATATGCATACACCTAAGATATTGACGAAGGCTGATTCCTTTCAAAATATCTAAACCAAACATATTTCTAAGTCTTTATGACTGACAGAAATGGTTGATACGAATCCAGATAGCGGCTATCAACCCTCAATTAGGCAAAATTTTGGAAACTGTTATTCTTTCAACTCCAATTCATTGTATTTATATCTTTGACATTGAATTGAACTTGTTGAGCATGTTGTAGCTCATTCTTGCAAAATAAAACTATTTTGCAGCATTAGATGAAAATCCCGGAACCTCAGGAACAAGAGATGGAAAGAGGCACTGTTAGACTTAGGATTTCTTACTGTTTGTAATCGTACTATTCCTATGAAACTTTTGTTGTAATAAGAACTTATGTACTGAGAATGATGTAACAAAATACAATGATATTGTAATACATATTAACATCTTTTGTTATATTAGTTTGGAAACTTTGATATTAAGCTTATATAAAATGAATTGTGTTGTTCTAAGTATATTAATAGTCATACAAGGATATTCAATTGTATGAATCTACATATCCACGCGAGGGTATCCAATTCCATTGAATTTTCTGACGAGAATAATATCAGTGATGGGATACTGTGAATCATGGATAGATAGAAATTATATAATTGGTATATTTTAATTGGTTAATTAGTATTCAGCATGAGCATCAGATCAACTATAAGAAGTATAGAGATTTGGGGCGTCACAGAGCCCATGCTGATCAGGAAGGGGTAATCTTGAAGAGGATGGTCATGGTCCCAGGAAGTGTTGGGAAATTTATCAATTGTTTATTTCTGTCTTATTTTTCATGCATTGTTATGTTATATTTTGTCTATCTGTTAAAGGAACTCGTGTATCAAAATAGTTTTATATATGAAATGACGAGTTATTTATGTTTTATTGCTATGTTATATTTTGTCTATCTGTCAAAGGAACTCATGAATGAAGTGCACGGTGGAGTATGTGGGTCGCATATGAGTGGACCATTACTTGCAAAGAAGATTTTGAGAACGAGACACTACTAGTTGACTCTTAAGACTGATTATGACGACCACATTAGGCGGTGCTATCAATGTTAGATACATGTTAATGTCATTTACGAACCTTCCAACGAGCTACATTGCATGACTTCTCCTTAGCCTTTCTCTGTGTGGGTAATGGATGTGATTGGTCCACTCGAGCCTAAACCCAGCAACGGGCATCGATTTATCTTTGTTATGATCGATTATTTCACCAAGTGGGTGGAGCCAGCCTTATTTTCCAAGGTGACTAAGTGTTGCCTAATTTCTTAACTAGTAAATACACGCAAGCATACGTGATCAAATAGCAATAAAGTGACAAACAAGGTATCATTCCCAAGAAAAATTAAGTCTAATAATTATCAATTACTAATTTTATATTAAATTAATTTTATTAAACAAATAACTCAAAGTTATTGAATTTTGAAAATAAAGTAAATTAAATTAACTAGGCACTAATTACCAAGAAATTGAATTCAGATTAAAAGACTTAAAATTACAACTTTTCCTGATGTTTTCGCTTCAACCTTGTCACTTCTTGGTAAATTATATCAACTATATTAAATTGTTAATCGAGAATTCATCAGTATTTATAAACCTCTTTTAAGGATCCTATAAACAAATCCTTCCTAATCCCCCACTAAAGAACAAATTGGGAAAGAACACCCAGCTAAATAACTCATTATATCTCTATGTGCATTAAATTAACAAGGATTTTAAGCAAAAATTCTCTTTAGATTACACATGACATATAGGTATATTTCTATCATATACACAAATTATGATATCCATCTTATGCAGAAAACACAATCATATGCTAACATATCCAGGTCTAAATCTATAATCTATCTTTTAATTTTATATAGATTACCACGCTAATTATTGGACGCTAATTATTGGTCAAGTAATTAAACTTTAAAGCATAAGATATAGTAGACAATCCAAATATAGTCAATAATAATCAACAAGGAAACAAATTAATTTAACTACACATCAAGATCCGTTGTAATCTTAAAATAAAAATTAGCTCATAACTGAATTAATAAATATCATCCACAAATAATTCATCATCCAAGAATTATAAAATAAAAAGGAAAAGAAGAGAGAGAAAATTATTTGACGCAATCTTTTGATCTCCTCCTTAGCCTCCTAATCTGCTCTTCCTTCGTGATGAATACTTGCTTCAGCCTCCAATCTCCTTCAATCCTTAGTATGGCATAAAGTCCTCTTCAATTTGTCCAATGGATTGTATTTATAGCCCCCAAATAAGATCCTAACCCTCCAAGAATTACCATTCCTAAGTGCAGTCAATTTCCTGAAAATCTACCAAATCCAGCCCTTTTCCCGAACTGACGCCATATGGCCAGACTCTTCAACAGGTCATGGCGTTGCCGTGCCATTTTTAAGCTTATTTGCAGCGCGACCGCACCATCCATCCAGAATCATCTTTTTCGGTTTTTCCCTACTATCTTGCTCTGAATTGTCCCGTCATTTCCTCCTCATGCTGCCACCTACTAAATAACAAGAAAACACTTCCAAAGTAACAATAAACACTTAAGGATAAACAAGATTTTAAGCTTAAATGCACCCGATTCGTAAGTATAAAACCCACTCATCACTAAGGAAATCATCGTCGGCTTTATTAGAAACAATGTCGTATACTGATATAAATACCCAGAAGTCATAGTTTCTGACAATGCCAAAAACCTGAACAACGAAATGATGAGAGAGCTATGTGGCAACTTCAGTATCAAATAACTCAATTCAGTTATCTATAGGCCAAAGATGAATGGTCTCGTGGAGGTTGCAAACACAAACATCAAGAAGATTATGGAAAAAATGTCGGAAAATCATCAAGGATTGCCAGATTTGTTGCCTCTTACTCTACTTGCATACCTAACTTCGATTCGTACTTCGACCGGGATAACCCCTTATTCATTGGTATACGACATGGAAGCAGTTTTGCCAGTCAAAGTTAAGATGTCTTCACTGAGGATATTGTTAGATGTCAGAATTGACGAAGACGAGTGGATCCGAGACAGATACAACCACTTATCTATGATAGATGAGAAGAGAATGAATACAGTATTCCATGGGTAATTGTATTAGCAACGATTTTTTCGATCTTACAACAAGAAAGTACAGTCCCGAGAATTTAAAGAGAATGATTTGGTATTGAAGAAGATCATCTCACGTCAAGACGAGGCTAAAGGAAAATTTGCCCTGAATTGGGAAGACTCATTTGGAAAACTTTGAACTTCATATGGGCTGTATAAGCTAGGAACATTCTGATAGCTTCCAATCTGGCGATAGGTGCAAAGGTCTCATCATAGTCAATTCCTTCTTCTTAGGGGTAACCTTTAGCAATTAGCCTTGCCTTATTCCTTGTGATCACACCAGCTTCATCCATCTTATTTCTGAAAACCTATTTGGTGCCTATGACTGGATGATTTCTTGGTCTTGGAACCAGCCGCCATATTTTGCTTCTTTCAAACTGATTTAGCTCTTCTTGCATAGCTTCAATCCAGGTTGAGTCTTTTAAAGCTTCTTCAATCTTCTTTGGTTCAATCTGGGAGAGAAAATTGAGGTAGAAGCATTCATTTTTAGTGGTTGATGTTGTCTTGACACTTGCATTTGGATCTCCTATGATTAGATTCTGAGTGTAATCTCTTACCCATTTGCTTTCAGATGGAACATCTGTCCTTATGCCTTGCTGTCTGAGATCTTTAAGATTTAGTTCTTGTTCTGCATCTTCATTGATTTGTAGAGTTCCCATATTTGGAATAAGAGACTCTACGACTTCATGGTCTGGTACTATGATCGTTGGGTCTGGCTCTACGGCTTCAGCTTCTGCGATTGTAGGGTTCTCTTATTCTGCGATCTGAGGATCCACCTCTACAATTTCTTCAAGTCGAGCTACTTTGTTTGGTTCGCCTTGATCAACCTCATCAAATGTGACATGGATAGAGACTTCCACTATCAAATAATTCTTGTTGAATACTCTATAAGCTTTACTTTTCACAGAGTATCCAACAAAAATACCCTCATCTGATTTTGGCTAAAATTTTGTAAGGTATCTTTTGCCATTGTTGAGGATGTAGCATGCACAGCCGAATGCACGGAAGTAACTTATATTTGGCTTCTTGAGCGTAGAGTGAATCAATGACCTATTCTGAGTATAACATGCAGTATTAACAGCTTCTGTCCAAAAGTATTCTGGAAGGTGTGCTGCTGCCAGAAGTGTTCTCCGTGCTTCAATTAAAGTTATGTTCTTTCTCTCAGCTACTCCATTTTGCTGAGGAGTTCTTAGAGCTGAGAAGTTATGATGAATGTCATTATCTTCACAGAACTGATTCACTCTAGAATAGTCGAATTCTCTGCTATGATCACTCCTTATTGCCTTTATTTTCTCGGCCTTCTCACTCATTATCAGCTTAAAAAATTTGATCAACTGATTATTGGTTTCGTCTTTAGAGCTTAAAAAGAATACCCATGTGAATCTGATGTAGTCGTCCACTATGACAAGTGAGTTTCTCTTGCCTCCAAGACTGACAATTAGAACAGACCCAAAAAAATCCATATGAAAAAGTTAGAGGGGACGTTCATTCAAGTTAACTGCTTTGCTCTTGAATGAGTTCTTGGTTTACTTTCCCAGCTAACATGTTTTACATGGTCTTTCTTTGACGAAGTTCAACTTGGGTAGACCTTTGACTAGATCTTTTGATACGAGCTTTAACATGTTTTTGAAGTTCAGATGAGACAATCTCCTATGCCATAACCAGCTTACATCTTATAAGGCTTTGGCGAAGAAACAAGCTGATGCTGAAGCATTTAGCTCATCGAGATTAATCACATAAACATTTCCTTCTCTTGATCCAGTCAGCTTCAAAGAGTTGGTTTCCAGGTCTCGAACTTGACATTAGTTGTTGAGGAAGATGACTTGATGACCTATATCACATAGCTAACTTATATTTAGAAGGTTGTGCTTTAGTCCATCAACATAGGCTACCTTACTAAAAGAAACAACTTCATTGCTTATCGAACCGTAACCTCTGGTTTTGCCAGAGTTGTTATCTCCAAAGATAACTGCTGGACCATCTTTAGCATTAAACTCTGACAAAAGAGACTTGTTGCCAGTTATGTGCAGCGAACATCCACTATCTAAATACCATACAGACTCTGTGGATCCCGATACCTGTAAGTACAATCATTGTTTATTTTAGTACCCATACTTGCTTGGATCCTACACTGTTAGTTTCCTTGGGGACCAAAATCTGCCTGACTTTGGGTCCTCTATATATAACATGCTCAAAATAACAACATCCATCTTTATAACCAAATTCATGACAATTATAACAGTTAATATGTTTCATGTGTGAATGTATATATGGATATCTTCTCACTTGGAAGTTGTGTGGATGGTATGCCTTTCTTCTTAGCTGAGCCTCCTTTTGTTTCCACACTGTTCTACGTTTTTGAAGTTTCGTAGAGAAAGAGCCAGTTCTACGATTTGCTCCTGGTTGGTTTGTAAAGCTGAATCTGCTAGACTCTATGACCCTTCGAGGTGCTGTCGTAGACTTGGGTTTACTTTGCAGTTTTACAAAACCTAGACCAGTATGTGACCTGTTATCCTTTGGAATGATAATTTGGTCAATAGAAATTAGACAACTTGGAATAATAGGTTTTGTAACCTCTTTGGACTTTACAAATATAATACTTCTATTGGAAGAAGAGGCATTGTTATTACTAGTGTCCAATGATCTTTCCACACATGGGCTGGAGGATAGATCTCCGAATCCCTGTCCTGATCTGTCAAAGACAGCTCTCTGACTTGTGATCAGTACATCCATTAATAAGGAAGAACGATTCCACATTGAGATCGTCTTTTATAATTCCTCTATCTTAGAGGTAAGAATAGACTCTCTCAGTGCACTGGTTTCAATTATCTTTCTAAAACTTTCATTCTCGGCCTCAAGCTTGGATAAAGAGGTAGTGTTTCGTAGAATGGTTTCCAACTCTACGAGCAACTTCTCTTTCTCCTTTTGAAGAAGAGAATGATCCTTTGATAGAATCCTGAATAACTTCATATATTTATGCAATTTAGATGTTATATCATGTAAAGCTAATCTAAGATCTTCCATATTAACATCAGGAGATTTGAAGTCAAATACCTCACTGATGTCAATCACTCGACGATCAGTGGTTATGCTGGAATCTTCTTCTATTGACATTAAACTTATATTTGCAACTTGGGGTTCTTCATTATCACTGGAGTCTGAACTGGAATCACCTTCAGATTCACTCCACGATCCTTCAGTTACATATCCTTTATCTTTCTTGTTATGCTTCTTATATCTTTTATGTTCTCTTTTTCCATAGGACTTCTTTTTGTCCTTGTTGAGATCTTCTTGCAGAGGTTTGGTGCACTCTGTGATGAAGTGGCCAGGCTTTTGGCAGTTAAAGCATAGATCTTTAACTTGTTCTCTGTTGTTGTTGACTCTGTTGAAGTTCTGCCTTGTCCTCTAGTTACTGTTTTTATTTATGAACTTTCTTAGCCTTCGAGTAAGCAAGGCTATATCTTCATCTCTATCACCTTTTTCTTGATCATCTTCATCTTCAACTTGAGCTTTTGAGGTAATTTCAAAAGCTTTGAGAGCAACACCTTTATCTTTTCTCTTGCTCTTTGAAAGAGTCTCAGATTTTTGATTCAGCTCAAGCTCGTAGGTAAGAAGATTTTCGTAGAGTTTCTGCACTGTCATCTTTGATTCTCTGATGGCAGTAGTCTTGGCATCTCACTTGCTTGGAAGAGCTCTCATGAACTTGTTATTTAGGTCTTTGTTGGGGTAGACCTTGCCATAGGATTTCAGAGAGTTGAGGAGCACATTGAACCATTCATAAATTGCACTGATATTCTTTCCAGAGATATAAGAGAACATTTTATACTGATGTGTCAAGAGAGATTGCTTGTTTTCTTTGACCTCTTCAGTGCCCTCATGCATCACCAGCAGAGCTTCCCAAACTTCTTTAGCAGTGGTACAATTCATAATATTCTCAAAGAGTTCATCTTCTAGAGCCATGAATAGAATATTTTTAGCCCTCTTGTCCAATTGTACCAGCTTCTTTTCATTCTCTGTCCATTCTACCCTTTGCTTGACAGCTACTTTAATGGGATCATCAGTTGTTGGAGCTAGCTTGGTAGGAACATATGGACCATTCAGGACAACACCAAATAAATCATCATCAATTGTGTCCATGTATGCCTGCATATGTACTTTCTAGTTAACAAACTTTTCTTTATTTAGGAGAGGTGGTTTATTTCCTCCACCAAGCTCAGAACTGGTTTTATTTAGTGTTATTGATCAACTCAAAGTGTAAGCTTTATGTTCGTGAGAATCTGCTCTGATACCACTTGTTATTTCCCAGAGGCACTTATAAATCTAGAATGGGGGTTGAATAGATCTTTTTTAAAAATTAACTTATTAAGGATATTACCAAATCATTAGTTAATCAGATTAATTAAGCACAACGGAATATATTTTGGAAAATTCCCTTGAAGATTAATGAGAACGCACAATTCTAAATTTAGGTCAAGCTTAAAATCACAAGCAATAAAGATATGGACAAAATATAAAACAAGAAAGTAAATGACACAATCAGGTTTTAAGTGGTTCGGATACTGAACAACTCATAATCCACTCTTCTACTTCAACAAGTAGGAAATCCACTAAGAATTCGGTCACTTAGACCAGGACATTTGCCTTCTTTAAGCACAACAGACTTGGATATTTTAGTCACTAAGACAAGGAGACTAAGACCTCTTCAAGCCCAGCAAACTTGGATATTTAGTCATTTTGACAAGGACACTCTTGCCCTCTTCAAGCCTAGCAGACTTGGAAAAACTCTATACACTTAGTGTTCTTCAATCCCAGTAGACTTAGAATTTCTGTGGTCACCTAAGACCAGAACAAACAATTGTATGAATGTTGTTGAGAGGTGCTGCTAAGTTGACGTTATGCTTCTCTTCTCAGGTACTTAGCAACTTGATCTAGATGTTCAAATCGTAATGTATATTCTTTGTTTGCTTTGGCAGAGTTTAGGCTTTTTGATCGTTGTTCGTTATTTGAAATTTGAATCTTTGTTACCTTTTATAGTCTGCCGAGTTATCTTCCCATTGTTAGGTTCCCGTTGGTGCATTTAATGCTTCAGATATTCTGGGATCCCTGATGTTTTGTTTAAGTCCATGTGTCAGCTACTTTTGAGTTTTGCATGTCACGCTAGTCTGCTTTCTCACCTAACTCCACTGAGATGTTACTTTCACAAAACTAGCTGGTAGACACATTTTCGATCTCCATCAAGGATGTTTGGTAAATGCCTCGGGATCTTCACTTCAACAATGATCTTATGTCAGTTTTCTTGTCAGACCTGACTAGACTTGACTCTACGATCTCACTCTACGATCAGCTCAACGAGTATTGCTTTACGATTTTGGAGCTGACTTTTGCGATCTTGCTTTACTGAACGATCCTTGAGATGCTTTACGATCTGGCTTTCATTCGGTGAATGCCTGAAGAGCTCTACGTTCAGTTTCCATCTTATGATCTTCACTTAGCTCTGCTATCTTTTTGTTCACACTACGACTGATCTTCACTTTGCGATTTGTGGTGAACTTTACTATCCTTGCAAGAGCTTTACGATCAATTATCGAATGTATTTCTGACATGAGTTAACTCTGCGATTCATCTTGACATTATGAAACTGGCAGAGTAACTTTACAAACATCTTAAGCCTATCAACTATACATCAGATCAACCTAACAAGTTTGATCTTTCTATTCTAAGTCCTTGTACATTATATCAACAAATTATTATTAAGAACTGTATAAAACTTACTGGTATAATTATACATTAATTACTTTCATCATCAAATCAAATCATCAAGATTAAACATGCAGACTTTAACAATATACATTAATAGCATTGTCATTATCAAATCAAATAATGGACTATATAAATGCAAGTACTAACATATTACTTTAGCTAACTAACCGTAAAATAAAATATGGCTAAAATACTAATTTAGGCTTTTAAGTTTGTACTTAACTTTAAACTCTTAAAAATATATATATAAATTAAAATGATTGAATATAAAAACTAAATAAACTAAAGTACAGTTTGAACCTTAAAGTTTACATGTCAGAACACTGTCACACCCTAAACTTTAAAAGGTATATCTCCCTCATTACTCTAATTATAGTTGACGTGCTAAGTTGCACACTCCGAACATTTATCGGTCACATTTGACCAGAAATGTTGATTTTTCAATATAAATTCAATAAATAATGAAAATATAAAATACAATATAAATTTAAAAATTAAGTTAAATTATTTAACAAAACTAAACCAACCAAACACAATTAGAGGATAACTATTAATTTAATTAATTATTTTTTTAAAAAATAAATGTAACTATTAATTTGCATTTAATTAAAAGAAGTTAGAATCAATTAAAGTTAAGAAGTTGCATTAAGCTAATTTAATAATAAATATTTAAGATAATAAAGAACCCAAATGCTCTAGAAAAATGAAACTCAGAAGCTTGATTTTGAAGTTTAAATCACCATCACTCACGCCAACAACCATCTACTATCGCTATCATAAGTAACCTTGTCCCATTGGTCTACCAATCATCAACCTCCAATTGCGAAGCTTAAGCACTACCCATTATACGACATCAATGACGAGCACATCGCCATCGAAATTACTTCCTCTTCTGCTGCCACCCATCTTAAAAAATCCACCATCTCTATGCCAAAATCTACAATCTCCGATCAAAAAAAAAGAGAAGAAGAAGTTGCAACAGATGCGATTTAAAGTTTTTATTTTGAAAAATATTAAATCATATGTAACTTTTTACCTTAGATCAATGGAAGCCTAGTTGTCCTATTTTATTCCTCCACCGCCACGCGTCGACAATCTTAATTCCCCTTCCCCACCACTGATCTCCTCCTACTACTACCCGACCTCGGCACCCCACATGCTTCTCACTCTAACCTCCGGCTTATCAGGTCCACAACCAGAGCACAGTCCTTCAAAACCCATGAAATCTAATTTTTTTTAAATCCATAATCACCTACAAGACCACGTCCACCATTTTTAGTTATTCAAAGCTTAAATTAGAGTCATCAACCACCATAGTATAATAGATCTAAACAACCCAACGTAATGAATAGAGAAGTAGAACAGAGTTTGGAGAAGAATTAAGAAAAAAGTTTGGGAAGAAGAAAACAAAGACTAAAATTTGAGAGAGAAATCTTATAGTGAAAATAGAGAGAACAAAGAAGTTTGGGAGAGAAAGATTTCATTCATTTATTTTCCATATCAAAATATGGTTCAGATCCAATTACATATACCCTCACCTCAGCAGCTGGGAGGAATGAGACCATGTGCTTGCACGTGCTCTCTCCTCATGCCTAACACCTGACTCTAACAGAAGTAATGAGAAAAAGACAATACTAACCTGAATACTGAAAATAAAAGGACTAAGATACCCTTCTTAGCTGACTTAATTATTCTCTCCATTCCTTACATCCCTTCCCCCTTAAAAAGGTACCCTTGTCCTCAAGGGTGGAATTGAGGAAACTTTTTGTGCAATTGATCCTAGTTTACCCATATGGCCTTAAAAGGCAGGGTGTTAGCCCATTGTACCAAGACCTACACTTCAACTGTATTGTTTCTTTTAACCATCCTCCTGTCAAGCACAACAATAGGCTTTACTAGAAACTGCCCTACAGAATGCATAGAAGGTAATGTAGGAGAAGAAGTGCAATGCAAACCAATTTTCTTCTTGAGTAGAGAAACATGGAAGATAGGATGAATCTTAGCAGAATTAGGTAGCTGGAGTTTGTAAGCCACTATACCAATTTTGTCCTCTACCAAGAATGGTCCATAGTATTTAGGAGTTAACTTTTCATGTTTGGATTGTGTCAGTGAAGTTTGTTTGTAAGGTCTGACCTTAAGGTAGACCATATCTCCAGGCACAAAAGTTCTTTCTATTCTATTCTTGTTAGCATAGTGTTTAATTCTGGACTGAGCCTTCACAAAATGTTGCCACATCATCTACAACAGTTGAGACATATCCTTGCAAAATTGTCTAGTAGTGGGGTTATGTATTTGTCCAAACTAATGGAAATTTAGGTGATGAGGCTTATACTCTTAGAGCATTTCAAAAGGGGTAGCTTGTAGACCTGTATGGAAGTGAGAATTATACCACCATTCAGCCAATGCTAACCATGATGCCCAGTTATGAGGTTTCTGTGTAACCATACATCTGAGATAGCATTCTAGGACTTGGTTTACCCTTTCAGTTTGCCCATCTGTTTGAGGGTGATAGATTGTGCTAATTTGTAGTTTAATCCCCACCATCCTAAATAGGGATTGCCAGAAAAGACTAATAATTACTTTATCTCTATCAGATACTATAGTAGAAGGTAATCCATGAAGCTTATAAATGTGTAAAATGAAGACTTGCGCTAACTGTGCAGTAGTGAAGGGGTGTTTTAAAGCAATGAAGTGCTCATATTTTGTGAGTCTGTCCACCACCACCCAAATTATTGTCATTCCTTCTGATTTTGGCAAACCTTCTATGAAATCCATAGAGATGTCAGCCCAAGGTATCTCTGGAATGGGTAGAGGCTGTAACAATCCTGGGGAAGCTTGGAAGCTGTCGTTAATACTCTAAAATTAAAAACCTTACTTTTCACTCTACGAAAACTAAATCAGTATAGCAGCAGCAATGGTTGATCCCGCAGAGAATAATATTGTTTCATATTTATCCTAATATTTCTAACAGTAACCAAAAATGGGGTTTTGTGTTTGTAAAACTAATTAACAAAAATAGAATTAAAGTATTAAGAAAACCAATGAATTAACAACTTCAGTTCTTAAGTTCAGTATCACCTTTTCACAGCAACAGAGTAACCAAATATAATAATATTTATTCTTTAATAAAACTAATAACCCTAAATAATAACTATCAGTATTACCCGACACTCCCATTAGATTTTAAATCTAATATAACAATCGCCCTCATTAGACCCTAATTATCATACAACCTATAACTATCAGTCTAGATTTAATATAATAACAGCATTAAGAATCGAGGAATTAGATTATTCCATGTAACAACCACACTATCAGGGATTATTTAACTTGCTTTCTGATAACCATAGCAACACTCAAAAACTTGACCACAATCATGTATTACTAACTGCTACTTGTGATTAGATATAACATCGTTTGCTTAATATTATACCTTAATATAATAGATGATATTAATCAGATTAATCTAACTGGACACATTAAATCAATCGGATCAATTAGCATGCAATCAGTTAAAACAGATTATCAAGAATAAGTTTCATATAATAAGGAATAAATAATGTATATTCAATTAAACCATAAACTGTTACTAAGGATCAACATCCCTTAAGGACTAAATAAAAGAACTAGCCTGACATACATTAATGAAAACTCTGTATAATAATCTACTGAATGAATTACACGACCCCCGACAATGATTATCATAATCAATCCAGTTTCCTTTTCCAGTTTGGATTCAGTTTCCAAAGCAAACTCTAACTTAATTCCCATATCAAACTCTAATTATCATAATCAATTGAAGCTTCCTTCTCTGATTATAATTCCATCTCTTAATCCTCATATAAATCGAACTCTAATACTCCAGCAATTCAAATCCTACCAGACTCGAAATCCACAAGTCGACCCGCGATCGTAGAGTAAACTCTCTCATTAAGCAAAATGTAGAATGACCTCTTCTGCCGACAGTCTGCCTAGAACTATGAATTAGAAGATGAAAACGACCTCAACCGGGAAACCCGGGCTAATTGGTATGGAGCAAAAAAATCCCTTTCCGAAAACATATTATAATAGGCAAACGGACAAACGAGCTAAAAGTTATGCCCGTTTCTTCGAACCAACACTTTTCAAATTTTAAAGCCAATCGTCCTTCATCAGTTTCTTAGTTAGGACAACCGCAGAGTTCACAACACACTCGTAGAACACAACTCTTCTGGGTGAACGTAAAATGACTGATCAGTGCTAATTCGTAGAGTGACCATGCAATCGTAGAGTAATTTTCGTGCACACACACTGTCACACTACGAATATAGAGTATAAGACCAAATGAACGTAGAGTGCCAGTCTACAAAGTCCTATTATTGTCCTCCAACACTAAAAACGTAGAGCCATCCGCACACATTGCAGAGTCTCGTCCAACAATCATAGAACACTTCTACAAAACAAATGAAAACTAAGCATTAAACTTCATATCTGCTAAAACATCTGAAATTCTTCCTATAATCAATAAATACCTCAATCAGCTCATATATACAGAAAATACGCAATAAAACTAAACAGAAAGGAATCAAAAATATATAATATTTTGCACCTATCAAAGCCATAGTTTCATGCTTTTGCTATTGACAAATGTCACATTCTTGCACAAAAATAGTAACATTATGTCTCAAAGTAGGGCACCAAAAAACTTATTGATCCTTTAAAACTTTAATGCCTGAGTATCCTCCAATAGGTGAACTATGGAACTCAATCAGGAATTTCTTTCTTAGGTCTAAATCTAGACCCACCACCATTTTGTCCTGGAACTTGAGTCTGCCATTGTGGAAAGAATATCCAGGGAAGGCATTTGGATTTACTTGAAGTTGGATTATAATATCCCTCAACCAATTATCCTTCTCCCACGAATGTGGTATCTCTTGCACCCAAGTGGGAACCACTGCAGTCATTATTTTGCAGTCTCTTATGTTTTTCAGAGTGTTTACGTGAGTGATGGTCAAGTAGTGGTTCTGTAATGTGGGCTCCCCCACTTCTCTAGATAAACTATCAGCCATAATGTTCTCTTTACCCTTCTTATATGCTATCTCATAGTTAATCCCCATCAATTTGGTAATCCATTTTTATTGGTTTGTAGTTGTAATCCTTTGATCCAGTAAGTATTTCAGGCTATGGTGATATATCTTGATATAAACTTTGTTCCCTAGTAGATAGTGTCTCCATTTGTTAACTACATAAACCACTGCTATCAATTCCTTCTCATTTGTTGACCACCCCAAATGTTGAGGTGTTATGACTTTACTAAAGAAGGTTATGGGCCTTCCTTTTTGTATTAGAACTACCCCAATGCCAAAGTGTGAGGCATCTATTTTTAGCACAAATGGTTCATTGAAGTTTGGCATAGCAAGGACTGGAGCATGTGTCATGGCTTCCTTGAGGGCTTGGAAAGCTTCAATGGCTTTGTCAGTCCATACGATCTTCTCTTTCTTCAATAAATCAATTAGGGGCTTACTGATTACCCTACAATTCCTTATAAATTTCCTATAGTATCTAGTCAGTCCCAGACCCCCTCAACCCCTTTATATTGATTGGCAAAGGCCATTTAAATCATGCAGCAGATTTTATCTTGATCAATAGAGACACCCTTATGAGTGATTGCATGGTTGAGATATTATATTTGTTTTGTACCAAAGACACATTTACTCCTTTTGGCAAATAAGTAATGGTCTTGTAATAACTGTAAGGTAAGTCGCAAATGCTCCAAGTGTTTCTCATAACTTTTACTGTAAACTAGTATATCATCAAAAAATACTAGTATAAATTTCCTTAAGTACGATTGAAATACCTCATTCATCAATGATTGGAAGGTGGCTAGGGCATTAGTGAGCCCAAAGGGCATCACTAGGAACTCGAAGTGGCCAGTATAAGTTCTGAAGACTATTTTTGGTATATCGTCCTTATTGACTCTAATCTAATGGTATCCAGATCTCAAATCCAATTTGGAATTGGAGCCATGTAATTCATCAAGTAGGTCATTAATGGTTGGAATGGGAAATTTGTCTTTAACTATCATGTTGTTCAGTGCTCTATAATCTATGCACATTCTCCATGTTCCATCATGCTTCTTAACTAGGAGAATTGGGAATGCATAGGGGTTATTGCTAGGTTAAATTATGCCATTCTGCAACATTTCTTTCATAATCTTCTCTATCTCTCCCTTTTGAACATAGGGGTATCTATAAGGCCTGAGATTCACTGGCTGGCTACCCTCCTTTAATTTTATGTGGTGATCTTAGTTTCTAGCTGGAGGTAGTCCTTTTGGACCAAGATAATTTTGGGCAATGTTGATGGCTAGAAACCTTAAATCTATCTGCAACATTCACAGAAATGGAGTTGGTTTCCTTTAATGTAGCTTTGATTCTCTTAGCCGCTTGGGGATCGAGGAAGTTATTAATACTGCCACTATCTACTAATATCCTCAGAAACTTCCCATGTGACATCCCCAAAAGCCGGACAGTGTTATTAGTGTTATGGCCTGAGAGGGCATGTAGGGTGATTTGGGCTTCATGCTCCTCACACTCCCATGATAATCCTCCATTTTCTATTTCACCACAGTGTTCAACTTCTTAAAGTTCTGAGCTATCTGAGGGTAATATCATGAATAACTAAGGTTTCTTACAGATATGACCCTGCACAAAGGGCTCACCACATGAGAAACATAATCCTTTTCTTCTTTTCTCATTGATTTGTTCCCTAGTGAGTCCCCTTATGGGTAGTGACCTCACAATATCACCATTAACCATTGCAGCATGTTTGTTTTATGGCATGAGCACAGGTTTAGGGGAAAATGAACTCCCAGTGGGCTTATTCATTATTTTGCTCCTTTTGAGCCAATCCTATAATTTGGCCTCCTCCACCCTAGACAGCCTAATCATTTCCTTCAAAAAATTTGGCTTGAATTCCTGAACTCTTAACTAGATTTCTAATTTAAATCCCCCCATGAAACAATTCCTAAAAAACTCTTCATTAAGGGTGGGGTTCCTAGCTAAGGCCTAACCCTTCAAAATTCCTCAAACTTCTTCCTGTAATCATCAACTGACCCAATTTGTTGTAATTTATTCAACTCTCGTATGGGATTATCACTAGCCTCTGGGCTAAACCTGGCAATAATTTCTTCTATCAACCCTTCCCAGGCCAGCTCTTGCCCTTTCTACACAAATCCTGAGTACCATGACTCAGCCTCCCCTTCCAAACTCAGAGTAGTCAAATATACTTTCTGAGATTCAGGAACCACATGATGGGTAAAGATTTTATTACATTTCTTGATCCATGACCTAGGGTTTTCCCCATCAAACTTTGGAAATTCAAACGTAATAGTTTTAAAAATGCTATCAAGCTTCTCTGGCTTCGCATGGGGCTTGTAAGGGCCTAAAATGGACCTCGGTAGAAGGTTGGTTGGGATCCTTCTGCTGCACTTGTTGGGTTAAGAGGGCCTTAAAGTTCTTCATCATCTGCTCTAATTTTGTATCAAATCCCTGTTGTAGTGTAGAGACTGACTCTAGCAATTGCGTTTGTAGCTGTTGTATGGTATTGGTTTGCTCATGAACATGAGACTCTAGATTACTCAATCGTTGGTTGTTAGTGGCCATAGGTGCAGGTTCAAAGGCACTGATACCAATTGCAATTAATAGAGAAGCAGAACAAGAGTTTGGAGAAAAATTAAGAAAGAATTTGGGAAAGAAGAAGACAGAGACTAGAATTTGAGAGAGAAATCTTATAGTGAAAATAGAGAGAACAAATAAGTTTGGGAGAGAAAGATTTCATTCATTCATTTTCCATACCAAAATATAGATCCAATTACATATACCCTCACCTCAGCAGCCGGGAGGAATGAGACCATGTGCTTGCACATGCTTTCTCCTCATGCCTAACACCTGACTCTAACAAAAATAATGAGAAAAAGACAATACTGACCTGAATACTGAAAATAAAAAGACTAAGACACCCTTCTTAGCTGACTTAACTATTCTCTCCATTCCTTACACCTAACCTCACCGGAAAAGAGGAACAGGAAATTGAAACCCAATCGCATAGTCAACGACAATGGAGAATTCCAATCCAAACTAGACACCAAGTCAGTGCTGCAATTGCATTCGCTAAGTAGCTGCAATTTTTTCTTTAATCAGAGGTGGTCTTGGGGGAGGGGGAGAAGATGGTGATAAAGCAGTCATGATTAATGATGGTTGGTAGTGGCTCAACGATATGAGATAAGGGTGGAGATGATTCAGAAGATTGTGGGGGTTAGGATTAAGGTTAATTAGGTTTTGGTTTTACTTTATTTTAGTTAATTTGAATATGTCATCCTTTAATACTCCCTCTGTCCCAAATTAATTGCTTTTCTAGGACTTTTTAAAGTCAAATTGACTATTTTTAAAATTAATAATTAAGCATATATAAATATATTTCTAAAATTATAAAAATTAAAATTAGTAATAAATTGTATGTACTTTCTTTTGGTTATAATATCTTCACATATATGTTAGCAAAAATAGTAAAAAGATTAGTTTTAAAAATAGTCAATTTGACTTTAAAAAGTCCTAGAAATGCAATTAATTTGGGACGGAGGGAGTATTATTTTTTATTGTAGTGACAATTCTATCATTTAAAAATTTGAGGAACCGGTGCTACCGGTCAAAAGTGATCGGATAAAAAGTCGGAGGCATAAACAATAATTTCTTGGTGCAATAAATGTTTGCATCAAAAAATTATTGAGGAAACATTTTACAAACTGGCTGACGTGACACTGTTGTATTGGTAATAGTTAAAAAAAAATACCTCCCCACTACAACACTATCACCAATACAACAGTGTCACATCAACCAGTTTGTAAAATAGTTTGTGTCTCTAGCATTACTCTTTTAAGTTTAGGATGCAACAGATCTCTAACATTTAAATTTTGAGTACAAACTCTACTTTAGTCAACTAAATATTAAATTAAAAAATTATATAAAACTGAATATGAAATTAAGATAACAAGTCACATTACTAACACTAAACTGTGAGTCTCTAGCAATTTTATGTGGTGTATATTTATTTGTTTGTTTGAGTAAAATTTGTAATTATTCTAATAATAATAATAAGTTAATTTGTGAACTTATAAAAATATTTTATAATTATAATATATAAAATGAATAAGAAATTGAAAATAATCTATGTACTTATTATAATAGTACAAACAACGTTTTATTGTATGAGTTAACTAGGATGTTTTGATTAGTCCTGAACTGAGTTGACTCACGAAACTATATTTAGATTTAATTGGTTGATATTTTTATCTCATAAGATATATATGAGAATAAGTAGATTTTCTCTCTTTGTAGGCATTTAATTGTATCTTATCAACTCTTTATAGGAAACCTAAAATGTATTATACATTCATTTTGAATCCTCTTTTAATTATTCTTCTTCCTTTTCTTTTTTTTTATTTATCTTATTATTTTTTTTGGTCTTAATGAGCCAAGGTGTTTTATTTAACACTAAAAATGAATATGAATATCATTGTTGGGTAAGATTATATGTCTAACTATTTTAATAAATAATTATTAAAATAACATTTAAAGTCACTTTATATAGGATTTTTAACAAATACTCGCTCTGTTTTAAAATTATGGATACAATTTTATTTTTAGTTCGGTCCAAAATTAGATATATATTTTTATTTTAGAACAATAAAGTGACATAATATTCTTAATTTATTATTATACCATTACTTAATTAATATTAAGAGCATATTTAATAATATAAATTATAATTAATAAATAAAATACAATTATAAATTCGGTACTTAGCACGGAATACCGAGCTAGTGCTATTTAAAAAATGAACATGTGCTTTCACAGCGAGTACTTAACTAGTTAGTTTAAAAAAGTATATTTATATTTTTTTTTTGCTGACATAATGTTAAGATATGGTATGGAACGTAGCTCGGGACTTAAGATATAACCGTGATTAATTACCCTTCATGGATTCAGACCACGTCAAGGTTCATCATGGATGAAAAGGTAAAACTTATACTCCCTCCGTCCCAAATTAATTACTTTTCTAGGATTTTTTTAAGTCAAATTTATTATTTTTAAAATTAATAATTAAGCATATATAAATATATTTTTAAAATTATAAAAATTGAAATTAGTAATAAATTGTATATACTTTCTTTTGGTTATAATATCTTCACATATATGTTAGCAAAAATAGTAAAAAGATTAGTTTTAAAAATAGTCAATTTGACTTTAAAAAGTCCTAGAAATACAATTAATTTGGAACGGAAGGAATAATTCTGATATGTTATGACTTTTGTTGATGAATAGGCTGGAACCTAAGACCTTGTAAATTAAGTATGATCGTCTTTATTAATTATATTGAGAAACTTGATTTTCTGTTGTCATTTGAGAATAATGATATAGTAAAAGACATTATTATCTTTAATTTCACACATTTAAGATCAAAAATTTATATCTCAACATTTATTTTTTTTTTCTAATGCCAATTGTCATGTCAACTTAGTGTTATATTAATGAGAGATTCTGAGTTACAATCACATTATACGGTTTTTAAAATTAAAGACTACATCCACAACTGTGCATGCGATGTAGTGCAAATGCGGTTGTGTGTGTGCAGTTATAGATGCGTACCATTTTATATATCTTGAAAGAAAGAAAAAATAAAAAATAAAATATTTTAAGTGTGAAGGAGTCAATCTAATAGGATAAATCAACTTAAATGTTTAATATTATCAACAACTAATTCATAAATACAAAAAACTTAAAACAACAGACAATCCAATAATCATTTACAAATTAAGCATATTAATATAATACTATTCCCTTCGTCCCAAATTAATTATTTTTCTAGGATTTTTTTAAGTCAAATTGACTATTTTTAAAATTAATAATTAAACATATATAAATATATTTCTAAAATTATAAAAATTAAAATTAGTAATAAATTGTATATACTTTCTTTTGGTTATAATATCTTCACCTATATGTTAGCAAAAATAGTAAAAATATTAGTTTTAAAAATAGTCAATTTGACTTTAAAAGGTCAAAATTGAGCGATTAATTTGGGACGGAGGGAGTATTTGATAAGAGAATTATTTAATTAAAGTATTTAGTGAAATAATTTATTAACAAGTTCTAAAGTAGTTAATATTTTTAATAAATAAGATTTATTTATTAATTTTAATATTAATTCTAATCTAATAGAATATATATATATATACATATATATGTGTGTGTGTGTGTGAGAGAGAGAGAGAGAGAGAGGTGCAAATGTGATTTTGTGGTGCAGCTTAAGCTGAAATCTGCATCCGACCACAATATACAATTTTTTAAGAAAAACAAAATTTACATTCACATCCGCACCGCATTAGCATACACATCCACAATAATACAATTTTTCGTGAATGTGAATAAAATTGTGGGTTTCAGCTCCCCTAAATTATTAGTAATACTCTAAAAAAATGGTATGGAGAGATTTTAATAAAAAAGCCAACAATAAAATGAACCAAACTAGGGATCAAAATTCAAATGGGTGCTTTTCCTTTTTTTTTTTGTTTTACTATCCTTTAATTGATGGCACACTTGAACAAGATAACTGGTTTTCTTTTCATTGTTGGTTTCTCTGCTCAATAAAAAAACCCACCATAACTCTGCCTTACCAGTCTCAACTAAAATCAAATGCCTTCTCTTTATCCCTTTCTCTCTCCTCATACACACCCATTATCACCATGGCTTCCCCTTCCTTTCTCTCTCATCAAAAACTTTGAAAAGTCATCCATTTCTCCTTCTGGGTTTGGATTCAATAAAAAAGGGACCGATTCCTATCATTATCATCATCCTTGTGCTGTGGAGAGAGATTCAGAATTTGAATTTGAATTTGACCCAGATAAGGCTCGTGAAGCCCTGCGAAAGTTAGACCTACAGCTTCAATCTCTGTCGGAGAAAAAAATTAGCCCCCCAAAGATTAGAGGTATTCCTTCAATTCATTCCTGGAAACTTGGAATTAGTATTTTTCTTGATTAGTATTAACCCAATTTATTATGTTGCTTAATTATGCTGAGAAATATGTAGATTTACACATGCAATTAGTGTTGATTATGAATTTGTTTTGAAATAAATTGTTTGATTTACCAATTTAAGGTATATTTGTTGGTTTGCGGAAATTGAAAAACAAACAGGTATACATACTCGATAAATAAATACTCGATTCTACTTGACTGACTTGTTAATCGAGTCGAATTCGAAGTTCTTTATATTGGGTCGAGTCAAGTATTTACGTTGATCGACTCGATACTCGACTTGATACTCTACTCAATACTTGACTAAATTTAATTTATTTAATTAATTATTTATATGTATACTTATATTTGTTTTATGTTATTTTTTATGTATTAATTTATTTAAATAAATAATTTAACATATATATAATATAACAGTAATAAATAAAAAATCGATACTCAATTCATACTCTAATGTGATGAGTGACTCATGAACTACTTGACTCAAAAAGTATTTGAGGCGAGTTCGAACATGAAAATCTGTGTTTGCTAAATACCCGAACTCAATAACTTTTATATCAAGTCGAGCTCAATGTTACTTAGATCATGGTCCGATGCGGCACGTAGAATGAAATCGAAAACGAAAAACTCTACAGAGTACGGTAGGGGTAGGTTTATTCAAATCACTTAGTGATACGGTAGAAAATAACGAGAAAGATTTGGATTTTCATATATTTTAATATTTATGGAACTTTAATTTATTTGATGTATTTTTATTTATTCGTTAGGAAAATTTAGTAGCTAAATTTATATTTAGCCCGTTTATGTTTTGGGCTTTAGTTTTCTAATTTTATTTAGTTTGGGATTTAATTACTTTTTTTTTGCCAATTAGTCATAGGAAAGTACTTTAGTATAATAAATATATTGTCTAGGGTTTATTTACAGGAAACGTTTTGATTAATTAATATTATCTTGATTCGCTTTGTGAGTTTTTTTTTTCTTTGTGGATTCAAGAGTTTATCTTAAGTTTTTGTTGGTAAGTTAAACCTTCAAATCACGTTTGGGTTAGAGCGTTACAATCTAACCAACTGTGCTGCGTCAATTGGCATCAGAGCCTGGATAATTGTATCCGAATAAGGTGACCGCTGCTTAAACCTCGTGCGTTATCTCGAGGATTTTCTAGTTTTTGGTGAAAATTGAAGCCTAGAATTGAAGATTGTTCAACTCCTATACTTAGGCTGTGCGTAATTTTCGTTTATCAAAAGAGAAAAAAGGGGGGAAAAACTCCATAACTTCCACTGCAAAGAAACCCAATTGTCGCTACCTCTTCTTTACAAAAAATCTCATCACAACTGTGCTGCGCAATCTATTTCGTCACCATCTCCGTGCCTCATCCTATTGGCCATGAGTTTTGAATGGGCAAATTAACGTGCTATTGGGTGATGATTAATTTTGGCAAAGTTCAATTTAATCCCTCTTAGTTTCACAATGGTTATTTTTTCAACCCTCAACTTCCAAATACTTGCACACCAAATCCCAATGTTTTATACGTACTGAAAATACGCCTTAAAAATTGTATTGTTCGGTGAATTTTAATATTCTGGTCATGGTGGAAAACGTTTTTATTCCTAAAGTGTTTCAACATAATGGCTCGCGACTGGAATATTCTTTCCACACTTATGTTCATTGCCAGTCAAAAGTGTGTAAACTCGTTCTTGATAAAGATAGTGACTTTAATATAGTTTCACCCAAACGTGTTAAAAAATTAAATCTACAACCCGAACCAATTTCTTATCCTTTTGAGATTCCTTGGCTCAATAATATCTCAATCACAGTCTCACATTGGTGTATTGTTCCAATTAAATTTAAAAGGTACACAATTGAGGTGGCTTGTCATGTTTTGCCTATGGATGTAGCTCATATCTTGCTAGGTTGGTTATGGTTGCATGATTTTTGTGGTGAATATTTTGAGTTTAAAGATGTTTATAGCTTTTATTGTAGAAAGAAGAGAATTTGTTTGCTTCCTCACTAATCAAACATGCATACTACTGTGAGGTCTCTAAGGCTAAAATTTGAATTGGACGAGTATGAGATTGATGGTCGTGAGCAGGTAGACTACATGGTTACAAGTCGTCCGCTTACAAAGTCCATTGGTACACCACAAATTGAAGAATTGCCATGTTTGGAAGCTCAAAAGGGTATTGTTTTGGAGGAAAGTCAAACTGAGTTGAAAATACTATTGTTGAAGAATCCCAAGTTTTTAACGAGTTGCCCATTATTGAGGAAAACAAAGATGTCACAAATTCCAATGATGGAGATAATACGGATAGGGATATTACAACAGACAAATTTGGTCATGAGATTATTCTAGTGTTCGAGAACATTAAAATTATTAATTTTGTTGTTCCTGAAGATTTCTTTGTCATGCAAATAAATTGGAAGATGCTGGTATTTTCTTACTTATTTTTAGGATTATTCTTTGAGTAGAAAACACATGAAATTTTGATCCCGTGTATATTGAAGATTCGTTCTTGTTGCTTGATACTCGTTTGCTTTAAAATTCGAGGACAAATTTTTTCTAAGAATGGGAGATTGATACGGTAGAAAATAATGAGAAAGATTTGGATTTCCATATATTTTAATATTTATGAAATTTTAATTTATTTAATATATTTTTATTTATTCGTTAGGAAAATTTAGTAGCTAAATTTATATTTAGTAGCTAAATTTAGTAGTTTAGTATTATAAATATATTGTCTAGGGTTTATTTACAGGAAACATTTTGATTAATTAATATTATTAGCTTGGTTCACTTTGTGAGTTCGTTTTTTCCTTGTGGATTCAAGGGTTTATCTTACGTTCTTGTTGATACGTTAAACCTTCAAATTACGTTTGTCTTATAGCATTACAATCTAACCATATTCCCTTGCATCACTTAGTTAGTATGAAATATGTTTATTTGAAATCATGGTATGCTAAAAATAGTTTTCTAAGAAAATATTGCTAAAACTAGTTGAGATATAGTTAGAACTAGTTGAGTTGTTTCTATGCGTGCTATCACAAGAAGAGCATTTTCAACGAGATTATCCAATGTCATCGCTTACTTGACACCCACAAGGCGCTCATTTGGCAACATTAGTTGGCCTTCTTTAGAAAAAAAAATTTCCTTATATTTAGGGTTTCTAGTATAGTGTTCTAGATTTACTCATGTAATTATTATACTTTTTTAAATATCATTGATATTTAAGATGATGATTTTAGATAGTCGATACTAGCCTTCCATTAGATTTATTCTCAACCAATAGTTTTATGACCCGAGGGTTATATAAGAGGAGGTGCCTTATGATAAATTATAAAACAAGGTTGTAATTATTCTTGTGTTATAGAAGTTTAACTAAACATGGAAAAAGTTTTGGATTGCCCCATTTGTTGGTCGGAACGATAGTGTGCAATGTTTTGCAACGTTCATGCCAAAATGCAATTCTCTATCATGTTACAGCTGTGTGGTAACTATTAGCGAGTTCAAGGAATCATTACCAGCTCAAAATGGGGTAGTATATTTGTCTGGAGAACCGCATATAGGCTAGGTACGCAGCCTCTTTAAACAATGCCGTTAGCTTCAAAAAGAAAATGGTGAAAGACCCTTTGTTTCTCATGAGGTCATAACCCTTTCTCTCATCTCAGCAAATATTAAAATTCACTCTTCCCTCAAAATAATGAAGATTGAATTAAAAAAACTAGGAAGATTAATATGGTGAGAAAGGGTATAAAGACATCTCCTCAAACACTGAATCTACACACATCCAACCCCCTGTTTTTGCGAATTGACCACAGAGAGAGGGTCTCTCCTCATAAGATTTGGGGTTTAAAAATTGTCTTTGTTATTTTTATGAAGAGGATTACGAATCAAGGAGAGAATGCACTCCTCTATTCATAGAAGAAGGAAGAGGGCGACGGCAAAAATTAAGGGCATGAACTTATCTTGTTTTAAAGCGGCATCGTTTGAGGTAGTTGTGTACATAGCTTATGTGCGGTCCCCCGCACATCCAGTTTTCTATATACATTTACACACTATAAAATTATTGTAATGATTACTTTTGTTATGGAACCTTAGCATTCTATTATTTTATTTACCAACATGTGTATTAATATTTCAGTTTGTTTTATTCCTTTAATTATGTATGGTTGATTATGCTGAGAAATATGGGGTTGCGAAATAGAATACTATTTGAAGTATAATGCAAAAGTGAAACTTTACTTAAAAGCACCCGAGGTGTCCCTGTTCCCATCTATAACTCACATGTGACTAACATTGCAAATTGTTTATTTACAATTGATTGAGAGCAACCTAGTCATCCCTTGGTGGTATTTTGGATTAAAGCTTAGTTAAAATTTATATTGATTTTTTTTAGAAGAAAATTTTAATGGTAATATGTCGAGAGGAAAACAACATAAAATCCAACCATGTATTTTGTACTCTTTTTTCAATATTTTGTTCAAAATATTTGAAGTGATCAACTTGTGCCAGATAAATAAATGCATATGCCAAGAAAGCAACGAGATTCATCTAGACACGCAAAAATATGAATTTAAGTTTGAAGGGAACCATTTTGTGCATAATTAAAGACAAATGTATATCATTTCCCAACTAACACCCTTCTCCAACTTGATGGCTTACCATTAATTAACAGGTACCAGGTCTGGGTTGTGGCATTTATTTTAGTTTATGCAATAAAAAGGTCATGTATTACCAGACAGTTTGAAAAAGTTATAGGCAAAGCAGATTTGCTAATAAATTAAGCAACATAAGAAGCATGTTGTGAGAAAAAATTTCAATAACAGCATCTGTCTGATTGTTGAGGTACTTTCTCCTTTTATGTTTTCTTCTAGAAAGAAGTCTAATCCAATGGTGCAAATAGAAGCTTCTTAAAACTCTGATCAAATACTCCCCCCGTCCCAAATTAATTGCTCAGTTTTGACTTTTTTAAGTCAAATTGACTATTTTTAGAATTAATAATTAAGCATATATAAATATATTTCTAAAATTATAAAAATTGGGGTTAGTAATAAATTGTATATACTTTCTTTTGGTTATAATCTTTTCACCTATATTTTAGCAAAAATAGTAAAAAGATTAGTTTTAAAAATGGTCAATTTGACTTTAAAAAGTCAAAACTGAGCAATTAATTTGGGACGGAGGGAGTATATACCAAAACATAGGATCTTCAACTATACTTACCCGTTCTACTTGAATTTATAGCAGCAGAGTCCTTAATTAATGCACGTATAGTATCTTCATAGTATAATTATGAGTATCCACATTCTGGAACCCTCAGTATTGGTGCTTCTACCTTCTGAAATTGGATTGTGTTCAATAAGGTTTCTACCAAGTATCATCACATAGATAATAACACTTTGCTATTAGTTGACCTGTTGTGATATAATTATTACTTAGGAAATTTTGTTTCAGCAGGTGACAAGGATGGCGAGTACCGTAGAGGATGATACTTTTTTTTAAATCCTAGAATTACACAGACAACTGAGACAAGTCTATAAACTTTTGCAATGTGCATATGTATCTCTCAGTTCCAAAATTAGAGATACATTTCTAAAACGATGACTTTTAAGGAGAACTTTAATTTTTTTAAATATATCAATAACATTTGCTAGAAATGTAGTGGCGGTGATATGATAGTATTCAATCTGCCTAGAATATAATTAATGGCATGTTAAGACTTAAAAACTTCATGTTATAGTTAAAATTAGAAATTTATGGCTTATTTTAGAACGAACTAAAAAGGAAAACGTATCTGTAGTTCGAGAGTGGAGGGAGTAGAGTTTTGTGCTTATACTGAGAATGCCCCTAATTTACATGAACGTGGAATTTTGAGAGCAATAAGCATAGCAAGTCCAGTGTAAACCTTAGTAAGTTGTAGTTGCATCAATGCAATTATGACAAAAAAAGAATGGCAACTCCAACTTGTACCTTACCAAGCCATTGGTATGTCAAATACAACTCTGGAAACAACAATTTGGTCTTTAAAACTATGTCCTGTTATAATTCATGTCTGAGGAATCAAACTTCTGTAGAAGCCACCCTCTTGGAATTAGGGCAACTTCTCACCTATGACCCCTCTTAATCCCAAATTACTTTCACGGAATGACTTATCATAGAATTTGGTAGCAAACATTTTGCTGAATAATTCTATAAAAAATATATACTCTTTGTGCTGCAATGATATGATCAACATGGTCAAGATATCTTTTGCAATACTGCATGCCGTTTAGATGTAGAACAGGCAGCACTGTCCTAATTGTACCCTATTTAATAAGAGGAACTGATTCAAATTTCCTGTACAAATGATCAAACTAGAGACTAATATTTGTAAAAAAATAGAATCATGCAAATGAAAAAAAGTTTTACTTATTTAAGGATCTAGCATAATGTGTAGCTCTTTTTTTCCCCTACTTTTATTGATTGAAAGAATCATTTTAAGGTGACCACTAATTTATATATGCTGGATAACTTGTTGCATTTTGCCATTATAAGTTCATTGTACTCTCTATCTGCAAAAAAAGGAGTGCCATTTTCTTCTAGACATGGAGTACAATTTAACTGAAAATCTGAAAGACACTCATTTTTACTGAGACATTGAATTGCTGCCAAGTTTATTAATATACTTTACCTAAATGCCACTCATTTTTACCGAGTAACCCGAATGCTGCAAAGTTTAGTTTATACTCCCTCAGTCCCTTAAAAGATGTCTTAAGTATACTTTTCACTTAATTTAAGAAAAATAAAAGTAGAGGAGAGAGAATAAATAAGTTCCCATTTTATCCACAATGGACCCTACATTAGTACACTAAAGATTCTCTCTTTTTTCTTAAAAGTAGTGGACCCTACTTAGTTAGTTTTGAGGATAAAATATACTTTATATAACATTTTCCATTTGAATTGTGTACTTTAGACATCTTTTATAGGACAACTTTTTTTTTTGTACTTCGGGGGGAGTAATATATAACTAAAAGGCACATAATTTTGAGGGCAGATTAACGACAATTTGACTTATTGAATAACTACATTCTCATCAATCTGTCTATAAACTTTTGCAGCTACAGAGTTAGATCTTACCAGAGAGCAATTAGAATTTGATCGTGCAACAGAGCAAGCAGCAGCAGGGCTTCCAGAAGGATCTTTTCAAGTATTAGCAGTTACAGCTCTCCTTTTCTTTACAATTTTTTATAATGTTCTTTTTGTTACAGTAATTAAACCATCTATAGATGGACCAGACTCGGCTCCAGCCACAGTGTCCGTTAGTGAAGCTCCAGAAGCAGCTCTTTTGCAGCAGTTACCACCAAGTCCAGGAGTTTCAGTTCAACCATGAATTTGAATATAGTTGCAAGTGATGGTTAATATGGCAGCCTTTGTCTTATGACCCTGATGTGATATTAAAAGTTTCTATATGGTAACAGAATAAATACAAGAGATTATTTTTTGGAGAAGGATGAATATAGAGTATTTAGGATCAGTACTATGGAAATTGCAGCATTCATTGTTTACAGTAGCACTTTAAATCTTTGTTACAATGACTCGGACAAAGTGTTCGGTTGGACATGGTATTTTGAAGGGTTTCAAGCGGGTGATTTTCTATTTTGCCAGTTTTTAACATTAAAATGAAGTGTCCATTACTCATATTCTTGTTTGAGTGTCGAGTGTTGGATGCGGGTACTTAGGTAAAGTTAAGAGTCTATGTAACATAGCTTTAAATCTTACCTTTTCTTTAATTTGCTTTTTTGGGCACCATTTTGTTTATATTATTTATTCATTTTTTCCTGATTTTTTAGGCTTACATATTTTCCTACATATATTTCCTTCTTCAAGCGTACAACTTAACTCCATTTATAGAAATAAATACCTAATGTATTCGAGAATTTTTGGAAGGCAGTTTAGATAAATCTCATCTCTCTTTGGTTTAGTCTACAGTATCTCTTAATTCACTTGTTGTAGCTCACTCCCCCCACCCCCCCACCCCCCAACCCCCTTTCCTTTTGTTGACTGTTAAAATTGCGAGTCTGAACTGTGTTCTTATCATAGGGGAGGAACAAAAAAAAAGCATAACTATAACTTAGTTACTGAATACTAATTTGTGCCTTGGCATAATACTGGATAAAAGTCTAATTTTGAGGTTCAGCTACCCCCACTTTAATGGGAAAGTCTTTCATCCATTCCATTTCTTGGTTTGCATATGAATTCCATATTTACAAGCACTTCTATTTGCATGAGCATGTCCTTTTATTCCTTGATGACTATTGAGGAACAACAAATGTCCGGTGAAGTTCTCAATTTTAAACGTCTTGTTCGTTTACATGAGTTTATACTAAACTTAGTTCTTTTAACTCATAGATAAGTTTCAGACTCATGTCACCACTTTTGGTGTGATGCATTTGGAGCTTAAAAGCCATCTAAACGCACTTTTTCAACGTACCAAATGCACCAAAACAAACAAGTTCTAATTCCATAGTAACGGGACAAAGAAGGGAACGGAAAGGAGAGGAAAATGACCGGAATAAGTAATTTCATACTCTCCTCTAAAAAATAAATTCACAAACTTGACATTAATTAGAATGGTTTATTCTATTTTAATATAATAATCAAGCACACTTTTTTTTTTATTTTTTATTATCAACTTAATTTTTACGATCCAAACATAACATTAATCCTCCTGCAATTCCCACTTATGTTTGTCATTAATCTTGGTGCAATTCCCACTTATACATGATGCCTCTGGTCCTTTTAGATCCATGTGATTGAGAAAGTGATGGCCTGGTCTTGGTTTTCACTGACTATAAAATTCAGGGATAATCACAATCCTGGAGAATTGAACATAGTTACTCATTTAATCTTTAATTGTTGACTCGAAATATAATTATTTTTTATTGAATTTACTCACAGTAATTAAGTCCTTATAAATTAAAGATTGGATTTAGTCTTGATTTGTTATATTTTAAAATTTATTTTCCTTTTTATGTACAAATTAGTTAAGAAAATTTTGATATTTTTGAATTCTGGTTTTGACGTGTTAATTTATTTCTATATTTATTATTAAATTAATTACTAAATTTTGTACATAGAGATTACATTGATGAGATTAAAATTAATTATGAAAATTTTATTTTAAATTATTCATCTACAAAAAAAAATTACATGACCAATTATGAAATAAAAATTGAATAAAGATTAAATGAAATTAAAGAAAGAAGGAAGGGTTGTTTTGTCATTTTCAACGCACCTTACTATATTTAATAAATATAATATAATATAATTGTACATTTATTAATTAATGTATCCTCCAAAACAAAGATACTTATCTTTGCGAGATGGATGGAGTAGACAAGCGGTACATAAGGTTTCTAGAAAGTGTTGCTCATTCTTCTTCTAGAAAGTCTTAATCATTCTTCTTCTATAGTCTTTAATCATTCTTCATTTTATTTTATTTTATTTTATTATTAATACCATTATTCAACATCCGGCAATTACGTTTGCATATTCAAAACTTCTGGACTCATTTTGATAGTATGCGTTTTGAAGTTTTCTAGAGGGAGTATAAGATACAGTATATATCTATCTATTTATATTATAAGGTGAGAAGGGAGGGAGGCGGTCATTTGTAGTGTAGTTTTTTTACACTTCAAAATATTTAGTATATATTTTTATAATATATATGTAATTATAATTGAATAAAACTTTTCACATTTCACAATTTTTTTCCTCAAATATTTTAAAAAAAATTGTGCACACATGCAAATGTGTGTCACGTGTACTACTAATCTCTAATACAGAATTGTAAAAGCAGCAAATTTGTCATCTCTAAAAAAGGTTTATTTCAGTTGTCACGTTATATGTTTAATCCATTGTCTTTAACGCTATATACGGTTTTTATTGAATTTTATTATTTATCTAAAATAACTTTATAATTGAATAAAAATTATGTAAAGTACTATAATATAGACCTGGCAACAGAGCGGTATGGCCTGAGGACCCTTCCTCATATCCGCCTTGCCAATGAGTACTTCCCCCACCCCCAACTCGACCCGATTCTAAATACAATTGTCTCGTACCTGCTTGCCCTCTGCTCTATTTTTCTGAATTCTTCTCTTTTGTTAAAATTATATTCTTTCATTTTTTTGTATAACTTTTGTACATCTATTTTTAATTTAAAATTAAACAACGTGCAGAATTTTTCTCACCGGCAATATCTTATATTACAAATGTTATGAAATTTTAATTAAATAAGTTAAAAAGTTACATTATTATATATACAAAAGGTTAATTTTAAAAATAATTATATATATGTATGAAAATAATCTGGTCGGGACAGAAGCGAAATGTATATCCCATATCCGATCTTAATTCTATAACGTTTAAAATTTGGGTCTCATTAATTAGGCAAATCTCATTAGGTTCGGAGAAAATTATCAAGTTTGGGGTAATATACATAATGAGACAATTGATGAGAAAATGGGATAGTAGATTTGCATTCTCCAAAAAAGGGAAGAAAAGAAAAAGAGAAGCCATTTGTCAACACACTTGGATCTTAGAATTGACTTTTATTTCTCGGGTAAATTTTTGTGTAACCGTTGGTTTACCCAAGCCTAATGATAGTGATTACAAATTTCATTGTCACACAAATAAAATAAGAATAAAAATAAATAAAACATAAAAGATTGTTATTATTAAATTCAGTGTTGAATTAAATAGTCCTCTTGCTCAAGTATATTGTATGATGTAAAATAATAAGCTTCTAAATATGTAGATAATAATAGTATTAAAACCATGTTAAATGCCCATTTCCTAGTATCTATAGAGATAATTAACTTCTAGATGGGGGTTATTATTCTTGAAACCATGTTAACTACCTTTTCTGAGTATGTTGTGTGTTCCATGTTGAGCAGCTATCTTCTGGATGCTGTTTTGTAAAGTTGAAAAATGTCTTAAATTTTTAGTTTCAAATAATGTAACATTAAATATTATTTCATCCGTTCTAAAATTAGATATACAATTTGACTTTTGAGATCAAGCGACGACATATTAAATTTTAAAATTAGTATGATTCATAAAAGTTTAAAATGAAATAAATTTTATGATTAATAATTTTTGTTATATATTAATCAATTATATTAATTGTATTAATTAAAATTAAATAAATTCACATCAATTTGAAGTTTATATATGTCATCGTTTGATCTCAAAAGTCAAATTGCATCTCTAATTTTGGAACGGAGTAAATATAATAATACTCTATACATAGCCAATCACGAGATATGCATAACTAAGGTAATACAAACATATTATTTGAGACACTTTTTAAGATTAAAAATTTAAAATTCTTAACATTATCTATATCGTAAAATTTTTATAAGAGGTTTGATGTAATTGTGTCACGTTTTTTTTGTCCCTATAATTTTAATTATATTATTATTTTATCCTTTTTATATATTTTTTTTAATTTTCTATTTAATCTTCTTAATTTTATAAAATTTTTATTTTATTCTCACATAATATACTCATGCAGCTAGCGTGACACCGGTACCCACCCTGATAAACTCCACAATCTAACTTATAAGAGCAAATCCAATGGGGATGTCAAACTTGGTTTTATAGTCAAATTATAGCAACAATTGGCAAAAACCCAAATCCAATGGGGTGCTATATTTAGTTCCAAAATGGCAAAATGCTATACTTGGTTCTAAATATAGAACCAAGGATGACTATAGTCATCCTTTGACATCTCAAACCCCAACTGAAATTAGTAGTATTATTATAACTATATTAATTAGTTTATCCAAATATCAAATTAAATATTTACATAATTAGCAAAAAAAAAAATTAAAAAAAAAAATTAAAAAACAAATAAATATTACATGTTCATTCTTATAGTTACTGCTACTTCTCAAAAGCATTAGTTCCTCATTTCCAATAATTACACATTGTTGGATTAATCTATTAATTAAATTATTAACTTTGAGTCAATGATGTATTAATCTACCCGAATATTGATCATTGTATTTTTGTTAAAATGTAGTATTTATTATGTAATATTTTTTATTTAAAAAGTACCCTCTCACGTATTACAACATTGGAACTAAAATTACTTAAACTAATTTCCACAACACGGGAAACGTATTACTATATTAAAAGTTTAACTGAAATGTTCATGCTTCCTCTCCTCTACGGGCCCAGAGGTGTTCAATAAGATCATTGCGAAGTGCGTAATATGTCTCAGTAGATCGCATCTTCCTGTTACGAGCGAGGAATTCGTTGAATGTGGGTGTTGAAAAATTAATTTCATGTGAGGTGAAGGGAAAGTTAGTTAAATTTGAAACGATTTGGTTCTAAAATAGAACCAACCACTGGAGACTGAGTTCTATTTTAACACCAAAAAACACTTTTTGGTACTAAAATATAGCAATAGCTATAGCCATTTTACCATTTGCATTGGATTTGCTCTAAGAGTGAGAAAAATAAGCCCACAGCTAAACCCACATACAACCAAAAAAACAGTTACATCAATTGAATCCACAACCTCTTGACATAAGTTGTGTAGCTTAGCGCTTAGCCGTTCTGATTAAATAAATAGTCAATTATATTTGTAGTTTTTGCATAAAAAGTTGTATAGGGATTTGAAGTGATACAATTATATATTACTAGTTTATTAAGAAAAAAAAATTAAAAAATTAAAATAAAACTTAAAAAACATAGATAAAAAAAATAAGAGAGAAATTAGATATAAAAAGTGGGAGAGAAAAAAGAATTTGATAATTATTTTTTATATTTAATACGTGACAGAGTTTCGCCAAAATTAACTGCTATCTATTCCATCCCCTTTATAATATAGATAGATATATGCACAAAGTATGTAAAGGTTATAATTGTGTATAGAAAAGAACAATTTGTAAAATAAGATTTAATGATCGATTTTTTTTTTGTTGTCTTTTTAACCAAAGACCGTTAAGTTGACGCAAATTCTTATGATAATTAACTAAAACTAAAATTAAAATCTATATTTATAATAGAATTATGAGAAAATGCAAGCGAAAAATGTAACCTAAACCAGTTAAAGGAGATTACTAAATCATCCTTTTACAATTTTTTGTTAATTTAAATCGAATTATAAAATTCTAAGATTCAAAATCACTATCAATTTATTATTTTTTGCGTGCAAACAACTATAACAACTATAGTAAATTAACTAACTTACCATATTTTTTTACTTACAAAATTTATTTTATTCATAAAGGCCTTCAATCTAGTAGTATATTTCTAGGTGTCCGGTCTTTGAAATCAGACTGCAGTTAAAAGCTCGTCAACTAGCTAATTTATATTAATTTTTAACTTTAAAATTTCGTAAATTGATTTTAAAAGTATAAATATATTTCTAATTTTGAATTGATAATTGATATTTTTTCATTAGTAAAATTTCATAGTTTCAGAAAAAAAAAATTCATATGAGTGTGAGACTTATTTACTATTCATGTGAATAAAATATTATAAAATTATCATTTTTATTTGTGAAAATAATAATTCTCCTAAAAAATAAGGGACTATTGTCAACTCTTTACAAGAAGAGTAGAATTTTTATTTTTTTATTTTTAGGCCCTAAGGGGAACGTAAGAGGCTTTTTTAATGTAGCGCCTTAATTAATTTTAATTTTTGTTAATTTCGTTTAGACTCAAACATATGAGCTTAAAAGAGCTACCACTTTTGACCTAAAAAGAGTAGGGCTTTGAAAATTAAAATACGAGAACCTTAATTTATTTATATTTTGTATAAGAAGTTAATAAACTTCATATTTCAAAGTAGCGAATCATCTCAAAATAGGGAGTACTTCAGAGAAGTTAAAGTTAATCCACTTTTTTGAATTTAACTCTCATCTATTAAACATTCCTTCTAATTTCATTCAATATATTAATTATTAATAACCAAAATATATTAATAAATAGTTGATTCTATTAAAATTATTTCTACAAAAAATTAGAATCATTAAAAATAATTTTACAGTTAAAAGTTTAAAAACAATTTTAATTATTAAAATTTTGACGAAATATCCACATGTTTATCAAAAAGTGAAAAAATATCGGATTACTTTTATTTTTTAAACAACTATATTACTCAATTTTATAAATTAATTGATCTATGTTGATTTTAATTATATCATCTAAATTTATAAAAAAATATGATATACAGTAAAATCTCGATAAATGCATACCCTTGGGACCGAAAAAAAATATTATTTTAGCGAGATTATTTATTTATCTATAAATGAATAATTTATTATTTTAGAGGGAGTTTTTCAATTTATGTATGTGGCCATAAAAATCAAGAGACAACAATTAATGTATTAATTTGAGTCTAGAGAAGCTAAAAAGAATTGGTAAAACTTATAATGTCTTGGAAGTTGTATATGCACTACAAAAAGTTAAGATGTGGCTGAATTTAGTTTAGATGTAAAAAAAATAAATAACTTTAGATGGATATTTTTAGAAAAAATAACTTTTTGTATGGATATTGTTGATTGACTAAAAAATTTGAACCTATTGTATGAAAGTTATTATAAAAAGTTCAAGAATTTGTGAATTACATATATGTTCGGATATAAATCCTAGCAGGGTGGATTGGACTCCTTATGTTGGGCTCGGCCCAAAGGCCAATTACACCTAGCTGATTGTGTGAGGACTCTCTAGTCCAAAAAGGCTTGAATCCGGGTCTAATAAGGATTCTGGGCAGAACACTCCTAATAGGAGTAGAAAGTAGCCAAGTGAATCCTTATAAATATCCAAGTAACAATGAGTACAAGGTAAGAGAGATATTTTACCCTACTAAATATTTGACCTCCATTGTTAGTGCACCTTGAGTTTGTTACTTACTCTTACACCCGAGGAGTCTCCACACGGCCCAAGCCGTTGAGACTTTTGTGCAGGTACACGCGCGGAGAGTGGATTGGACGCGCGGACAAAATCAGGCGTTAACATTGGCGCTAGAAGGAGGGCCTTTTAGTAGTAAATTGCTTTCGTGATCAAAACAAATCCACATGGAAAATTCACAGTGAAGCAATCATGGTTCACACGGACCGGTGCAATCTCGGCCACACCGGGAGACGTCAGTCGAACGGGGACAACGCCTTCAGCAGATCCTTGATCGAAAGAAAGCTCTGGACATCCAGCAAGAAGAGCTTGACAGGCAGTACATGGAACTGAACGAAGCTGGGCAACAGTTGCTGAGCGAGAGAGGCTCGGCCTCCCGCTCCGCCCCCACCGACGAAGAGATGACCGACCCCAAAGGCGGCATCGAGATAACAACCAGGCCCAGTCTGAATCCATCTTTACGAGGGACTTGAGAAAGAGAGCCCGGTCCCCATCTGGGCGAGATCATCGCGAGGGTCCTCGACGAAGCCCTGAAAAAAGTCATACTGGGGAGTCATTCCCCCGAAGGGCTATGGAACAACCGTCAGGGACCAAGAAGCCTCGGGCCACCCCTTTCACCCGAGACTTGGCCAACGCGAAGATCGATAGAAAGAACAAGGTCCCCTCAAATCTGGAGATGTACGATGGAACGGGAGACCCCCATGATCATACATTCACTTTCGAGCAGGCCATGCTCTTCCATGGTCATGATGAAGCGCCCATGTGCCATTTGTTCTTATCTACCCTGAAGAAGACTGCTCGGGAGTGGGTTGTCTCCCTACCATCAGCATCCGTGCACTCATGGGATGATCTGCAACAACAGTTCCACACCCGCTTCGGCAGCAACAAGAGGCGGGCCAAGATGATCACATCCCTGATGCAGGTCAAACAGAGACCGAATGAGACGCTTCGGCAGTTTATAAAGAGATTTCGGGAGGCTGTATCTGAGATCAACGACATAGATCCGAAGCAGGTGATCCACTTTTTGACCATGGGATTGAACGTGGATAAGTCCAGCAGGTTGATCGAGAAAATCATCTCAAAGGCACCCGAATCTCTGCCGGAAGTATATGAAAAAGTCGATAAGTTCGTTGAGTTGGAAGAGGCGCTCGCTAACCTTCGGGGCACCTCGAAAAATACAAGTGATTTTCACCAGAGAGATCCCCGAGGAGAAGACGCCGATAAGAAGTACAACAATAATGGCAAGGGGAACAACAAGAAAGATTCCCAAGATAATCGGCAAAAGAAGAATAATGGTTCGACAGACCGAGGTAATAGGGATAACGATAAGGACTACACTCCCTTTACCTTGAGTAGAGCTGTTATCATCAAGGAAATCAAGGACCAGCCTTTCTATGAAAAGCCCCCGAGGATTAGAGTCTTCGCCAGACAAAAGAATGGGGACAAATATTGTGACTACCATGAAGCCAAGGGACATGACACTGAAGATTGTTATCAGTTGAAGGATTTTCTAGAAAGGCAAGTCCGGATAGGTAACCTGGATTGCTATGTGGCAGATCAATACAAACCAAGTCCTTTTGATCGGATAGCGCAACCACCTCCATCATCGGGAGTGGCAAGAGGAGTTGTCGATGTAATCTCTGGAGGCCCAATATCAGCTCTGTCTAATCGGAAGAGGAAGGCCTTCGCTAGAGAGGTCCATCAATTGTCTGGGCAACCTAAGACTTCTCCGACCGAGCCCATCACTTTCTCTGATGATGATTACCCTCCGGGAATAGTCATGCCACACCAAGACGCATTGGTCATCACAGCTCAGGTTGGAACTATGGATCTGAAACGCATGTTGGTGGATAATGGAAGTTCGGTGGATGTACTCTACAACCATGCCTACAATCGGCTGGATCTGGGGGGAAGGAAGCTGGAGATCTGCAATGAGTCCCCGCTATATGGCTTCGGGAACAACCCAGTCCGAATAGCAGGGACGATAGAGTTACCAGCGATCTTCGGCACGGCACCCAAGCAGGCTTCTATCATGATCAGGTTTTATGTGGTCCAGGTGGAAAGCAACTACAATGTCATCCTCGGGAGAACAACTTTGGCAGCTTTAAAGGCAGTCACCTCAATTCCGCATCTGAAGATGAAATTTCCAACCGAGAATGGGATTGGTGAAGTGGTTGGTGATCAGGATTTGTCCAGAAGATGCTACCTCCAGACTATCCAGGCGACTTCTGTGGGGGTGAGTAAGCAAAAAACTACGATGAAGATTGAGCTAGAACCTTTTACAGAAGGAGGTTCTGAGCCGATAGCTACGCCTGCTGAAGAAACCGAAGAGATTTCATTGTTTCAGGAGGATAGCACCAAGACAATACGGATTGGTACCGGTTTGGAAGCGGGCGTCAGAACCAGACTCATCGGGCTGGTGAAAGAATACTCAGACATATTTGCATGGACGCCAGCTGACATGCCGGGAATAAATAGAGATGTGGCCGAACATAAATTAAGTGTCAACCCCAGCCACAAGCCCGTTAAACAGAAGAGGCGTAATATAGCTCCCGAGCGACAAAAGGTGATAGATGAAGAGATTGAAAAGTTATTGGCTGCCAACTTCATTTATGAAATAACCTATCCGGAATGGCTTGCCAATGTGGTGCTGGTGAAGAAGCATAACGGGAAGTGGAGGATGTGTGTAGACTACACGGATCTTAACAAAGCATGCCCGAAAGATTACTATCATCTCCCGAACATCGATCAACTAATTGATTCCACTGCGGGACACACTTTAATGAGCTTCTTGGATGCTTTTTTTTCCGGGGTATAATCAGATTTGCCATGCATAAACCAAGACATCCCGAAGACATCCTTTCATCACCTCACCGAGCAATCTACGCCTACAAGGTCATGTCGTTCGGAATCTGATCAATGCGGGGGCAACTTATCAAAGAAATGATGAATAAAGTGTTTCAGAGATCAAAATCGGCAGAAATATGGAAGTTTATGTGGATGATATGATCGTCCGAAGCATGGGGGGACGAAGACCACTTGTCAGATCTAGAAGAGTGCTTTCGGAACGTCAGGATCCACACTATGAGACTTAACCCCGCCAAGTGCACCTTTGGCCTCGGGTCCGGTAAATTCTTGGGGTACATGGTTAGCCGACGAGGGATAGAAGCTAATCCCGAAAAGATATCGGCTATCCTCGAGATGCAATCCCCAAGGAGTTTTAAAGATGTTCAAAGGTTAACAGGGAGAGACTCGCCGCCCTTCCGGAAGGTTCGTGGCCCGATCAGCAGAGAAGTGTCTGCCATTCTTCAATACTCTGAAAGGGGCTCAGAACCAGAAGACGTTCGTTTGGACGGAAGAGTGCCAGCTTGCCTTTGAACAGATCAAGCATTACATTTCTTCTCCTCCTATCCTCAGTAAAGCTCTTCCCGAGGAGGACCTACAGTTATATCTATCGGCAACACAGTTTGCGGTCGGGTCAGCTTTGATAAGGGAGGACATACAGGGTCAGAGGCCAGTCTATTACGTAAGCCATGCTCTTCGAGATGCCGAAACTAGGTATCCAAACTTAGAGAAGTCGGCTTACGCATTAGTTATTTCTAGTCGAAAGCTTCGACACTACTTTCAAGGGAGAACCATCACAGTGTTTACAGATCAACCCCTTCGGAAGGTATTGTATCGTCCCGAATCATCGGGGAGACTAGCAGCATGGGATGTAGAGCTAAGCCAGTTCAATATTGACTTCCGGCCTCGAACAACAATTAAGGCGCAGGCTCTGGCAGATTTCATTGTTGAGTGTTCTTTCCCTGAGGAGAAGGAAGAAGAGCCAGTTGAATTACCAAATCCGACTACAGACTCGGCATGGACATTATTTGTGGACGGATCTAGCGTCGGACCTCGCAGTGGGGCAGGGGTGATTCTTACCTCTCCCGAAGGGTTCAAGGTCCAGCAATCTATCCGCTTCGGGTTCACAGCTACCAACAACATTGCCGAATATGAAGCACTTATAGCAGGTCTAAGGTTGGCCCGAAGTCTAGAGGTGAAAAACCTGATGATATACAGCGACTCCCAACTCGTGGTAAAACAGGTATTGGGGGAGTATGAAGCCAGGGAACCACATCTTCAGGCATATCTACAGCTGGTGCAGACGCTCCTCGGACACTTCCCTAAGTATCAAATTATTGGGGTAGTCAGAGCAGATAACGCCATGGCTGATGCTCTCTCGAAGCTTGCTACAACTGACCAGGGGGAAATGGAAGGATCTGTCTACCTTGAAACTCTCCAGGAACCGAGCACAATGGTTCAGACAATAATGGATATTGAATCCGAGGATTCCTGGATGACCCCCATAGTCAAGTTTCTGAAAACTGATGAGCTTCCCAATGATCGAGCGTTAGCCCGACGAATTAAATTCAAAGCCACAAAGTACTATCTTATTGAGGGTACATTGTACAGGAAATCCTATTCGTCGCCCTTACTTCGGTGTCTTGGTCCTAGAGAATCTGATTATGCGCTTCGGGAAGTCCACGAAGGGATATGTGGAGATCATGTGGGAGCGAAGACATTGGCACATAAAATTTTGCGACAAGGATATTTTTGGCCGACCATGCTTCAGGACGCCAAAGACTTCGTCAAAAAGTGCCATAAATGCCAACTGTTCGCTTCGGTACCACACCAGCCTCCCGAAGAGCTTACACCTATATTATCTCCCATCCCTTTCGCAGTTTGGGGGATAGATCTTCTCGGGCCGCTTCCTCAGGGTAAGGGTCAGGTAAAATTTGTTATTGTGACAATAGATTACTTCACCAAATGGGTCGAAGCCAAGCCACTAGCAAAGATCACTGAGAAGACATGTCTTCATTTCCTTAAAGAGCAGGTGGTCTATCGGTTCGGAATTCCTAAAGTCCTAGTCTCTGATAACGGTCTTCAGTTCGTAGGAAAAGAGTTCGAAGGTTTTTTGACAGAGCTGAATATTCAGCATCGACGAACTTCAGTGGCTCATCCTCAGGCGAATGGACAGGTCGAAGTAACAAACAGGCTTTTGTTGAACGGCATTAAACGAAGACTTGAAGAAGCAAAAGGAGCCTGGCCCGAAGAGCTTCTGCATGTCCTATGGGCCTACCGAACAACTCCGCGAACCACAACCGGAGAGACACCCTTCAAACTTTCTTATGGGACCGAAGCCCTGATACCTATCGAGATTGGGATACATTCCTCCCGAGTCCAAAATTTTGACGAAATTCTCAATAGCGAGGGTCTTCGGGAAAACCTAGATCTATTGGAAGAGGAACGTGATGCTGTGGTTCTCAGATTAGCTACCTACCAGCAACGAACGGCTCGACATTTCAACAAAAATGTCAAGGCAAGAACATTCAAGGTAGGGGACCTGGTTCTTCGGCAGGCAGAGGCGTCTACACCTCGGGAAACGGGAAAACTGATGCCTACATGGGAAGGACCGTACAAAGTCATTGAAACATTGGGATCGGGAACCTATAAATTGCAACATATGGATGGGAAGGAAGTCCCAAACACATGGCATGCTGCTCGGCTCCGAAGATATTATCAGTAGTATTATGTACTTAGTTTCTTTTTGAAGCTTAAATGTTGGTTGATGTTGATTATCTTTTCGAGATTAATGAGAATTCTTCTGTTTTATCTTTGTCTGCTGTTTTTACATACACTTTGATACATCGGTTAACCTTATTAGTAATTTCTTAATAAAGTTAATGGGGAGAAGAGGTATAGAGCAGCTATGTACATTGATAAATAAGAATTACTCAAGAGAAGAGATAAGATAGAATATTTACACATCTCATCAAAGGAATTAATATTCATATTACAAAAGGTTTGTTGCGTTACAGGGTAAGAAATTACAAAATCAATCTTCGGGAATAATAATCCCCAGTGCATCAGGATCATGACCCTTTCCCCGCACCAGTTCTCGGGCAAACTCAAAGCCGTCATTGAACTCATTTACCACGGCATCCTGGACATCTTCATGGAATTGATCGGAGACCTTGTAGTCCTCGATCACCTTTTGCCGAAGACTTGGTGCCAGAACACTCGGCGATGCGGAGGCAATAGGACCCTTCAGCCAATCTGCTTCCTTCGAGGCCCAACCTTCAACGATCATCTGGACGTTGTCCTTCAGATTTCGCATCTGGTCGGTTTGCAGGCGGATCGCTTCGTCAGATTGGCTGAGTTGCTCCGTCCGCTCCTGAAGAAGAGCTTCGAGCTCCTTAATCTTCCTTTCAGCTTCCTCGGCCCGCTTCGCAGCAGCCTCAGCTTGTTTCAAGGCCTCCTCGGAACGGGTGTCAGCATTCTGCACCTGATCCCTCAGAGCGGACAGCTCTCGGTTAGTCTTTACCTTCTCCGAGCGCATAACTTCATAATCATTTTTCATGATATGAAAGCTATCGCGCTGAGCGTGGAGTTGGTCGCGGACCTTCTGGTGCTTTTCCTTCGCCACATCACACTCCTCGGCGGACTTCTTCAGATCTTGCTCCAAGTTTTTCAGTTTGTCAGAAACCTGGAGAAGAAGATCGTTCCCCTGCAAAACAATGGTCGGGAGTTAGAACATAACACATAACAAAATTGTGGCTATTACATAAAAAGAAAACTTGTTTACCTTGGTATGATGCGCGAACAGTTTCTCCATCAGAACCTTCAGATCCCCCTGATCGGCTTCAGTCACATCAATCAGGATCGGGGGGGGGGGATCCGAGGCCCCGACAGAAGTCCCCACTTCCTCTACCCTCGGTTGTTCAGCGGCGGGAGGGGGAGGAGTGGATTCCCTTTGCTTCTTCTTCCTCACCAGTGCCCCTTCCTCGGGGTGAGGAGACTCGGCATCAAAGGAAGCTGTTGCAACCAGCTCCTTCGGGGCACCACTGGCTGATCCCCCGGTAGTAGAAGAAGGCTCGATCGGGACCACCCGGATAGGTCCTTCTCTCACCTCAACTGAGGAGTGGCGCACCAGCCTCCTCTTTTTGGGCCTGGGCTCTGCGGCCCTCGCTGGCTCCTCGGTCGGACCAGGTCCTAAAGCTCCTGCAGTAGTCCCCTCGGGCAAGGTCAACACTTTGCTGCCCGAGGCTTTCTTCTGGCGTGCCAGCCTCAGCTTTTCAGCACCTGACAGCTTCGTCCTCGGCACACCAGCTGCCTCAAGAATAGCCTCGTTATCAGCGGTCCTTCCAGAGTCAGCCACTGCACAAAAGATACAAGGGATCAGTACATTATTAATTCAGTAATAATATGCATTCGGGAAATTTAAATAGACTTACAACCGTGATCATGTAACCAGTCTTGGTCATTCAAAAGAAGTCGGTTCCACTTCACCGATGGTCGCTTGGAATACAAAACCTCGAACTCCTCCAACCTTCTTCGGGTAATCCGATTCGGGTTTAATTGGTCTTTGTTCGGGTTAGACCAAGGTCCTACCAACTCAGTGTCCGGCCCCTTGATGAGGAACCAATCCCCATGCCATCCCTTGTTACTGGATGGGGTATCCATTAGGGTATCTCTACCCGGATTCTTGATTATTTGATAAAAACCCTTCTCCTTACAGGCGGAGAGGGAAAAGAATTGAAAGAAGAAGTCAAGCTTCGGGGTTATGCTCTCGGACGAGCAGAAAGCTATGAAACTATTTAAGTGAATGAAAGAATTTGGGGATAATTGATTTAAACTAAGTCCTACTGTATGAAGGAGCTCTACAACGAAAGGGCGGAGTGGAAAGCGCACCCCGAAGAGAAGCAATTGGCGGTGGATCGGGATCCACCCCCCTTCGGGTTGCCAGTACACCTTTTCTTCACCCTCGGGTCTCCTAATTTCATATGATTCAGGAATATAGAATTCCGTCATCAGCAGATCGAAAAAAGGGTTTTTGATAGAGGAAGGAATGTTGGCTACTCTATACTCTAAAGAGAAGTACTTAGTCCTATTATACTCTTCTACATCTCTCATGCGCTCTATTATCACCGGTTTCCATGGCTGACCTTCAGAAATTTCGGCTTGAGCGACTGTAACCTCATCTTCAACGTGGGAAGATGAAGCCTGATTCCTGTTACCCCCAGCCATCGAGAAAAGAAAGAAGATGAGTAACTTACTTGAAGATGTTCGGGGAAGGAGATGGGCGATCGATCCTAAAGCAGAATTGCAAGAAGATGAGATCTCTGGAAGGTTATTTCTCTCCCTGTAAAAACGAATGTACTGGTGAGAAGTGACGGCTAGGTTAACTTTCTCTATAAAAGTGGATATCCGACGGCCGAAATTGATCCTATCCAACGGACGAGGCCAGAGGCGGGAGAAGTTATTGTTGATAAACTATAGTGCCTAACAGCTGTACCCAACTATAACGTTTCGAATTTCAAAAAATTAACTGTTGGGCTGCTTGGGCTGTGATATTACTATTGGGCTTCGAAACGGAGAGACTGGGCCCAAATACACATTGGTGTGCGGGACTTACCCATCAGAGAGGCCCGGTACCCTGGCCAGATTCTTCATCCTCGGGACAACACTTCTCGGGATCCCAAGGGGCATTATCCTCGGTTCTCATGCTTTCGAACACCTGAGGGGCATTATCCTTGGTCTGACGCCCTTGAGAATCCCTATCTTCGGGCTAACCCTTGAAGACACCTGGAGGAGGGATATTCTCGGTCTGACGCCTTCGGGTTCCCGAGAGCATCTATCCTCTTCCCTTGTTATAAATTCCCGGCTGATTAAATCCAATGACTCACTCCCCCAGTACATATCATATACTAAGGGAGTAGGGGGCAATGTTCGGATATAAATCCTAGCAGGGTGGATTGGACTCCTTATGTTGGGCTCGGCCCAAAGGCCAATTACACCTAGCTGATTGTGTGAGGACTCTCTAGTCCAAAAAGGCTTGAATCCGGGTCTAATAAGGATTCTGGGTAGAACTCCTAATAGGAGTAGAAAGTAGCCAAGTGAATCCTTATAATTATCCAAGTAACAATGAGTACAAGGTAAGAGAGATATTTTACCCTACTAAATATTTGACCTCCATTGTTAGTGCACCTTGAGTTTGTTACTTACTCTTACACCCGAGGAGTCTCCACACGGCCCAAGCCGTTGAGACTTTTGTGCAGGTACACGCGCGGAGAGTGGATTGGACGCGCGGACAAAATCAGGCGTTAATTGATCTATGTTGATTTTAATTATATCATCTAAATTTATAAAAAAATATGATATACAATAAAATCTCGATAAATGCATACCCTTGGGACAAAAAAAAAATATTATTTTAGCGAGATTATTTATTTATCTATAAATGAATAATTTATTATTTTAGAGGGAGTTTTTCAATTTATGTATGTGGCCAGAAAAATCAAGAGACAACAATTAATGTATTAATTTGAGTCTAGAGAAGCTAAAAAGAATTGGTAAAACTTATAATGTCTTGGAAGTTGTATATGCACTACAAAAAGTTAAGATGTGGCTGAATTTAGTTTAGATGTAAAAAAAATAAATAACTTTAGATGGATATTTTTAGAAAAAATAACTTTTTTGTATGGATATTGTTGATTGACTAAAAAATTTGAACCTATTGTATGAAAGTTATTATAAAAAGTTCAAGAATTTGTGAATTACATATATAAATTTTTGTAGGAATTTAGTAATTATTAATTTATATTTTTTGTTGGGCCTTTAAAAATTTATTATTTAATATATTTAACGAGATTATTACTTTAAGTTGGAACCAAAAAAAATTATTATCTAAATGATACTCTATTATTTTATTAAATATTTATTTATCGATGATTTACTGTATTGTTTATTGCGTAGAATTGAAAGGAATGGGTAAGGGTGATAGTCAAATCCTTCTAATAACAATTAGATGATGTTTGATAAAACTTAGTAATTAAATTTGAATGGTTAATACATCTTAATAAATTGGATCATCTGAATGAAATAACATCTGAATTTAAAAAACTGTTTGATAACTAAAATATGTAAAACATCTTAATGACATTATTTTACTATTTTAACCCTCTGAGTTATTTAAAAATTTTATTTGAATGATCTTAAAATTTAAAATTGAAGAAGTACAATATTTATTAAGATTATTTTTGTTCATAAATTTTAAATAAACTATTAAGAGACCATTCTTAATAATTAAAATTTGAGTTTTTATTTAAGAGACAATTTTTTTTACCAAACATATTTTGTCCCTGACCGAATTACAGACAGATCACCTTACACTACCTGCTCTAACAAAATACATACATATAATACATATAGAGAGACGCTAAAAAGGAAAAAGCGAAAGAGACAGAAGGAGGTTAGGAGGGAGAAAAGTCTCTTCAAAAGAGCTTTGACTCTCTCTCATCCATGGCGGATTTTCAACCTGAATCCCATTGTTCACATTATTCCCCATTTTCACATTCTTCTTTTTCCCAACAACTACTACTTTATTTATTTCTTTCATTTTAAGCCTCTTACTCTTGAAAAAACCATCTGGGTCTGCCTTAAGACTCAAGAACATCTTCAAAACTGGGAGATTGAATCAATCTGGTATGTATTCTGTGTAAAATTAAATGTTTGGCTTAAATATATGATGGGTTTTTCTTTTTGATTTGTTTAATTTATCTTGATTTGCAAATATATGTGTTTTATGTTTTCTCATAATTCCAGATTCTTTGGAGATTGCTTCCAAAAACCTACTTTTGTTCCCCATTATATGCTTTTGGGTCCGTTTTCTTTTTGTTTCCCATTAAAGGATTCATAATTTGATATTGGGTCGTCTTTATCTCCTTTTGTTTTGGATAAAGTTTTGTGTGTTCATCTATAAAAACAAATTAAAATTTGTAGCTTGGCTTGGCTTTGATTTTTTTTTTTTACTATTTTTTTTTTGTAGATTTAAGGATATAAGATAAAATTTCAAGAATTTGGTCATTTGAATCATGGGAAATTGCTGTACCATCCCTAGAAGTTCTTCTCAGAAGGAGATAAAGGAGAAGAAGAAGAAGAACAAACCAAATCCATTTTCAATTGATTATGGTGCAAATGGATCTGGAAGTGGAAGCAAATTTCGGGTGTTAAAAGAACCAACGGGGCACGATATTTCACAGAAATATGATCTGGGTCGTGAGCTCGGTAGAGGCGAGTTTGGGGTAACATATTTGTGTACTGATATGGATTCTGGCGAAAAATTCGCCTGCAAATCGATATCTAAGAAGAAGCTTAGGACTTCTATAGATATTGAGGATGTGAGGAGAGAGGTTGAGATTATGAAGCATATGCCTAAGCATCCTAATATTGTGAGCTTAAAGGACACTTATGAGGATGAAAATGCTGTCCACATTGTTATGGAATTGTGCGAAGGGGGAGAGTTGTTCGACCGGATAGTGGCAAGGGGGCATTATACAGAACGGGCTGCTGCAGCTGTAATGCGGACAATTGTGGAAGTTGTTCAGGTATAAATTATGTTCTTGAAGTTTGATACTTATTGTCATGTATAAAATTTATATTTCAACCTGGAGTTTTCGATAACAGATAAATTATGTGTTTGATAATTTAGTGTTAAAGTTCTTCTTGTCATTGCTGGTTGAGCATATAATTTATTGGGATAATCCCTCTAGACGTCCCTGAACTATATGTCAAATGCATGCTTATTCCCTAAATTATTTTTTTCGCGTGTTTGGTCCACGTACTTTTTAAATCTTGCAATGTTAGTAAAATCTGTTAAATTTAAACGGAATCCCCAATTTTTTAATAGATTGTGCACACGTGTGTTTCACACACTTATATTTGGAGGATATTTGTCATCATCTTCTTCACAAAAACCCATGACCATCATCCTCTTCACAAAGGTTACGTAACCACCAACCTTATCCTAGACACTAACCACATCCTTTTTTTGCAAGCCGAATTCGACATCAAATGCCATTAGCACAAGTTCAGACAAAAAATAAATCAGAGATTGAAATGAAAAGCAGCAGCGGCGGCTTGGTGGCAGTGGCATGCGTACATTTGAGGATCAAAATCGTCTCTTAGTTATATTCCTTCTGTGCACATAACTCTACCAAATTTTCAATTCTTCAAGCAACTTCACTAAACCCATCACAATCAAACACCACAAAGACCAAAGTCAGTCAGCAAAAATAAAATAAACTTGTGGTCAATCCTCTTCCATTACAACCAAAATCTCCGCAAACGAACAAAAAAAATATTACTATGTAATCAATCAAAGAAATCCACATTCAGAAAGAGGTGAACACATCAAATATGAAGCACCCACCAACTCTACCATCCATCGTTACACAAATCCACAGGTACCGATTCATAAGAAGCACTTGACTTCCGTAATGCATCTACTGGTATGAGTTCAGAGATGAATAGATTTATAACATTGTGGGTGAAAAATGAAGAAAGGGAAGAGAAGGATCATGAATTTATGGGTTTATTGGTTATGAAGATGAGATAGAATGTAAAGAAAGGAGAGAATGTGATTCATTCTTTTAGTTTTCTTAATTTTTTATTGTTGAAAAGACCAATATGACCTTATCTTACAATTAGATGTTAAATGTCCTTTAATAAATTGGTGATTCCGTCTAAATTAGACGGAATTTACCAACATTAAAAGATTTTAAAAGTGTGTGAACCAAATGTGCGGGAAAAAAAATAGTTTAGGGACTAAACAAGCATTTCACCAATAGTTCAGGGACGTCTGGAGGGATTATCCCTATTTTGTTCAATAATGTTCGTAAATCCCTTAAGAATATTTATTTATATAACCATTTAAATGTTTACATTAATATCTTTGAAAATGCGCTTGTTGTGACACTACGTTTAAAAATAACTCAACTAGTTCTAATTATATCTCAAACAATTTTAGCTATATCTTATTACAAAATTATTCCTAGCGTAGCATGTTCTGAATAAACATAATTTGTACCAAGTGATTTGAAGAAACCTACCCCTACTATACTCTATACTATAAAAAGTGACGTTTTTCGTCCCCATTTTGTTCCACTTACCGAATTAAACCACAATCTAGGTAACATTGATACGTACACATGCTTCCAGTTATATGGATGATTTAAATATTGTGACCTTTTATCCATGAGCCCTAGAAGTTACTTTTTGTACAAATAAAAATAAAAATAAAGAGGATCAGTTTTGAAGTTTCATTACCAAAATTCAAGCCTAGTTTCCCATCACGCTGATGCCGTCATATTTTTTATACTTTTCCCTTTTTTCTAGGATTTATCTAATTATTTCATTTGTTGCTTATGTTTTATTATTCCATTATTGTTGAGGTGTCATCGTTTTCTGCTACTCCATGTTATTCTGGCTGTTTCTTCAATATTCTCAGATTACATTTGGTTATAATCACAAGTCTGTTTTTGGACCTTCAGATTTTGTACTTGCATTTCCTCCTTTCCTTCATGTCTGTGTGCACGCGTGGGTGTTTAGATCTGCTTGTGTTCGAGTTAATCCTTCCAATATTAAATCTTACTTTGTTTATATTTCCTGTGCTTGCAGATGTGTCACATGCATGGAGTGATGCATCGAGATCTCAAACCAGAGAATTTTCTTTTTGCAAACAAGAAGGAAACGGCCCCCTTGAAGGCAATTGATTTTGGGCTGTCAGTTTTCTTTAAACCCGGTATTGCATTCAATTGACTACATCTATTTCTTTTTATTTTTATTTCCTATATGCATTAGAAGCGTCAACATTACTGTCTTTCATGAGATTTGTATTTTCATCTAGTGTGCCTTAAAGTTGCCACTTCTCTGCAGGTGAGCGATTTAATGAGATAGTGGGAAGTCCTTATTACATGGCTCCAGAGGTTTTAAAGCGCAATTATGGTCCGGAGATCGATGTCTGGAGTGCTGGTGTTATCCTGTACATTCTGCTTTGTGGTGTCCCACCTTTCTGGGCAGGTCCGGTTCTCGATTTCTGTTAGTAGAACTTTGTGCTACGTGCTGTATTCATGATTAGTTTACTGCTGTGAGGCTTAGAGTAAAGTAGCTTTATTGTTTTGTTTTTGGTGTCCAGTTACTATTTTTTGAAATGAGTGATGAACTCGTAAGATATTTCATAGGAACTAAAGTTATTGAGAATACATCATTGTTTGGTCGAACCCTTGACCTAATCTTCACGCAAAAAATACACTTTCAGCTGATTATTTTGTTCAATTTTTTGGATTTGTTTTTGGGTATGCAGAAACTGAACAAGGAGTAGCACAAGCAATCATCCGTTCTGTCATTGACTTTAAGAGAGACCCATGGCCAAAAGTTTCTGACAATGCTAAGGATCTCGTAAAGAAAATGCTTAATCCAGATCCAAAGCAGCGGCTTACAGCTCAGGGAGTACTTGGTAAAGTTCTGTCACTGTATACTTGAAATATTTATTTTCCTTGTTATGATTTAGGAGACTAAATTGATATTGTTTCCTTTCTGCTCATGTCTTCTGAATGCAGATCACCCCTGGTTACAAAATGCAAAGAAGGCTCCAAATGTCTCTCTGGGGGAGGTCGTCAAATCAAGGCTCAAACAATTTTCGGTGATGAATAAGCTCAAGAAAAGAGCTTTAAGGGTAATTATTCAAATAGCTTTTATTAGATTTAATCTGCACACTTGTTCAAAATTAATGGTACTGTGCACGGCTTAAGTTTTATCCTTGCAAATTATTAATGTAAATTTTTTGACATAAACTTTTAAACGTAACATACATAGGTGGTGGCTGAGCATTTATCCGGGGAGGAAGTGGCAGGAATAAAGGAAGCATTCGATATGATGGACACCAACAAGAGAAGCAAGATAAACCTTGAAGAACTTAGAATTGGTTTGCAAAAACTTGGTCATCATGTACCTGATGCAGACCTACAAATCCTAATGGAAGCGGTTAGTATCATGTCTTTTTTCAATATTTTCTCCTTTAATTTTGCTATTTAATTCATAAACATCGAATGATATGTTATACAGTCCTAACGCGATTCTATTAATCTTTTGCTAAAATTGTTTTTTTTCCCTCTTAAAATTGGTTTTTTTTCCTCTTGAACTTCCATATAAGCTGTTGTCAACCTTAGAATGATATAGCTCGCGTGGTTAAAAAAACCGACCGTATTCTGAAATTGCAATATAACTAAGGAATCTACAAATTTTATGCTATCTCCTAATTACAAGTATTAACAAACCCTTCCAGCAAATTTTACTTTCCTTAAATATTAGTAGATCACGTCTTGGAAGTTGAGATTTGAGAATGCTTTTGTTTGTATGATGCTTGTAGTTGTATTTATTATTAACTCAGATGTGATTTCTACAGGCTGATGTTGACGGTGATGGAACTCTAAATTATGGGGAGTTTGTTGCTGTTTCCGTTCATCTTAGGAAGATGGCCAACGATGAGCATTTACACAAAGCTTTTGCATTCTTTGATCAAAACAAGAGTGGTTTTATAGAAATTGAAGAACTGCGGCATGCCTTGAGTGATGAAGTCGACGCCAACAGTGAGGAAGTCATCAGTGCCATAATGCATGATGTGGACACAGATAAGGTCAGTGCTCAATGGTGCAATGTATTCATATACCTAGTTTATTACTGATAGTGGGCAATATTTTCTTTGAAATCTTAATTTTTTTGGGTCAGTCCTAGCTTTTCTAGACTCTTGAACTTGTGACCTATTTTGACAACTAAGAGTCCCACGAGAAGCTAAAACCTGGCCCGATAGATTTGTTTAGCCATCAAATATTAGCCCACACATATTGACCCCCCTTCACATGCTTGATATGGACTCCTGAAACATTGAAACTGTGATCTCTAAAAGCAATTGGATTAATCATTAAACAAAATTGACCCGTCACATATTAGTTCATTTTCGGTGTTTGTTTCCCCAAATCAAATCCCTTTGTTTTGTTAATTCTAATTGCCCCTTTCAAGTTATTTTATATGCATTTATATGCTATTCTACCTTTTGCCAAATTTCTTCTTGGAAATATGCTTGTTACTTCTTTACTAGCTAGAATATGTAATAAAGTACTTGTAATTACATTCTTCAGCTGTTTCGTATAGTTTTTTTACTCTTCTCTTTTTCTTTGTGTTATATGAAGTTATCAACCTTTACTTCTATATTTCTAAAGGGCACTTTTCATCTCAATTTGAAATCATTTTATTATTCGTTGTCAAAATTAAATGTAATGCTATCCAGCCATGCTCTGGCATTTTTTTTCTCATATACTTCAGTATTCATATTTCGGTGGATGTTATCTTCATAGCTTTTAAATTTAGGTTTTTTTTATTTGAATTAAACACATATAAGTCCAACCAATGAAGGACTATAGCTTATAGTTAGGTCTAGTTACGTTACAACAAGGAAACATTTATGATACGAACGTGGTCGAAATTATTTGAAATTCATGAGGACCTTAACTTTTGTTGCACAAGGATCCTATTAAATTGTATCTCCTTTCTTTTGGTACTATCTTCCCCTTTAGGTCTCCCCATGTTACTCAATAAAGTAGTCATCTTTACATTGATCTCCAAAATCTCGTCATTAATTTTATTTTATTTTATAATTTTTTTTCCTTTTTAATTTTGAAATGATTTCAATATATGCCCAAGTTTTGGAAACATAGCTTAACCATTGTGTCATTGTGTTAATGCACAGGATGGGCGCATAAGTTATGAAGAATTTGCTGCAATGATGAAGGCTGGTACGGATTGGAGAAAAGCATCCAGGCAATATTCACGAGAAAGATACAACAGTATCAGCTTGAAGTTAATGAAGGATGGCTCATTCCAGGCAGCCAATGAGGGTAAATGAAGATTCAAAAAATTTTCAAAGGAAAAAACGAAAAAGAAAAAAAAAAATGATACATGCAGAGAAAAATGGAAAACAAATGTTTTCTTGTAACTTTTTTGTTGTTTATGAAATTATTGATCTTCTCTACATATGTTTCCACTTCTGTAGCGATCCCTCGAGGATGTGTAGGATCGTGGGAGGTTCTTAACGTATATTATCAAATAACTATGGTTAGGTATTGTTTGTTTCCCTCTAGTTGTAGACCGGGGTGATAAAGGGTTGTTGTTAGGGTTGGTTGTGTGTTGTATATAGGTCAATAGGCTCACAAGTACATGATATCTAGCATTGAGAATACTATATTTTACCTCTTTGCTCAGTTGTTTTCATGTGTTGTTGACCTTTTTATTTTTTTGGTGTTGCTATATATTATGGAAAATTTATATCGATATTAGATATCGACGCAGGTGGATACACGGATAGGAGGTAGTAAAGAAGGGATCCACATGTTATTGGTCTATTTTATCACTTTTATTTTCACGTTGGTCGCAGTCTAAATTTGACATGACATTCTATTGGTTTTAATTTTGGAAGTGCTCAAAGTCTCAAGCTTAGAGAATCTACTTTATCCTATCAAGGAAATGCTCACTTGGTATAGTTGCAGAAGCACAAACACTATTGAACTTGAAGGCTCTTCTTGTTTCAAAGAATATGTTATCCAGAAAATGGTTTCTGAGAAAGAGGAAACTGAGCTATGGTGATTGCTACTAAAGACTATTTTTGTGGAATAAATAGAGGAATATGCATTTGCATAGTCACTATACATACAGTTTTTTATTTAGGAAAATAAGTTGTGTTGACTTATTGATATTAAAGAGGGCAGAGCACATAAGGTTCACAATGACTTTCATTTGATTTTTTTTGTCGAGTATTCAAAACCCTAAAAAGTAAAAAGAGTTTCATTTGATTTTTTTAGTGAGTATTCAAAACTTTAAATTTTAAAATTGATATAAATTTAATTAGATTTTAGACAATATAATTTTAAAACTTATAAATTACATAAAAAAGTACTACTAAGCACATGATTTATTGCATTAAAAAGTTAATGAATCACATTAATTTTAAGTTTTAAAAAAATCTCATATTGATTTTAAAAAGTCAAACTCAATTTTATATTTTATAATAAAATGAATATTATTAAGTACAAAATTATTATTTTAAAAATTAAATTAAATAAAATCACATTATATAATATATATATATATATATATATATTTTGTTGTAAATTTTAAGATTTTACAAATGAATTAGGATCAAAATTAGTCGAGACCCTTACTAACAGGAAAAAGTAAAAAAGAGGGAGCATATATATTATTCAAAAGTCTTATAAAGCAAGTGACAATGATTTTAAGCCGTTTTGGTGCTTGTCCCAAAAGCATTCAGGTGGGTTGGATTTGGAACATGTTCATATCCAAGTTAATGGTAGTTGGAAGGCAGACAGAATGTGGGAAGGTTGCGTGGGACCACTTATTGCACTTGATGCCCACTCTCTCTCCATCTCATGTGGTGGGCCCTATTTTTTTTATTTTTTTTTTAAAAGTTTTTGTTTGTTTTTTCTTGGGAGAGTCTGGAAGGGATTGATGCCTAGAATGCACGTGTTGTGCACGTGATTAGTGCAGTTATTTTTATTTTTTTGAGAATAATGATTTCATGTGTATAATGAAGTAAGATTTAAAAGATAACTACAAAAGGATAAGCAAATTAAGTCTTTTTTGACAAAATATAGTAACAATTAAAATTATTAACGCAATGAGACATATATGAGTTATGTTAGGGTCATAATATATTATCAACGAAGTATTTATATTAGATAATTTTTTTTCTTATCTTTATAATGCGTCATAATTCTAACATTTTTGTGTCAGTTTATCAAATTTAATTTTACTTGTATAAGGGGTTTTGTCACTTTGATTTATTAGTCTCTTTGTCTCCAACATGATCTCACGTATATTTTAATTGGTAGTTTCTTTTTAAATAATTATCACATGTTACAACAACAAAAATAAAAAACAAATTATTTGACATTTTATCTGTTTTTTATATTATGTTTGTTGAATATTTAAAATCAATAAATATATTTTGAATATAAATATATTAATTATGTCTTATGTTGTAAAATTTGTTCACAAGGACTTTAAAATAAATATAATTCATTCATATTAGATGTGGACTTGATATTATTTGGTTTAAAAATATTTATTTGTGATTTCGTACATATAAGCAAGATCATTAAGTGCTGAAGCGGTGATCATGAGCATTTATGTGTTTTACAAGATTTACAAGATGGGTCGGCGCATATATCTTTCTGTTCATATAGAACTAGGTATGACAAATATATCTTTCTGTTCATATTGAAGTTGGGGTGACAATTTGTCATAGAATTAGACTCACCGAAATACACTATATATATATAGAATTAGAATTTGTCTTAGATGCTCTTTACACTCAGTTTTGAATACGGCAGTAATTTTTATTTTAATTGGGAATGGGGACTCACCGAGTAGTTATATATATATGGGGAGGGAGATTTGAATCCTCTCTAATATATTTTTTCTCTAATTCTATCTAATACACTATTTATTTAATTTTAATAATTTTGTTACTAATGATCAAAATATGTTAATTGATAGTTGATGATATTAATTAAGATCAGTCCTACAAAAAATTAGAATCATTAAAAATATTTTTACCATTAAAGTTTAAAATAATTTTCAACTACTGAAATTTCGATGAAAAATTCTGTGTTCATCAAATGATGAAAAATGTCGGATTACTTTCATTTTCGAAACAATTATACTACTTAATATTATAAATTAATTGATCGATGTTGATTTCAGTTATACTATTTTACAATTATAAAAATATGGTGTATTAGATGGAATTGAAGGGAAGGTATAATGGAGGGGAGCTAAATCTGGGGAGGGGGTGATACTTGCTCACCTCGCACCTCCATCTTGTATACGTCCCCGAATAGTTGTATATTAATTACATTAATATTTATTCTTCTATATATTATATAATTAATATATGCTCTTGTGCGCGCGTGTGTGTGTATATATATATATATATATATATATATATAGATAGAGAGAGAGAGAGAGACGTATGATTCAATATATTATTGTTATTATTATATTTTTGTTAATTTTATCATGTATGCATTGATATATGATTCATTTTCATATACTCTATCCGTTCCAAATTATATGATTATTATTGATTTTTGAAAGTTAATTTGAGATATTTTCAAAATCAAAATTAAAATGACTTATTATAAATTATGAAACAATAAAACTTATAATGAGTAATGTTTTTTAGATATTTTATATGTTTATAATTGTATTGATTAAAATTAAAAGAATCCATGTCAATTTTGACTTTAAAAATCTCTTACGTTAACTTTAAAAACTCAACAATGATCAAATAATATGGAACGAAAGGAATATATATTATTGTAAATATAATTGAAATTAGAATTCTTTAAATAAAAAAACTCACTAAGTATTTGAAAGGTTATAAATAATCTAGAAGGGGGTTGAATAAATTATTATACTTTTAGAAAATCTTTGGCCTTAAAAAAAATTAATCTATGTCCTATGTGACTATTTTGAAAATACTTGTTTAATGATATGTGAATATAGAACAAGTAAAGAGTAAAGGAAAAAAAATAATCAATTGCACAATGCACATACAATTTGTCTAGTTCACAGTATACATCCGAAATATACTGCTACGTCTAATTTCAAACTCCTCTTCAAGACTTGAGATCCTATCACTATGATAAACCTCTCATTCAATAGGTAGAGAAACCTTTACAAAGTTTTATAAACAAACTTCCAACTATAGATTACAACTTCTTGTATTGGACAGTAGCTCCCCGCTCCTTCTTTAAAGTAAGTTGCACCTGAATCATGAGCTTATACTCATGTTGATTTGATCTTAAAACTCAAGGTGTTTCCCTTTCTTCATAATTACACTAGAGACTTAACTTTCTGTTGACCTCTCTAAGACTCTGGTCTTGAACTAAAGATCACGTTTTTTCTCACAAATATAATATGATACAAACTCAAATACCCTTTTAAGAAAAATATTTTGTTTGTATAAAATGCTTTTTAAAATAAGCAAATCAGATTTAAGCACAATAACTATGATAAACCTCTCATTCAATAGGTGGAGAAATATTTACAAAGTTTTATAGACAAACTTCTAACTATAGATTACAACATCTTGTATTGGACAGTAGCTCCCCGCTCTTTCCTTAAAGTAAGTTGCACCTGAATCATGAGCCTTATACTCTTGTTGATTTGATCTTGGAACTCAAGGTGTTTCTCTTTTCCCACAAGTACACTAGAGACTCAACTTTCCGTTGACCTCTCTAAGACTCTGGTCTTGAACTAAAGATCACTCTTTTTCTCACAAATATAATAGGATACAAACTCAAATACCCTTTTAAGAAAAATATTTTGTTTGTATAAAATACTTCTTAAAATAAGCAAAGCAAATTTAAGCACAATAACACTCAAAATGTTAACAAGTAGTAAATGTATAAATTAGCACAACTACTTGTGAGTATATCTCTCACAGAGCTTATACAAGTGACGATATAGAGGTTAAAGCTCTAACTTGTATATGAATAAAACTCAATATAAAGTTCACAAACACAAGTATTAATATAATAAGTGGATTAAGTAAAGTACTTGTGATGTGTAAATATAACTTTGCAGGTATAGATCAAAAACTAGTGTGATTCTAGGCTTGGATAAAATAATAGATATAATTGTGTTCCAAGCAATGTCATTAAGATCAAGCGTTGTAGATATAAAGATTAAAATTAAATACTTGAATGACAATTAAATAGTCAAGTATAAAAGATATAAAGTTAAGTTTAAAACTTGAACAATTTAATGAGCAAATAAATATATTTTTAAGCATATATATTTTTCTTGATAAAAAGATATAAGCAATTTATAATCAATCAAGAATGCTCAATATAAAACAAATTAATATTATAAGTATACAAGTATGTTAGTTTTATGCTCAGTACTTGTAATATAAGCTAATTCAAGTATATAAAGTAATATATAGCAATATGATCTAAATACTTTAATTTAATGTTCACTTAACAAATATATAATATATATGAATTAAGTATAATATTTATATAATGTAATGAAGCAAGTTGAGTAAATCTTTTTGATTTTTCTTTCCAAATAGCTTTTTAAAAATAGATGCTTTCTCAAGACTATTTATGCCCTTCAATTTAGAAAACTTGATTTATCTTAGTTAAGTTGTATTCAGGAGAGAATTTAATCTTTTATCACCAAACACTAATCTTAATAAGAAACAAGTCAAACACTTCAGGTCGGTTTTAGGAGGCTCGTCCTGAATCTATCTTCGATTATCAAGTGGTTAAGAATAAGATTTTATCCCTAACTTGATTTGTATTCGAAGCACTCAATTGTAACAATAAATGTTGCATACGACGATAGAGTGTGTTTATACTTAAGAAAGTTCTTTTTTCAAAAATCAATCAAAATTTGATAACTCAAAAAGATTTAATACCAAAGTATGATGTACTTTTATACTATAGCAATTATAACGATGTATAACAAACATTGTGACGTCCCCAAATTCAGGTACCATTACCTCAAATCTGGTACTTCACATACTAATCTCATACATCATACTATAATAACTCACAACGGAAATAAAAAAAATATTTACATTGATATAACATAAATATTCTTGTCCCAAGTCTCGAAACTATCATTGATACAATACATAACTAAGTTCATAACATTAGGAATCTTAATACATAACCAAAACCATCATCCTAGTTATAGCAGTACAAGGTTATTCTGTGGCCTTGCCTTTGCTCTTATCCTTTCCCGAGCTACTGCCTCGTTCAGTCTTAACTGTAATATTAAGGAAAACAAGAGTGAGCAACAAATTTGCTCAGCAAGTAATATGAATAATCAAGTGTAAGGTTCATAGTAATAACAAATGAGATAGTTCAATATCTTGTATGTGAAAGTTTCGAACCAAATGAGTTCAATAGCTCCAATCTGATTCCTTACCATAAATGGGTGAGTCACTGTGGACTAAATGATTTTTAAAAGAATTCAAGATTTTAGTATTTCTAATGTTGTGGAAAAACTAACACTGAGTAGTCACTATGGACCATGAACTTCTACTAGAATTACCAATAATTTATCTGGTAACCCAATTTCTACTAGAATCACCAGGAATTCCCTGGCAACCCAAAACGAGTACAATAGGTGATCAACCTCAAATACCTTATGTTATGCATAATATTCAAACATGTTGTTCGCGTGCGTATCGGTCCCCCGATGTTGTATGGTTTCCCCTTTTAGGAAGGTTGTTTATCTCAGCAGAGTATAAGAGTTCGCATCAAAGCAATTGGTTTGGATCGCTTTCTAACTCATGAATATTCGTCTAGCCGAATCAAATGGCATATACACTCTTTTCAACACATTTAGTAATAATTAATACGTTCAATGTTTGCAACAGGATTCAAAGAATCATTCAAGAATATAATTATGATTTAAATCAGGTTTCAGAGTATAAATAATAACCTTCATGAATTTAGATAGCACAAGAATCATTCTATCAATTAATTTACTTGCACAACCAATAAGAGTACAAGTTTAGGTACTTACAATAACATAAGTAAGCTTGTACATGATAATCAATTGGTACAAGTCACAGAACCTCTCCAATATATATGAAACAATAATCAAGAACTTGCACAATATATAAAGTTGTGTAAGGTAGGAACTTGTCTGGTCTGCTGCTACAATTTACTATTTCTAACTTTTTTCCTTGAGTAATCAACAGTAGTCACAAGTCACTCTTGATTAATCTCTGTTAAACACTAATAATGATCTTAATTATCCTAACTGTAGGACTTACACAGTCTGCCCTATTGTTATTTCATCATTTATTATTACCTGCCACTCACAATCTTATTCTCTTATGAGTGGAGTCAAGTGTAAACCCGTCCTAAGCCTCTCCTTAATATTTTTGTGGCTGAGTAGTTAATTCAGTAACCATTCGGTTAGAATAATTACTGAGCTTGCTCTTGGTGGTTATCCTTACATTTTGACTCTTCCTTGTCATTTCAACTGATCAACACTTTTAAATAAGTATACATTACCCTAGTAAGGATTTGGGAGTGATTTAACAAGTATGGAACAAAACCTCCAGTGTTTAGTTAATTTGCAGAGTGTTCTACGATTCTCATACTTACTCTACGATTAGTGGGGTGACTCTATGATTAATGGGGTCTTGTTGTGGCTTAGTGAAGTCATTGACTGACTTGGCTAGGTGGTGTTTTGCTGAGACTCTATGTTCACATAGGAATACTCTACGATTGGCCACTTCACCCTACGGTTATTACGTGAAGCTCTATGATTTGTAGTGTAGCTCTATGCTTTCACTGGTTGACTGATCAGTCACTCTACGATCATAATGAAGTGCTTTACAGTCGTAGAGTTCACTCTACGATTCCACTGATTGACAGACTAGTTCACTCTACGATTGTAGTGAAGTACTCTACGACTTGTGGGAGCTAAGGGAAACTTTAAGGTTTTAGTTTATTATACGGTCAGTGAGTGAGCTCTACGATCGGAGTGAAGTCACTCTACGATCGTAGGGTTCACTCTACGATTTTCCCATGACTTGACCGATTTACTTTACGGCCAGTGAGTGAGCTCTACGATCGGAGTGAGGTCACTCTACGATCGGAGTGACTCTACGGTTCACCGAGCTAAGGCATACTTTAAGATTCCAGTTCACATAGAAATCTTTGGTTGATTGAGCCGAGCTCAAGCTCTTAAATTTGGACAAACTTAAAAATATGGACTGGGTCTAATTTGGTCTGCTAGTTAAGATACAAGGATCTAACAAGGGAAATCACAACAGGCCCTAAGATCTGATATGAGAATCAACTCAGGTCTGTCTCACTACTGCAGAACTTAAGGTCTTGGGCTTGACTTAAAGTCAGTCATGGATATTAAGCAGGTTGACACACAGACATGTAGCTTAATTGACAGGTAGCTTAAGCTATCTTGGTGGAAAATCACAGAGTTAACACTCCTTATGGGTTCTACTAGAGTCTGGTCATGAGTTCTACTGTCCACACTTAAGGTTTACATAATTTCATGGTTATAACACACTGCATGCATACTCCTGCAGTTTTGATTCTTAATATTATCATGATAAGGTGCCTAATGCCATTTTTATAACTATGTTCAAGTTATTAACCAGTTCATCATATGTGACATGTGGTCTTCTGCACAACTACCCAGAACCTACTATAATTACCATACAAAACTCTTTCATATCTAGCACATGCATATTATACTACTCGATTCAAAAGAGATTAACTGGTTGAAACAAGGAGTAATGCTTAAGGTAGCAGGGTCATACCTTAAAGCTTTGTCAGTTGATCCCCTCTTGAACTCTGCTTAACCGAATTGCAGAATCCCCTCTATTGGTTTCTCTCTCTTACCCGAACTTACTTTCGCTCTCTATATTGGACTTCAGAAAAAAATTAGCAGCCTGAACATATGAATGGGGAGCTCCTATTTATAGGAAAACTTTTACCCATATACTGGTCCATCAGTCCATCATAAGTTGATTTTGTCTAGCACTAGTCGGTTATACCTAACAGTTAAGGAGGGTTAGGTAAGAACGCAGCTTACCTGCTTACTTTCGGCCATGCTGCAGCTCATTATCCCCTCCATATGGGATTTGGCTTAAAGTTAAGCAACCATAGGGTGGCAATAGACCATTGGCCTAATTCGGTTGTTGTTAACTCAGTACTATTATTAAACAAATCTGCACCCTGACTTTGGTTCCTTAGGGTTAACCCTTCTTCGAGCTTATCGTCGGTTTAGTATTACTACATTGGTTTACAATATTGGGCTAGTGTTATTCTAAAACTTGTTGGGCTAGGGTATAAATTAGTTGTGCATTAACAGCCCATTTTTGAAACATGGATTGGCTTGGGGCCCTACCGTGGGCTGTAGCACCATTATTCCTCCACTATGCTTATGCTTCTAATTACACATAATTACTATAACCATAATTAATATCAAACATTCGCTTTTAAATTAATCCCTTCCATAATTCTTAAAGTTAAATCTTCCATTGATTCATAGTGAATCATTATGCCATACAGGGCTCATTGTTTCAAGCTTAGTTAAGTTACATAACTTAAGCTTATTCTCACGATATAGTCTCACTTTAGTGTTCTTTCTCATGATGCAACTTCATTGTAGTAACAAATTTCATAATCACATAATACACATAATTACACATAAAAAGACATTCCTTATTTCATTAATAATAATTTCAAAAAAATTTCTAGGTATTACAAGTATAACTATTGGACTGCGCATTTTCATATAATGGGCTTTTTGAATTGGGCCCGATTCCAGGCCATTATATCTTAAATGTTCATAACAAACTCCTAAGTTCAATAGGCTTGAGTCGTTATCTTGCCAACTAAGGCGCCATGTAGTTATCATATCTAATACCAACTCTTGTATGATACTTACCTTTTCCAATAGGATCTCTTTATACAATTCATATTAGGAATTGTAACCCTATTGAGATAGTGTAGCTAAACTATAAATATAAGTTAACAATAGAGATACAGACATGCATTCTAACTTATTAAATACTAGCTCCACCATTGTTAACAATTCTTGAAACCTATTCTTACTTTCACATCGGAGGTATCCCCCAGCGGCTCAAGTCGTCAAGTACTTTCTGGTGGTTCTTTCTGTGCGGGTCAACGTCCAAACTGGTGGTTGAACGTGTAGACCAATTCAAGCGTTAACATTAGCGCTAGAAGGAGGGCCTTCCAGTATTTAGTGGAGTTCTTTTTCAACCTCTCTTTAATATACAAATTCCATGGCTACAGTACCATTGCCACCCGTCACCAAAGAAATTCTCATGGCGAGGCACGCTCGCAGTCACGTTAACTAATAAATGCTGACAAGCAGCGTCGTCTCTACGAAGTTCGAGATTAAAAGAAAGCTCTTCAACTTCGACAAGAAGAGCTTGACAAGCAGCTTGCTGATTTGACGTGGACTGAAGACGGTTTAATCAAAAAATGGGGAATGATCTCCCGATCTAAATGACACGGTTCTCATCACACTCGTAAATCTTCTTCTTATAATAGAGACAGGAGCACGAGTTCTCCTACTTCAGCCAGACGCTGAAGAAGAACCATATCTTCTTCACGCTATAGAAGTAGAGATCATGACCGAAGATGACATCGAAGACATAGTAGTTCCATCGAAGAGATGTCTTCCCAAAGATCCTTTAAAGGACGTGTTGGTTTCACAAAGAATAAATCCTACTCATCTCCTTTCACTAAGGATCTTGATAAGGCTCGGATCAACAGATCCCTTAAAGTTCCGAACTTAGAGATGTACGAGATAGAACATGTGATCCTTATGACCATACTTACTCTTATGAACGTTTAATGCGCTTTGTTAGGATAAATGTATATTTGATTTGATGATGATATAATGTATATTTGTATCAAGTAGCTTTTGTGAAGTCCTTATAATGAAATTGATATAAAAGGACTTAAACTAGAAGATCAAACTTTTTAGGTTAATCTATTTCATTGATTAAACTGAATGTATAGCTATAGGAAATTAATCGATCGTAAAACAAGTTGAAGATTACAGAGTCTACCAAAGATCGTAGAGCAGTCTGCCAAGAGATCGTAAAGCATAGTAAAGATCATAGAGTCTGCCAAAAATCGTAGAGTTGTCGACTCTAAGATCGTAAAGCAAGTTAAAGACCGTAAAGTCTAAAAGAGATCGTAGAGCTTATTGAAGATCGTAGAGTCTAAAAGAGATCGTAGAGCTCATTGAAAACCGTAAAGTCTGAAGAGATCATAAAGCTCATTGAAGATCATAGAGCTTATGGAACGTAGAGCTTGTCAATCGTAGAGTCATCTAGCCAGATACTCTATGGCCACCATAAAACTATATAATTAAGAAAATCGTAGAGTATATCAGCTCTGACAATGGACTGACATTGTCATGAATCGTAGAGGGAAGATCCCAAGATAGTTGTTGAACATCATAAGATTAAAAAGAAGATCAGATCGAAGTGTGTTTAATAACTAGTTTGGCGAAGTGACAGCGACCCATGTACAGGTCACTGCAGTAGTCAGATGTGGCATATCACAGTCGAAAGCAAGCTGACACATACTCTCTAAAAGTCAATAATCAGATATCTTCTAGGATCGGAGCATTAAATGAGCAACGACAACTTTCAAACGAGACAATCTCAAGGACGTCTATAAGAGGCACACAAATTCATTTCAACTTAACGATCATATATCATATAAGTTGAACTGCTACCAAACTCTCAAGAACGCTACTCTACTATCTTGAAGATCTAGAACATCTTGTTCTGCTACTAAGTCATTCTGTGTTGATCTTAAAGCAACTTAGCAGCACCCTAAAAACACCTTATTCGTTCTATGATTATTCAGGTCTTAGTGTCCTTTGTAATCAGGTCTTAGTGACCTTTGTATTCAAGTCTAAGTGACTTGAAAGGTTCTGTGTGAACCAATCATAGTGATTTATTCCAAATTTAAGTGACTTGAAAGAATCTTTGTGATTCAGCTGTTGTAATTGTTCTTTATGAACAGATCTTAGTGATCACCCCATCCTTTGTGGATTTTTTACTCGAGGAGTAGAAGAGTGGACTAGGAGATCTTTGTGCTCCAAACCACTTAAAATATCTTGTCTCATTTGTTTTCAACATTTACTTTCCTATTCATTAATTTCAGTACTCTACGATTTAGCCTGTGACTTAGTTCCACATTTGATTGCTAAACTTAGAATTGTGACTTTCCTAAATCTTTGAAAGGGAATTTTCAAATTATCATTCTGCTGTGCATAATTAAATTAATTTGCTTAATTTATAACTTGGTAATACTTCTTTAAAAAGGAAAGTTTTTAAAAGGATTTATTTAACCTCCCTTCTAGATTTCTAAGTGTCTTTAGGAAACAACATTCTTTTATGGTCATAACGTTGCAGGAAAGTGTCATCTTTTTATTTCTATCCTTAAGAAAATCGCTAGAGAATGGATGGTCACACTTCCTTCCCATTTCATCGGCTCCTGGGAGGAACTTAAAGAGTAATTCTATACCCGTTTTTGTAGTAATGGAAAATGTGGAAAACGGATGACTTCACTAATCTAAGTGAGGCAAATGTCAAATGAATCTCTTTGACAATTTCTTAAGAGATTTTGTGAGGCGATTGTTGAGATCCCTACCCTAAATCTGGTTCAGGAAATCAAGTTTCTTACGCTAGGTTTAAATGACAAATCTAGCCGATTGATCGAGGAAATCATCTCCAAAGCCCCTGAAAATCTTACTGAGACCTATGACAAGGTTGGAAACTTTTATAGAGATGGAAGGCACCATTGTTAGTCTTAAGGGACCTTCAAAACACAATGATAATTATCATCAAAGAACGGACCACAAAGTTGATGGATCTGATAGAAGAGGCGATGTCCGAAAAGATGAGGATCGAAGAGGTAACAAAGATGATCGGCGAAATAAAGACAATAGCTCTAAGGATAATGGGGGCAAAAATTAATATAGAGACTCATCGGATAAAGAGTACACACCCCCTAAACACCAGCTGAGCTAATGTTACTAATGAAATCAAGAGTGAACCCTTCTTCGAAAGGCCTTCGAAGAACAAAGTCTTCACTAGACAGAAGAAAAATGGTAAATATTATTCTTACCATGAGGAGAAGGGCCACGAGACCGAAGACTGTTACCAGCTGAAGTGCTTCCTCAAAAACCAAATATAGAGAGAAAATCTGAAAAAATTATGTGGCAAACAAAGGCAGACAATCAACCTTTGACCGAATCGCACCACCTCCTTCCTTCGACACACCTCGAGGAGTTGTGGATGTCATCTCTGCTGGTTCGGTTGACACCGTGTCTAAAAGGCAGAAGAAAGTCTTCGTCAAAGTTGTACACAATGTATCCGGACTGCCGAAGAGTACCATAACCAATGTTATTACCTTTACGGACGATGATTATTCTGCAGGTATGTTACACCTCATGATGATGAAATGGTTATAGCTGCACAAGTGGGTTCTATGGATCTTCAGCGTATGCTAGTCGATAATGGAAGTTCAGTCGATATACTCCACGACTATGCGTATAATTGACTAGACTTGGGGGGTAAAAAGCTAGAGCTTTGCAATGAGCCACCTCTATATGCCTTCGACAATGCTTATATCCCAATTGCAGGAACAATAGACCTACCGGTGGTCTTCGATATACTTTCTTAGCAGTTTTCTTATATAGTTAAATTTTATGTTGTACATATGGATAGTAATTACAATGTTATCTTGGGAAAAACAACTAGCGATCACTTCCATTCCTTACCTGAAGATGAAATTTTTAACTGAATTTGGAGTTGGTGAAGATGTTGGTGATCAGGACATGTCCAAAAAGTGCTACCTTCAAACTCTTTAGGCTACTTCTGTGGGGGTAAGTAAACAAAAATAAACAATGAAAATTTAGTTAGAGCCTTTCACAGAAGGAGGCACCGAACCGTTAGCCACCCTAGTTGAAGAGACAAAAAAGATAGAGTTGTTCCCTGGTAATCATGAAAAAGCAGTTCAGATAGGGCTCAGATTACAAGTTGGTTTCCACAACCGTCTAATTGCCCTTCTACGAGAATATTTAGACATTTTCGCTTGGACCCTGCTGACATTCCCGGGATTGACAAAAGCATAGCAGTTCACAAGTTTAACGTCAATCCCCAGGTCAGACCTACAAAACAGAAGTGGCATACCATAGCGCCTGAAAGGCAAAAGGTGATCGATGAAGAGATCTCTAAACTCTTATCTGTAGGGTCTATCATTAAGATCTATTATCCAAAATGGCTAGCCAATGTGGTACTTGTCAAAAAATATAATGGGAAATGGAAGATGTGCGTTAACTACACTGATTTGAACAAGGCTTGCCTGAAGGATTATTATCCCCTTCCAAGCATCGATTAGTTGATAGATTCTACATCTGGTCACGTCATGCTCAGCTTCCTCGATGCATTCTCTGCATATAATTAGATTGGGATGTTAGCAGAAGATATCCCCAAAACGTCCTTCATAACTTATAGAGCTATATATGCCTACAGAGTCATGCCCTTTGGCCTCATCATCGTCAGTGCCACTTACCAACGCATGATGAACAAGGTATTCAAAGATTAGATTGACAGTAATATAGAGGCCTACATTGATGATAAGATCATTAAGTGCATAGAAATTGATAATCATTTAGTCGACCTCGAAGAATGCTTTCAGAACTTGGGACGCCATAACATGCGGTTAAATCTGATAAAATGTACTTATGGCCTCGGATCAGGCAAATTATTAGGATATATGGTTAGCTGGAGAGGGATTGAAGAAAATCTCAAAAAAATAGCGGCTAGACTTAACATGCAGCTTCCCAAGAATTTCAAAGAAGTGCAGAGGCTCATAGGTAGGCTGGCAGCTCTTCGACGCTTTATGGCACGATCAGCGAAAAAATGCCTCCCTTTCTTCAATAGCACAGAATTAAAAGACTTTTTAGTGGACCAAAGTGTGCCAAGAAGCATTCGAGGGAATAAAAGGGTCTTTATCGTCTCCTCTTATTCTTACCAAAGCTTTTCCTGAAGAGGATTTGTATGTTTACCTATCAGTAAGCCCTTTAGCCATTGGCATAACTTTGGTTTGTGAGGATTTTAAAGGATAAAAGCCGGTTTACTAAGTCAATCATTCTTTTTGGGATGTCAAAACCAGGTACCCGAATCTTAAGAAGTTGGCATATGCATTAGTAATTTCCAACAGAAAGCTTCGACAGTATTTTAAGGGTAGAACTATAGTCATTTTGACCGATCAACTTCTCAGACGAGTGCTCTACTAACCTGATCTCTCCGGACGATTAGCAGCTTGGGCGATAGAACTTAGCCAGTTTAATTTATAGTTTCGCCCTCAGACAGTCATTAAAGCATTGGCTCTAATTGACTTCATCACCAAATGTTCTTTTCCTAAAGAAATAGAGATTGATCAACCCATAACGGGAACCCTTATTCTAGATGAAGGATAATCCTATGAAGATCCTGCTTGGACTCTCTTTGTCAACGGATCTTCTACAGGTCTAAGGAGCGGAGCCAGTGTCATTCTCACCTCACCAAAAGGGTTTAAGGTATAACAAGCCATACACTTTGGCTTCATGGCTACCAATAATATTTCAAAGTACAAAGCTCTTCTGGTCAAATTGAAGTTGGCCTGAAGCCTTAAGGTGAAAAATCTGTTGATATATAGTGATTCTCAATTAGTTGTTAAACATGTGTTAGGGGAGTACGAAGCCCGAAAGGCACATTTGCATGCTTATCTTCAACTCATTCATTCTCTCCTCACCGACTTTTCCAAATACTAGTTCATTGGTATAGTCAAGGTTGATAACACAATGACAGATGCCCTATCTAAGTTAACAACAAAGGATCAAGGAACTCTGGGTGGTTCAATTTACCTGGAAACTCTGCAAGAACCAAGCATAGTGATTCGAAAAGTCATGGATATTGATCAAAAAGTTTTATGGATGACGCTTATCATCAACTTCCTGAAAAATGATGTCCTTCCAGAAGATAAAGTTCAAGCTCGGAAGATCAAACATAAGTCGATAAAATATTGCGTTATCAATAACCAAATTTATAGAAGGTCATATTCTTCACCCCTTTTTCTATGTGTGGGTCCAAGAGATGCCAATTATGCTTGAAAGGTGTATGAAGGCATCTGCGTAGATCATGTTGGAGTGAAGACACTAGCGCACAAGATCCTTTGGCAGGGGTATTACGACCCACTATGATTTAGGATGCCAAAGATTTTGTCAAAAAATATCATAAGTGTCAGCGCTTTGCCTCCGTCCATATCAGCATCCCGAAGATCTTATCCTGGTTGGGACCACTCCCACAGGGAAAAGAACAGTTTAAATTTATGGTCATCGCGATAGATTATTTAACCAAGCGGGTTGAATCTAAACCCTTAGCTCGCATTATCGAAGAGATTTGCCTTTAATTCTTTAAATAATAGGTGGTCTACTGCTTCGATATACCCATGGTTATGGTATCTGACAATGGGTTACAGTTTGTGGGATGCAAATTTGAAGGATTCCTACAAAGCTTACACATTCAACATCACCAAACCTCTGTCGGGCATCCCCAGGCTAACGGTCAAGTTGAGGTTACTAATAGAACTCTTCTCAATGGAATTAAATGACGACTGGAGAATGCTAAAGGTAAGTGACCTGAAGAGCTTTTACATATTTCATGGGCCTATCGGACCACACCTCGAACCACTACGGGAGAGACTCCTTTCAAATTGGCTTATGGAACTGAAGCCCTGATTCCTGTTGAAATTGAATCCCTTTGGCTAGGGTTCAAAACTTCGATGAACTCCTTAATAATGACAAACTTCGATTGAATCTGGACTTACTTGAAGTGGCAACTTACTGAAAGTGAATGACTTAACACTTCAACAAAAAAGTCAAGAACAAAACTTTCCAAGTAGGGGATCTAGTCCTTTGGCAGGTTAAAGCCTCTATTCCTCAGAATACGAAAAAAAATGATGCTTACTCGGGAAGGCCTTTATATGATTACTGAAGTACTAAAGCCTGACACTTATAAGCTTCAAACTATGGATAAAAAACCTATTCCTAATACATAGCATGCTATCCGGCTTCGGTGATACTATCAGTAGTTAGGTTTAATTATTAAGTTTTTTATACTTAGTCTTTTTTGAGGTTGTTTCCACCGATAATTTATTTATCTTTTTACTACTAATACAATGATGATTTTGTTTATCTGATTATTGTTTTTTACTTTACGTTTTGATCTAATGCATCACTTACTCTACTCTTTAGCCTTACCTCTGCCATCATCAGGTAAAGTTGGGGGGGGTAAGGAAGCATAAGTACTAATATGCTATCAAACATAACAATAATTATAAAATCAGATATAACCGATTAAGATTTAGAGAATACATTGTACTTTATTACAAAAAAGAAAATAAATTATAAGTTTAGGGGTCTATAATACCCACTTCTTTAGGGTTCAACCCCTTCTCCCAGACTAGCTTTTTGGCGTACTTAAACCTTCGTCAAACTCATAGGCCACCTTCAGGTCAACCTCTTCCGTGTATTCAGAAGACTCTTTATACTTCTTAATGATTTATTGACGCACATTCGAAAGAATGAGGGTCGAAGACTCAGGAGCTGAATCGCTCTGGTGCTTCTTCCACTCAGCTTCATTCGCAAACCAATCCTCAATGACATTTTGAATATTAGTCGTCAAGATTTGAATCTACTCAGTCTGTTGTTGGACCTGAGCAGTCTTCTTCAGTAGAGCAGCTTCAATAGCTTTTAACTTCTGTTCAACTCAGCTAGTCTCGTATTCTCCCTTTCGGCAGCAGCCTCAGCAGCTTTGAGGTCGTTTTTAGCTTTTTTCTGCACTGCCAAGGCCCTTCTCCTCTCAGCTTTAGCCTGATGAACAATGTTATAAGATATCTTTAGTTGTTTATCCTTATCCTCAACCATCTTTTTTACATTAGAAGCTTTTATTTCTAGTTGGTTGAGGCGATTCTCCGTCTTCTCATAGTGCTTAGTGATTTTGTGATGCTCACCAAGTATGTGATATGATGTGGCATTGGCCTGTTCATATATACACCAATTAGCCATCATCAAGAGAAGAAACAACAAAAGCAAATAAATAAACTGTTAAAAATAAACATACCTGACCAAGTTGTTGCCCTTGCAGCACAATCAGAGTTTCCAAGTCCATTCTCTTGTGCGTTGACTCATCAGTTGGCAATTTAAAGCCATGGTACGGCCAGATAGGGAAGTCTTCAAAGTCCCCGAAACATGAGGTGTTCAACCTCACCTTCCATTGCAGCTTCCAAGTCGTCACTTTTTATCTTTTGATGGCCGACTGGAAGTTAGAATCCCCCGCATCCTTCATGTGGGCCTTTCTCTTCTCCCCCGTGTCCGTTTCGGCCTCTAAATTCACTACCATCTAGTTTATTAGCCGCACGTTGAAAAACTCGTCCATAATTATGATAGGAAGAGAATGAGGAGGACTGATACATCCTTCCTCTACCACATGAAGGAGGAGGAGGAGGCGTGACAGTGGCCTCGACAGTAGAGGTAGTAGTGGATGCTACTGCCTTCCCTTTGTGCTGCCGAGCTAACTTGAGCTTCTTGGCAAGGGTCATGGGTTTCCTCAGCACCCTTGATGCTTCTAGAATAGCTTTGTTTAAAGCCTTCTTCGGTTGATTGGGCACTGCAATACAGTTAGATCAACATTAGTTGAGAAAATCAAAAAAAGTCATAGCACTTATATGAACAAGTATAAATTAACACTTACAATTATGGTTTAACAACCAATCCTGATTGTTCATAACCTATATATCTTCCTTAGCTGAGGGCCTCTTGGACTATAGGGCTTCAAATTCTCCTAATCTGACCCTATTAATTTTGATATAGTTCAGTTGGGACCAATTTAGATCTGCCATGACCCAATTAGCTCAAAATCTAGTCCCTTTATGTAGAACCAGTCCTTATGCCATCCTTTATTGCTCGAAGTGATTCCTATCAGAACACCTCTACCTATTTATTTGTTAAATTAATAGAAACCTTTTTCCTTGTAAGCCCCAATGGAGAAAAAATGGTACAGAAAATCTAAGGAGGGTTTAATATCTTGATCATGGCAAAATGCCATGAAACTATGAAGATGATTATAAGAGTTTGGCACCAACTGGTTCAAACTGAGGCTGGTGGTATGAAGGAGTTCAAGAACGAACTCCTAAAGAGGAAAGCGCTAGCCGAATAAAAAGAGGTGGCTTGACATGGCAATCTACCCACCTCGGGTTACTAGTACATCCCATCTTCCTCACTAGGTTTCTTAATTTTATAGTCCACAGTGATGTAAAACTCAGTTTTCAGTAGTTCTATGTCTGCCTCAGAGATCTCTGAGGGGGTATTCATTGTCCTATAAGTATCCCTAGCATATTTGGCCCATTGTGTGACTCTACTTCCTTAGGGGTCCTAAAATGCTCCACAACATGGAGTTTATACGTTTGCCCCACGAGAATCCCCTCTACAACCACTATAACATCTTCTTTAGCAGGGTAGGAAGAAGACGGACCTAAATTCTGGGAAGAACTAGCCATTTGCAGATAATGGAAAGTGAAAACATGAAGATAAGAAGGATCTTACTAAGAATAAGAGGAGATTTAAAGATTACATATGAATCGACGCCGAATCTGCTACCAGAAGGAAACTAGGGCTCTATTCTTTCTCTTCAAAAACTCTAATCTCACAAATGCTAGAAAAGTGTATTAACTCTCACTTCCTCTCTATTTATACTTAGATTTGACACTTCTTTAGTAATGATCTAACGACTAGAGTAGTAATAAAGCACATATCCCAAAACGTACGCACGCATGTCATGGTTATTCCCCCCAATGCGTTGTCATGACCTTTGGGAGCTGTCATTTATATTTCAAAATTAAACCTTACTATTACTCTACTAACACAAAAATCAATATAGCGACAAGCAAGGATCGATCCCACAGAGAGTGAATTTATCTTAGTTTATTTTATTGTTTTCTAAATCAAAATACTATTAAATATAAATGGGGGGGTTTTGAATTGAGTTTAACTAATTGATGTAACAGAAAATAACTAATAAGAATAACCAATGAATTAGAGTTTTATTTCTTCAGTTCAGTATCCCCTTTTCACAATAACAGACTAATTAAGTATAATAATATTTATTTTTCAATGAAACTAATAATCCTAGATAACTGAAATCGCTAATTATCTGAAATTTTCCTTAGGTTTTAAATCTAGCGTGACAATCGCCCTCACTAGACCCTAACTATCATACAACCTAGAACTATCACTCTAGATTTAATATGACAGTAACATTAAGAATTAGAGAATTAGGTTATTCCAAGCAACAATCACACAATCAGGGATTATTTAACCTGTCTTCTGATAATCATAATAATACTCAAAAGCTTGTTCACAATCAGGTATTATTAACTGCTACTTATGATCAGATACAATATCGTTTGCTTAATACTATACCTTAATCTAGCAGATATTATCAGTTAACCAAATTAATCCTGCAAAAACCAAATTAGTTAAACCAATAACATTTAACAGTTCAATCAGATTATCAAGAATGAATTTCATATGAGAAGGAATAAATAATGAATACTTAATTAATCCATTACTCGTAAAGAAGGTTCAACATCCCTTAGCACTGAAAAGAAAGAACTTAGCTTGACATGTCTTCAATCTTGCCCCTAAAGCTAGGGTTTATAATTGTGAGCATCCAAGACTCCCTTAAAATCTACCTAATACCATATATTTATACTCCTAGAATAAAGTCCTAAAACCCTAAGAAATAATATTCCAAGTTGTATTACAATTCCTCCAAAAATATAAAGCTTGAAAAATCCTGTTGCCCGACTGGCCACGTGCCCCCGGATGACCTCTAGTGCCGCAGCTCTTCCTTCTGAGCGTCGCGGCCCATAACATTCTGTTACTTTTCTTCTTTTACTCCTTGCGCGCCCATTTTCTTCTTTTTAGCTCGAATTCTCCTGAAATCAATAAACACCTTAATAAGTTCATATACACATAAAACATGTAATAAAATTAAATATAAAGGAATCAAAATTATCGAATATTATGCACCTATCAAATTCCCCCACACTTAGTCTTTACACGTCCTCGTGTAAATCAAAACAAAGGTAATATTGAAATTTAACTGAATTCTATTCAACCAAACTTTCAAAGGTTTTAAATTAATTTTCATTCATGAATTTCAATATTAATCAACAGAAATGTGTTTAACACTCCATCAATCAATTCACAACAACAACCTTGTCGTTCCCCATTGAACATCTCCAAATGAAACTGTAATCACATAAAGGTCTCTACTATGATCAACATAAATAATCAACTCAGTTCATATGGAACAACAACTGTGCACACTGACTAAAAAATAAGAACATGTTTATCCTACTATTCTTTTTCACTCATTAGGACCTTCAATTCCAATCTTTTCCTTTTAAGGTGAATGCATTTTATGCTCCATTTCAGCTTTCATGTTCTTTTCTTTTGCAAGTGAGTGCGTTTTACGCTCCATCTCACTTATCTACATGTGTTTATGGGAGAGTGCGTTTTACGCTCAATATTTACCCACCACATAATTTTACACTTTTTTCTCATTCAATCTTTCTTCAAAAAAATTTCAAAAAATATTTCTCTTTCTTTTTCTTTCACATGGTCCTGTAATCAATACAAGCAGATAAACAGTTCTAAATCATGAAATCAGTGTACATAGTCAGACCCCACATAAAACTCAGCCAAGTAAATATGTATCCCATATTCAAGTACTCATGTAACACAAATTTAATCTAAATCTGTCAACTATGGGTCCTGACTTAGTTATCCTCATTCATCAATTGATTTAGCATCAAACAAATTCTTGCAAATTAGCAGCAATTCTCATTCTATGAGTGTAACCCTTTAAAAACTTAGCCAAATAAAATCATAGAGAAAAATTTTTAAGAGCAAGTTTCAATTCTTCCACAAAACAACTCAGATTAGATCATAATTTCCTAGAGTAAACCTAAATATAACCTAAACCCCTCCCTCATACTCAAACCTTACATTGTCCCCAATGTAAGAAAATTACGCAAAGACGAAGTAACTAACTAAAATATAAAAAGTAAAAGTAAAAGGGATAAAAAAGCAAATATGAAATCTTGGGTTGCCTCCCAACCAGCTGCCCTTGTTTAACGTCATTGGCTCGACATCATTCTTCCCATTCTATGTAATTTGACTTGTGTACTTCAAGTGAACTGGTAACAGTTTCAATTTTAAATTAGGAGCATCCTTCAAATGTTGATTCTGCTCCATTCCTGCATTTTCCTCCATTTCCCAGTTATTGGAAACTACATTCTTCAAATCTTTCTGTTGTATTTGATCAAAAGATTCCTGCACCATGTCAATAACATTAATAGCAAAAATAGAAGTAACATCATCAAGATACCTCTTAGCCTCATATATGCCAAACTGGACATTTGCATCATCCAATTTAGGGGTGAGCATGGTGCGGTTTGAAGCCCAAACCACACACAAAACAGCTTAGGTGCGGTTTGATAAATCCAAAACCGCACATGAAACCGATTGTGATTGGTGCGATGCGGTTTTCAACTGTACAGTGCGGTTTCATTTGGTGTGATTTCGGTTCCAAAACCAATTGAAATAATAAAAGTTTATGTTAGTCTACCGAATTATAGTTTATTAACAAGTAGCTTTAAATGTTTTAGGTTAAATTATCTTTTTTGTATTTAGCTTGTATTGGAGACAATGATATCAATACAACAACATCTTAGCAAATATAGCAGATGCAATTCAATAGCAGTCACAAAGCATTAGGCAGCATACACACTTGAAAACACAAGTTAGACAATGTTTGGCACATACACAGAACCACAGTGGCATCCTTTTAAATTGAATTGTAATTTCCTTATTTTAGTTGGGTATTTGAAAAGTTTGTTAGAGAGGTTAGTTCCACTTATAATCAAATAGTTACAGCTATTATTAAGCACATGCTAATTCTTTGTTTTAGTATAAGTATGTAAACATAGCTACTGTGTAAGCTTCTTAAGCTAATATAATGAATACAATTTTGGCCATATAATTTAAATTAAGAAAAAAACTCAAAAGAAGTATGGTGCGGTTTCGATTTTATGCATGCAATTTTGGCCAGTAACCAAACTCAAACCGTAAATTCGGTATTTTAACCCACCTAAAACCTCCACATACTCCGAAATCGTTGGTGCGGTTTTAATTGATACAGTTTGTGCGGTTTTTGGTGCAGTTTCGGAGACAATTTGGTTCCTTGCTCAGCCCTAATCCAATTCCATGGTTAAGGTTCCATGATGTTTATCATTCAATGTTTTTGTTGTCTCTTGATCCTTCTCATCAAAGTCAGTGTTAGCTTCAGATATTACATTGGCACACATAGCACTATTGCATGTTTCTGAAGTAAGCTCTGCCTCCTCTTTCTTGCAACAATTGTCTGCCTTGTTTTGCAATGAAAGCACTGGTGTTTCTTGCCGCCATACCTCCTCAACACTCCTCAAGGTAATTTGATGAGTGGGTTTAATACCCACGAATTTGATATTCTTTATCTTGAAATATTGTTTATTCTTTAGTGTTTTCATGTTACTTTTGATATATTTATATTTATTGTGTAGGAAAGGCTAAGGAGAGGCAAAAATGGACAATTGGAATCGAAAAGAGATCAAAGGTTGAAGTTTTCATGTTGAATTTGCATAACATCCACTTCCAACCAAATTATGACCTTGATCCAGCCTGAATCTCTCAATTCTTAAAGAATGAAAATTGTAGATCTCGTCGAGAGCTTCGTTTTGATAGGTCGCACGTCCCGTAACTCTTCTCGGATCAAAAGTTATGACTGTTTCACCAAGGGACGTCGCAGCAGAAAAATGACCAGCGCGGGGCGCGCCAATTTTGGCCTATAACCGGCGCGGGCCGCGCCATACTGGGCTGAAAATCTGCATACGTAGCGCGGGGCGCGCCAGTTTACAAAGGAAGGTGGCGCGGGACGCGCTGATCTGACGAATTTAATGCTGATTTGGTTTCTATAATGCAGAAGTTGACTTAGAAAAGGATTTTAACTTACCTTATGTACTAGGGTTTCTCTTGGGCTTATAAATACTTGATTATACATTGGATTTTATATACAACCTGGAGAATAATACAAGTTAGGAGTAAAAGTAGGAGTAGAATTATCTTTTTGACTGCAATTCATTGGGAGCCACTTCTACTAGAACTTGGAGATTTCATTGGAGAGCACGACAAGACGGAGATTGAAGCTACAGAGTTTGGAGTTCCTCGACCGAGAGTTTTATTTCTTCTCTTAATTTCATTAGCCGTACTTGAGATGTTATTTAATTTTAATCTTTTCGTTTCAATCACGATGATGAACTAATTTTTAATTAGGAATACAATGGAACCTTTTGCAAAACATTAATTCAATTTTCATTATTCACACTTGATTAATTCTGCAAAGTTGATTATTATATTTTGAGCTTAGTTAAATAATTGTTTGGCCAACAATTAATATGATATCTTTGATGGAATTGAAAGAGGAAATCTTAGATTAGATCTGAATATAATAACGCATGAATTTGTTGATTCTTATTAAGGATAACATAATAGTGTATGAGACGAAAGTACTTGTATGTCATGTGCAACTTTGTTAGGAGTTTGTGCTTAATGAATCTATTTTAAGTGTCTTGCATGAAAATAGTAAAATAACTGAAATAGGTCTTTTTATTAATCATTGAAAGATGTTAATAAATTGATAGGCAATCCTAGTTAGCAACTCATTGAATTAATTAAGTGGGAATAAGATAAGGTGATTATTGTATAGCAATTGGGAAAATTGTATTCCTAAGTCTTAATCATCTGGTGATCAGTAATTGTTAGTTAATTTAGTATTTATTTTTAATCAAATCAATTGAGGCGACTGTTTAAATAGATATAACTTGATAGAAATTTGATAATTAAAGTAATTGTTAGTAACTGTTCCCTGTGGGTTCGACATCCTTCTTACTTCTTTATTACTTGATTGACCGTGTATACTTGCACGTAATTGTCATTATATAAATCGGACAACATAATTGCACTTATATTCTCTCTTGGACTAGTAACAAATTGAGGAAGTGACTGCTCTGAGCCTTGAGATTCCAACCTACCGATCGTGGTAGCAAGCTGACCTATTTGATTTCTCAAATCTTGAACAGAAGTCTTTGTCTCCTACTAGAACTGTTGTGTTTGATTCATGAATTGTTGTGTCTGACTCATGAATGCCTTGAACATATCCTCCATAGATGTTCTAAGGTTTGTAGGAGCTGATTGTCTAGGTTAGTACTGTGGTTGAGCTTGCTAAAAATCTTGTTGCATGTTTGGGCAAACATTTTGCATTGGTGGCATGTAACTATTAGAGTAGGGATCATAATGATGTTGATGTTGTCCCGAGAATGTCCCCACAACATTAACTTATTGAACAATTTCATCATCATGCAATATTAGACAAGCATCAGTAATATGCCCTGACATTGAACAAATTCCACACACCTATGCTACTTGCATGTTCCCTATAACCATTTGTCGAACCATAACAGTTAGATCTGAAATCTGTTGCTCAAGAATACATGTGCTTACCTCATTTATCCTTTCTGGTGCATGCGCATTCCTTGTTCCATACTGCTATGAGTTAGCTGCTATGTTTGCAATTAAGTTCCTTGCAGCCTCGTGTGTCTTATCAACTAGTGTTCCTCCACTTGCTGCATCAATCATGCTCATATTCATTGGCAATAGTCCCTCATAGAAGTATTAAATCAAGTGTTGATCATCAATTTGGTGAGGTGGACAGCTAGAGCACAGCTTCTTGAATCTCTCCCAATACTTGTATAATGTTTATCCACTGAACTGCCTGATTGCACATATATTCTTCCTTATGTTAGCCACTCTTGAAGCAGGAAAATACTTCTCCAAAAATAGCCTCTACATCTCATTCCATGATTTAATCGATCCTGAAGGAAGATAGTATAACCAGTGCTTAGCCAAATCTGTTTATGAGAATGGAAAAACTCTAAGCTTTATCTGCTCCTCTATTACTCCTTGTGATTTTATGGTGGAACACACCACATGAAACTCCTTTAGATGCTTATATGGATCTTCACATGTAAGACCACGAAAAATAAGCAAAAGGTGTATTAATCCTGATTGCAATTCAAAAGTAGCATCTAAAGTAGGATATTCAATACACAATGATGATTGATCAAGATTAGAAGAAGCTAATTCTTTCAAAGTCCTATTGTTGTTGGGAGCAGTAGGGGTGAAAATGATCCTGAGTCAATCCGAACACCCTAATGCTCAAGCTCGACTCGGATCAAAAAATTTGTGTTCAGGTTCGACTCGAATTGGAATTAATAATTTTCAAGGCTGCTCAAGTTCGACTCGATGAATTACTCGATACTACTCGGCTCGAAGTTACTCGACTCGTTTTCACAACGAGTAATTCGCGAGCCTTTCTATTCGAGCTCGAGCCTGAGATGGATCACACCAAAATGAGACATAAAATTAAAAAATTAGAAAAACTTCATTTTTATTTATATATAAAAATACATGTCACAAAAATTACAATGATAAATTTACAATATTAATTATATTATTATATTTACAATGATATTTTGAAAGACTCCCAGAATATTACAAAGCCACTTTGTTGAATCATTTGTTTTATGGTTTCTCACGACATATTAATTAATTAATTAATGCTACATGTGCCTGGATCTAGGAGACTTTTAGGCTTTCAAAACTAATGCTCAAATTCAGAAGTAGATGACTAATAAATCACACGCTTTAGTGAATTTTCTCCAATTTTGTTCTTAGTTTAAAGGGGGAAAAATAAATTGACATGCATAACCTTCATTTGTGTTAAAAAAATTGAAAAAAAATAATCATCAAGTGAATACTGAGATACACATATCAATATTGATGTATCCAATAATATTCCCTTAACTGAACTAATAAGACAAAAATCCAATATTTTCACGTTTAAAGGTTAAAGTTAAACACTATTATAACAACCCCCACCTTCCTTGTTGTACGGCTATACTCTACTTAGTTTATAATATTGCTAGGTTTTAAGGATGACAATTATTTTATCTTTAAACCCATCACTTTTATTGATGCCCATTAGTGAACATTTATATTAAATAATATAATGCATTCCCCTACATAAAAATTTTGCATTATCTTGGAAAATACATCCCACATTCCCACTACCTTCCACCATGTCGGCAGAACATCTTGAATTCTTGACCATTTGTCTAATTGTCTATTTGTCTTGCACGATTCGAATTAAGTATACATAATACACTGACCAATAAACAACCAAACGTCTAAATGTTTTCACTTCCTTATCACTTATCAGATACTAAGGATCAAGTAAGTATCGAACCCCTAAACGAGTAGGGTTCATCGAGTAAGGATCGAGTATGGATCAGATGAAAGAGGAAAGTTCGAACCATAAAATGAGCGAACGGTATTGTGCTCAGATTCGAGTTCAGTATTATAACCCCAAAAACGAGCTTGGCCCATATTCGGCTCGGATGCCTACCGAATCTGAGTCTCGGATCATATTTTCGAGTCGAATCTGAATCGGGGACCGAGCTACTCGGATCGATTTTCACCCCTAGGGAGCAGCCATCTCTTCGTGCAATTTTCTCTAACTCCATATAAAATTTTAATTCAAGAGAGTGAGAGGATCGAGTCCTAAACAAAAAAATAAAAATAAAAATAAAATAAAATAAATAAACGAAAACAAAGAATAAAGAAAAACAATTAACACTCCCCGATAACAGCGCCAAAATTTAGGAGTTGTCGTTTACACTCTAAAATTAAACCTTACTATTACTCTACTAACACAAAAATCAGTATAGCGACAAGCAAGGATCGATTCCGCAGAGAGTGAATTTATCTTTGTTTATTTTATTGTTTTCTAAATCAAAATACTATTAAATATAAATTGGGGGGTTTTGAATTGAGTTTAACTAATTGATGTAACAGAAAATAACTAATAAGAATAACCAATGAATTAAAGTTTTAGTTCTTCAGTTCAGTATCCTCTTTTCACAATAACAGACTAATCAAGTATAACAATATTTATTCTTCAATGAAACTAATAACCCTAGATAACCGCAATCACTAATTATCTGAAATTTTCCTTAGGTTTTAAATCTAGTGTGACAATTGCCCCCACTAGACCCTAACTATCATACAACCTAGAACTATCAGTCTAGATTTAATATGACAGTTACATTAAGAATTAGAGAATTAGAGAATTAGGTTATTCCAAGCAACAATCACACAATCAAGGATTTTTTAACCTGTCTTCTGATAATCATAATAATACTCAAAAACTTATCCACAATCAGGTATTATTAACTGCTACTTATGATCAGATACAATATCGTTTGCTTAATACTCTACCTTAATCTAGCAGATATTATCAGTTAACCAATTTAATCCTGCAGAAACCAAATCAGTTAAACCAATAACATTCAGCAGTTCAATCAGATTGTCAAGAATGAATTTTATATGAGAAGAAATAAATAATTACTACTTAATTAATCCATTAATCATAAAGAAAGTTCAACATCCCTTAGAACTGAAAATAAAGAACTTAGCTTGACATGTCTTCAATCTTGCCCCTAAAGCTAAGGTTTACAATTGTGAGCATCCAATAACCCCTTAAAATCTAACTAATACCATATATTTATACTCCTAGAATAAAGTCCTAAAACCCTAAGAAATAATATTTCAAGTTGCATTAGAATTCCTCCAAAAATACAAAGCTTGAAGAATCATGTTGCCCGACTGGTCACGCGCCCACGGATGACCTCTAGCGTCGCGGCCCAACTTTCATAGCGCCGCGGCTCTTCCTTCTGAGCACCGCAACCCTTAACATTCTGCCACTTTTTCTTTTTTTGCTCCTTGCGCTCCTATTTTAATCCATTTTCTTCTTTTTAGCTCCAATTCTCCTGAAATCAATAAATACCTTAATAAGTTCATATACACATAAAATATGTAATAAAACTAAATATAAAGGAATGAAAATTATCGAATATTATGCATTTATCAGTCTTTATGACTCTTACACGTGCCTACATAGGGCTCCTTACTTTAGATAACATCTTGGGTTGGATCCAATGTTAAGCCTTATATAATTACTTCTTAGCAGCCTATGTTGGGCTCGGTAAATGCTTCTTAAGCCCACATTTGAGTAGAATGCTCCTTTAAGGGAATAATATCATCACTTCCACAATTACGGGGACTTATTCAATAATAAGTTGAATTCCCCTTCCACATGGGCTTTACCTTCGGTCTAGATTGCCCTTCAGACTCTCGAAACCTATTATTTATTTTACTCCTCCACTTCATTCCATTATTTGAAGGAGTGGGGGTATTATTGGGCTGCATATTTTCATATAATGGGATGTCTGAAGTGGGTCCGATTCCAGGCCATTATATCCTAAGCGCTAATAACAAACTCCTAAGTCCAATAGGCTTGGGTCGCTATCATGCCAACTAAGGCTCTATGTAGTTACTATATCCAATGCTAACTTTTGTATAGTACTTACCTTTTTTAATAGGATCTCTTTATACAATTTCTATTAGAAATTGTAACCCTATTTAGATGGTGTAGCTAAACTATATTTTAAACTATAAATATAGGTTAACAATAGAGGTACAGACACGTATTCTTAATTACTAAATACTAGTTTCTCCATTGTTAGCCCATCTTGTAACCTTATTGAGATGTTGTAGCTAAACTATAAATATAGGTTAACAATAGAGGTACAGACATGCATTCTAGCTTATTAAATACTAGCTCATCCATTGTTAACTCATCTTGAAACTTGTTCTTACTCTCACACTGGAGGTATCCCCCGGTAGCTCAAGCCATCAAGTACTTTATGATAATTCTTTCTGTGCAAGTTCACGTTTAAGCCAGTGATTAAACGTGTGGACAAATTCAAGCATTAACAATAACAATTATAGCACTGTATAACAAACAAGAAATTTAGTTCAAGTATTGATCTTTTGAAGAAGAGTATTTGAGAGCAAAAATGTAGACAAAGAACTATCAGTTTGACTTGTATGCTATGTGTGTTTTTGCAAAAGAGGAATAGTCTTCTATGTATAATAATGAATTAAGATTCGAAAATAATTTTGACCCGTTTTAATGCTTCCAGTCGGATTGTTGGTTTAAAAAGGGGTTTCTTTACCTAAGTATACAACAATTATTAAAAAAATTACAAGAATAATGCACTAACAAAATAATTACATGCACTACAAAATAATTACAAAAAGAGTGCAACAAGAATAAACCTATTAAATCATTATCCCTTAAATCAAGGAGAACTATAACCACCCTATTTACTCCTCTTTATTTAATGGCACCCACTATTTATTTTCGGTATCCTCCTTCCTTCTCTACTTTCTCTCACCATTATTTCTGGCATCCTTCCCTCTCTACTTTCTCTCTCCTTCAAGTTCTACTGCTTCTGAGCATCCCATTTTCTCCATGGGGCGAGTTCTTATAAGAAGTTGGATTCTCCAAGAGGTCTAAGATCAAATCCAACTAGTCCGCTTCGAGGGAGTCGTCCTCCAATGCTTCTTCGTTCGGAGAGTTGTTTCTCTTCTCTGTTTTGATGAACAACATATGCATATTCAAAATGTAATTGTAGAATAGAGCATATGTATTAGTTAATATCTTATAACTTTTATAATTATTCCTGCAACTTCTTGTAACTAATACTAATTTTAGGCTCTGTTTTATCAAGATTATTTCTTTTTAATTTCGGGTTCGTTCCCTCTTTGTTTTTAATTGTAAATCATTGGAATTTTTTCTCTCCTTATTTCATTAATTAATTTAATTGGTTACATTCGTATAATTGGTTACCTTCAAAAAGAGTGTAAACAATTTAATTTTTTTACTACATATTCATAAATTGGTTATCTTCATATAAATGTTTGATTAATTAATTTGTAACCTAATAAAACTGAATTGGATATCGTTGTATGAAGGTTTGGCTACCAACTGCACTATGAAAACAAATATTTTATAATAGATTTTTTATAATTAATTGGTAACCTAATAAAACTGAATTGGTTACCTTTGTATGAAGGTTTGGCTACCAATTGCACTACGAAAAAAAAATCTATAATAGATTTTTTATAATTAATTGGTAACCCAATAAAACTGAATTGGTTACCTTTGTATTAACGTTTGGCTACCACCTGCATTATGAAAAAAAAATCTATAATAAATTTTTTATAATTAATTGGTAACCCAATAAAACTGAATTGGTTACTTTTGTATTAAGGGTTGGCTACCAACTTCATTATGGAAAAAAATCTATAATAGATTTTTTATAATTAATTGGTAACCCAATAAAACTGAATTGGTTACCTTTGTGTTAAGGTTTGGCTACCAACTACATTATGAAAAAAAATCTATTAGATTTTTTATAATTAATTGGTAACCCAATAAAACTGAATTAGTTACATTTCTGTTAAGGTTTGACTACTAACTACATTATGAATAAAAAAAATCTATAATAGATTTTTTAATTAATTGGTAACCCAATAAAACTGAATTGGTTACTTTTTTATGAATGTTTGGCTACCAATTGCACTATGAAAAAAAATCTATTATAATTAATTAGTAACCCAATAAAATTGAATTGTTTACCTTTGTATTAAGGTTTGGATCATAAGTTTATCGGAATGAGATTTTGGTAAACTAACATTTTTACACAGTAAAAATATCAAATATCCCTTTTAATTTTTGCCGTGGACATTAATCAGCTTGGATCCCTTATTGATTTTGTAACGTAAAGTAATGTTGATGACATCAGCAGTATTATGACTTATATACATTAATACATACATACAATCAATGGAGGAGAGAGAAAGTTGCTATGATGGAAGAGAGAGAAAGTTGTTATGGTGCCATGAAATCTGGAGAGAGATTTTGCTGCCAGTTATGGATGGCAACTTATTCAAACACCTGACTAAATTAAAGGGATAAGAATGTACTAATTTTGTAAATAAAATATTGCATATCCACATATTTTGTAAATATTTTATGTATGCACTTTTGTTGTAATATTTTTTAAAAATGTATTATAAAGTGTAAATGTCCCTTTAAAAAGTGACTTCATTTGGATCACATATGAGATCAGATTTGAAACTTAGTCCATTGAATATTTATATTGCCCACTGTGTTGCTAGGAATAATTATCCTTTAGATAATTTGTAAGAATCCATCAGATGATTTGGTAAGTCGTTTTGGGCCATCTGATTCATGACCGGATTCGGCATTCCTTGTTTCTAGGAAGTTCTCCATTTTGAGCTTAAAGTAATTTTAGAGTAATTCAGCCCATAACTTGCAGTTATGACCGACAATTACAAGAAGAATTGGGCTAGAATAATGAACATAATTTTGGGCCCAGAGTTTTAGAAAAACTGGACTGAGACTAAAATGTTTTATAATATATTCAATTTTGAATATCATTTTTCAACCAAACTGAATCAAACAAAATAAAAATATAATTTTAAAACAAAAGGAAAATAACACATTTTTAGAGTACCATTTTTGGAACAAAGTAAAGTATATATATTTAGTATATTTCAAAATACATAAAAATAATATTTTATAAAACAGAGATAAAAATAATATGCATAAAATAGTATTCAAAAACTGTATAAAAATTATAGACATGAAAATGTATACGAATAATGTACATAAAACTTATGGAGAGGATACTATTAGCCTTTTATCCTAAAAAAATTAAAAAGACTCAAACCTTTATCCTAACTAAACTGATTGAATTCTTCTTCGAATAACTTTGTTTATTAATCTCCGTTGTGATTTAAATTTACCGTGAAGATTTAAATTCTTCAAAGGTATGAGGATGGTTGTTAAGTATTAATTTTCTTAAAGAATGGAGCGAGCATTAAAAATATTTATAATACTGGAGATGAGAATAGGATGCGTAATTTCCACACCGCTTACCATTGTTGTATAGTTGTATTGAACTAAAGAGGATCCAATTCCTTAGTCTGAAATAGAGACTAGGTGAGTGTATATTAGTTTGAACTTTGAAAACGATAAAGCTTTGATTAAATGAGAGATAAAATATAAATTACATGGGGGAGGGCCTAGAGTTCTAAAGCAAGGTTTTCAGATTGGTCATCCAACTGAAAAAGATAACGGGCAAATGGATCACTGATTCAACTAGTGGTCGAACCGTTATTGATCCAGTGACTTTATTAATATGTAATAAATAATAAATATATTAGTTATTATTATATATTATATATAATATTTAGTAAATATGTAAGATTAATTAATTTATCTATTAAAAAAATTAAATCTATTTGTACAATGTTTATTTTATACAATTCAAATAAATACTAAATCTATATGAAAAGAAAGATATTAAATCATGTTCATAACTCAAAAGTGATAAAATCAAACACAAATGAACATAAACATCTCTAGAATACATTCAAATTTAAAAATTCAAACACAAGTCCAAGTGTTTGATTAAATATGAATGCAAACATCTCTAGAATACCAAACAAAGTCTCAACTAAATTACTAAAATAAAATTCATGACACTTAATTCACAAAAAAAACATAAATCATTCTAACCCCTAATTTTTTATTTTTTATTTTATCTATAAATTTTAAATCAGTAGGGAACCGGTCAAACTCGTGAATCAGTTATCGGTTCACTAGATCAAGCGATTGAACCGCCGGGTCATTAAATTTGAGCGAGTTTTGGCCTATTGAATAATTAGTCCAATTCAAATCGGAGTGTCGACCGATTTTAATTTTAATCGGTTCAACCGCGGCACCGATCCGAATTTCACAACCTTGTTCTGAAGCACCGAGATTATGAATCCCAAAATCAGCATGTATAAAATACTCCATAAATTACATGGGGAGGGGGCTCGATGCAAATAAACACATTCCTTCCACCATCTACTTTTTTTTGTAGAATACCACAAAAAAGTACTTCAATTTATAATAAAGATAAGATAAGCAAAGGAGTAACCAATATAATATATAAAGCGGGAGCACTCCACTTGGTACCTTTGGACAAATCAAACTTTTTTCCAAAACTCAGTCCTTAAGTTTAAAAGTTTTTATATTTTATCTTCAAAATTAAACAATATTTATATTATATCCTCTAAATTAAAATTTAAAATTAATTTTATATAAATATGAATTACACCCGACCCCTAGTAATAAATAAATAAAACTAAGACATCAAACTATGGTAGAAAACAGTGAAATTATCTTTAAATAATATGATTTGATCACGCAAATAAAAAGACTTCATTATCATTTTTTTTAAAAATTCTTGATCTAGTCATTGAATTTTGTATTTTGTGTCACTTATCCACCCCATTAAAAACGTTACGTTTAATAAATGCAATCCGTAAATAAATTTAGAAACTGAATTTATATTTTGCCAAAGTAATAATTATACATATTTTTTAAGTGAAAATTTATGTGATAGCTTTCAATTTTGATTCCTTGAACAATATCTATGGCCATGGCCTGAAATTGCAGCAATTTGTTTTGTGAGTTTTGAAGGGAGCAATGGCGTGACGTGCCAAATGTTATTATATTTTCATTGCATACAAATATACCAACTTCTACGGACTAAATTACAAATTGAACCATATAATTTAAACTTAAAATTCCATTTTCATTCTAAATTAATTAAAAGCACCAGAAAATCTGAGTGTCAAAACAGTGTCTACCCTTCACAGGTGCATACTGACTAGCCCGTTAGTCCTTACTATTTGTCTGTGAGTTTTATTTTGAGCGGAAGAGAAGGAAAGGGAAGATAAGAGAAGTGAACGTTCTTCTAATCTTCTTTTTAAAAAATTAGCTTTCTTATTCATACGAAGCAAATGGTGAAAAAACGCAAAATTACTTTCGTTTTCAAAACAATTATACTATTCAATATTTTATATACTTTTTCTTGAAACCTCAATTTAGAGAGTAAAATATAAGTTCATAATCAAGTAAATCATCACTATAACAATATTGATAATCAATCAAGTGAGATAAAGTAAGAAACACACTATACACAAACGAAAAAATAAACTTATACAAGTGAGAATCCAACTTGAGACTAAAAGATCACAAGACCTCATTCTTAATCACTAGACCTACTCAACATTACAAATTAATTGATAGATGTTGATTACATTATAATATCTGAAAATATAAAAAAAAATGGTGCATTACTATTGAATAAAATTGGAGAAAATATATAATAAAAGAGAGTCAAAATCGAACACATTGAGAATCTATTTATCAAAAATCTCATCACATGTAACAAGATTATGGCAACGAGATTTTACTACCTCATTTTTTTTTGGTGCAAAAAATAAGAATTAGATAAGATATTTTAAATTTTTGATAAGACATATTATGCCTCCAAAAATTACACATATTTGAAAGAACTCTCACCACATTTATGTTGAGACCGAAATTCTGAAATTTTTTTGTAAGTAGTATATAAGACGTAAAGTTATCGCTAACTATTCATGAATAAAAATCAAACCTAAATTTTAAGTGAGATAAATGAGCTACTTACCACTAAACCAACCGATAATCGGGAGAGATTTCACTCCCTCGTACCAAACAAGGCCTTTGGATTAAATTCTTCCTACCCCTCCAATTCTCCAAATACTACTTTGACCATTTGACTTTATGAATCTCCGTCTAGGTTCAGTGTATCAGGCGTCCACACCACTATCCAATTTTGCTTTTGTATCCTTCACGAACTAGCTCACGCGCTTCCCTATTAATGGATTACACGATTCGCAAGGCCATCCACAATTTAATTAGGGAAAGAGTAATGTTACATTTACAAAAAATAACTTTTATAAAAAATAACTTATAAAATAATATATCAACTTGCAATTAGTTGAAAAGTCACTATACATGAATTGGTCCAATAGTCATAATCAATCACAAGCATATAGATCATTTAATAATCACTTGTATTATTTATTCTTTGAGTCATGTTATATATTGTGAAAGATTTCAGTTGAATTACAATTGCGACGTATATCATTATATAAAATTAGATATGATTATAAAATTAGCCTAGTGTATCAAATATATTATAAAATTATTACTAATTAATTTTATCCACGTAACTTGTAATAAAAAATACAACACGTAAAGTCACAATATATCATTTTCCCTATTCTTTAGTAAGCAATTATTAGGAAAAAGGATAATATACCAATTCAGAACATGCTAAATATTATAATCCACCTGTTTCAAAATATAGAATCCTTATTGACTTTTGAAAGTAACTTAAGACATTTTTAAATTTTTAATTAAGATGATTTTTTTAAATTTTAAATAATACAATGATTAATATTATAAAATATTAAAAAGTACAATACTCAATATCGTAAAATTTATTATTTCATAATTTTTAATAAATTATCTCAATTTTGAGTTTAAAAGTATCTCAAATTAACTTTCAAAAGTCAACAATAATTTTATAATTTGAAACGAAGAGAGTATAATATATATACTTTCCGTTACTAACCAACTTTTCATTTCGACCTCACAGTTTTTCAAAACCTATAACATATAATTAAGTTATTTTAAAAAATAAAAGTTAATTCAACTTATATAAAAACAATTTCCAAAAACTATGATAAAATTGTACTATAACTTTATCATTAATATTTGAATAACTATAATTATTTATTGAACAAATTAAATTAAGAGTGTTGCATAAAAAAGTTTAAAATTTATCGTATACATAAGACAATCAAACAAAACATTTAGATTATAGAAAAAAAATTATTTCTCTATTTTACAATAAAGTTTCATTTTTAAAATGTACATATTTTGAGAATATATATCTTTGCATGTTTACTGCACAATTGAATGAATATTTAGTTTACTATCGATGCCGTTATAATAAAAATTATGATAATTTGAAAACATTGTGTCATTTTAAATTAATATCAAAATGAATAGTTATTTTTAGAATAGATAAAATATATATGTGACTTTAATGATTAGGGAAAAACAGATACTTATATGCAAAATAATTGTGCATTAATATATAGAAAATAGGACATGATTTCAATTCAGTGTGTAGAATCTAGAGACTTTTTTCCTTATGTTATTGCATAATGTTCAATAAATTTTGTGAACTAAATCTGAACGACTTAATATTCGGCTCGACTTGGTTCATTTATACTACATAGTATTATAAAAAAAATAAAAAAAAATTCAAAAACAGCAAAAATGAACGATTGTGTAACAGAGCATTCCGGGTAGCGCGTGGGACTATTTTTGAATGTAACACAACAGAATCCAAATGCTCTTGTGGCAAGCACGTGACAGCGCACATTAGCAATAGCCACCATTTCGTCCCCGAGTTTTTTCCCTACCACCCAATCTTTCCCCTCAAATCTCTTTCTCTTCCATCTCTTACCATTTCTCTCGAAACCCTAGCTCTATATACAGATATACATATAGATATTATATATATAAATTGGTTGGATGACGACGTCGTTCGGAGGTTCGAACGCATCGATTGCAAAAGACCCAAAGCTTCAAATTCAGAGGTTTAATGGGTTGAGGAGCAGTACTCATTCACTTCTCTTGAACAAACGCATTCATGTGTTTCCAGCCCCGGCTTCAAATTCTGCTTCAATTATCAGAGCCGTATCAACGGTATAATTTCAATTTTCAAATCAGAACTGGTTTCAATTTTCCAATCAATTTGAATTGTTACATTTTTTTTGGGTATGAAGTTGGCAATGTTGATTAATTAGTAAATGAAGTGAATTTAGAAGTACCCTTTTTTCGATTGATTTTTTTTGAAAAAAATTTGGTTTTAGGTACTATTTGGAGCAGTTGGACAAGCTTTGTTTTTAAATTTGAGAATATGGAAAAATATTTGATTTTTTTCCCCCTTAGTCAAAGTAAGATCAGTAGTAATTTGTCATTTAAAAAATGCCTTAGAAAGTGAAAGGGAAAAAATGTATTTATAAATCAGGTAGATTGAATGGAAGTAGAGCTATGTTTGGTGGTAATTTTATGTTTCTTCATACTGCGTGCAAGATGCTAACTTTCTTATATTAGTATATTGGAACATGTTTACTAGTAATAAAGTGTGATGTTGGTTTCAATGTAAAACATTTTCCCAAGACTAATTTCAGCATTTCCTACTGTTTTGGTGTGTTGTAAGCTATTATCTACAGTGTTTTCTAGACAAGACTTTATATGAGGCTTTTGTGTCCAGCTTCAATTTTTGCATGTTGTCTAGACTTGGAAGCTTAACTAACTACGTTATATTTTTAATGACAACATTTCCTGGCCTGTTATTTCTAGTAAATTGAAGTAAAGCATAGCACGCCACTAAATGGCATGAGTCATGGCGTTGTAAGTCATGAGTATTTGAGCTAGTGATATCAGACTTTTGTCTGATTAATTTTTAAATTTTATGTTTTGACAGACATATGATTACATACTAGTAATGGAGTGCTGAATTTATGTGGTTTTCCCTAAATTTCGTTGTGGACACTTACGTTCTTGTTGATACATGAAGCGGTGATGACTGATTAATCTGTAATATTTCCCATGTGTTTAATAGTTTGCTGGGTGCCTGGGTCTACGACTTACCTTCACTTAATATAATTCTCCTCTACCTCATAAGTCATAACTATGGCTTGCGCTGTTCACATTGGGTGCCAGCTTTAGTTCATGTGGGCATTAGGTTCCTAATGTCTTAATCTGAACACCTCTTCTTCTAAGAAACTCTTAAGAGAGGGAAAAGAAAGATTCTGTGCTACCTACTTGAAATTGCATACATTCGTGCATTCGTAAACTATTGTTGTCGTCCACGTGAGGTTGTATTTAACATTTGAACACAAAATCCTTAAAATATTTTAATTTGACGCTTGACTGAACTATACTTATTTGATGAAGTTTGCTACTCGACCACATTGTTAGACGCTCTCCTTTTATGGAATGATCACCAGTCTTCATTTTTCTGCTTTTCCTCAGTATAGATAGCCTTACCCTTAATATTGAGATGCTAATATTAAATAATAATGATTCTTATCTTTTAGAAACACTTTTTATTCTTTCTAATACTTTATATTTTCTCATTGTAGCCAGTGAAGCCAGACACTTTAGCTCAGCCCAAGCGGAGCAAGGTTGAGATATTCAAAGAACAAAGTAACTACATAAGATATCCTCTGAATGAGGAGTTGTTAACAGATGCCCCAAATATTAATGAACCTGCTACACAATTGATCAAGTTTCATGGAAGCTATCAACAGTATAACAGAGATGAGCGCGGTTCGAGGTCTTACTCATTTATGCTTCGAACTAAAAACCCTTGTGGTAAGGTTTCAAACAAACTATACTTGGTCATGGATGATCTTGCTGATCAGTTTGGAATTGGAACCCTTCGTCTTACTACCAGACAGACATTTCAGCTCCACGGTGTTTTGAAAAAGGACCTTAAGACAGTCATGAGTAGCATCATTAATAGCATGGGTTCAACTCTTGGTGCATGTGGTGATCTCAACAGAAATGTTCTTGCTCCTGCCGCCCCCTTTGTCACAAAAGATTACCTGTTTGCACAACAAACTGCAGAGAACATTGCCGCATTGCTAACTCCCCAGTCAGGCTTTTATTATGATATGTGGGTGGATGGAGAGAGGGTTATGTCAGCAGAACCTCCTGAAGTTACGAAGGCTCGGAATGATAATTCACACGGAACAAATTTCACTGATTCGCCTGAGCCTATTTATGGAACTCAGTTCTTGCCTAGGAAGTTCAAAATTGCAGTTACCATCCCAACAGATAACTCAGTAGATCTCTTCACTAATGATGTTGGCGTTGTTGTTGTTTTGGACGATAATGGAGAGCCTCAAGGTTTCAATATTTTTGTAAGATGGCCATCTGTTGTAGTAATCTACTTTTTCTACTATTTCTCTCGGGAATACTTTTCTAAGTTCTTAAATATTTCTGTTGCAGGTTGGCGGTGGTATGGGAAGAACACATAGGATGGAAACCACTTTTGCTCGTTTGGCAGAGCCATTGGGTTATGTTCCAAAAGAGGACATATTGTCTGCAGTGAAAGCTATTGTTGTTACACAACGTGAAAATGGGAGAAGAGACGACCGCAGGTATAGTAGAATGAAATACTTGATTAGCTCATGGGGAATTGAGAAGTTCAGAACTGTTGTTGAACAGTACCATGGAAAGAAATTTGAGCCTTGCCGTGAGTTGCCTGAGTGGGAATTCAAAAGTTACTTGGGATGGCATGAACAGGTGGGTCCTTTTGACATAAAATGGAACTAATATTTTAGTTGTATCTTAATGAACTAACTTTATGATACCCGTCAGAAGGTGCTTTGTGTGGAGGCATTTTTACTGCCTATAGTTTTTATTGTTTTTTCTATGCTGTTCTAGGTAATACTCTCAACTTATTTCTCTTGTTATGACTGATTAGAAGTTAACTGTATACTTTGGCAGGGTGATGGTGGTTTATTTTGTGGGCTTCATGTCGATAGTGGTCGTATAAAGGGGACAATGAAGACGACATTAAGGGAAGTAATTGAGAAGTATAACTTGAATGTGCGTATCACTCCAAACCAGAACATCATCTTATGTGATATTCGTCGATCATGGAAACGACCTATCACCACAGCTCTTGCACAGTGTGGTCTGCTGGTAAGACATTTTATGTTTGCTTTAAGTATCCAAATAAATGTGATTAAACCAAGTATAATCAATTCAGTCAATGGTTATGTGGTTCACCACTGTCACACAATTTTTACCATTGTTTTAAACAATGCTTGGTGTTTGTGTTGTGTGTCTAAGGCTGGCTTATGTTATTCTGAAACTATTCCTTATAGATACCAGAAATGCCAGATGAATATCTGCCAATAATAATTGGGTGGGTTAAATATAATCCAACGAGGTATTTCAGTGATAGTGAGCCTAGTAATAAGTTCCTTTCAAGGCATATATTATGGGTTCAATACTCTGCTAAGGCAATGATGATCATGGGGCCAGGGATTACACAGTTGGTTGGGTATTGTGTGTCATAAATTTAAAAACTAGGTGGGTTCTGTAAGATAGTTTTCCTAAAGGTGGCCTTCAACTTACTGTAGTAGATATGCGTAAAGGCTTTTTTTATTCTTATTTTTAATTTTAATTTTTTTTATACATATATATGGAGCATGCTCATATGGATCTTTAGTCGTCTAACCAAAATTTTGATCACCTGCATCACCATTTCCACTTATTTATGTTTCTGCCCTTACGTAATTAATTGTATAAACAAATAAACCTAATGCATGCCTTTACATTATATATACCTCTATTTCATATATATATATATATATGTTTTAGTTAATGCCTCGGTATGCACCTTTAATACCTGTATATAAGTGCCTATTTACAATACAATCTATTCATGAGCTCCTTTCTATGCTCATAGGCTTCTTTACATGCAGCTCCATATGATGCTTATGAACAAGTCTATATACATGTGCATATATTTATATGCCTAACCACCTAAATCCAAAAAATCTCTAACTTTAACTTTTGAATTTTTTAAGCAGAAAGAAAAATATTAGAACCTATTTCTTGAATGTCCCCCAATTTTTTATTTTTATTTTTAAAAGACTTCAACCAAATAGTACTTTGGTGTCTAGATTCTGGATGTAAAGGGGTATTAATGTCTAGAACTAACCAAATAGATATATATGGAACATTAAACAATTTTTTTATATTAAGCTATCAATGAACTAGTTCGCTGCATGGAGCTTTAGTTGCTTACATGTGAAATTCTGGATATCATAGAGATGTAAATAATTTCAGAGCTTCCTTATGTTGATAATGGGGTAGATACAGTAACGGAGTTAAATGTAAATAGGCTGTTTGGAGGATGCTGACAATGACGGAAGCAGATCATTATTATTTGTCTGGCATGTTTGGATACTAGTTTGTTGTTGAATAGGTTATTGTACTGTAATCACTAAGTATATGCTTGGTTCGACAACAGATGTGAGAAGGGGGCCGGGCGCCGTGTGGGTAATGATAGACTCTACAATGCCTCCAACCCTTGCCCCCACCACATATATGATATATCCCTTGTAAAACATGCCAGTTAGTTCATTATATTATTTGTTTCTAGAATATTGCGCATGTTTTCTCCAAGTCGTATTTGATATCCTTATAAAGGTTATGCTCTCCAGTAATATGTTAAATGCTTTCTTTTGTTAGTTAGGCTTTTTATGGTTGAGTAATGCTAGGGGTCCCAAATAGGATCTCAAATTTTGTGTCCCAAATACATGTGCCATTATTGTATTGGTTGCTCACTATTTAAATTACGTACATATGGCCCACCATGATGTTGAGCAACCAGTGTAGACACGTTTATTTGGGACAAATTTGGGACCCTTGCTTCATTCATTATTAGTTATCTTATCAGGTCAAAATAGAAGACCTAACTAAGCATATTTTTACCAATAATATTGCTGGCAGCATCCCAGATATGTAGACCCCTTGAACTTAACCGCAATGGCGTGCCCAGCAATGCCACTTTGCCCTCTGGCAATAACTGAAGCGGAGCGTGGAATACCAGATATCCTTAAGCGGGTTCGAGCTGTATTTGAGAAGGTACTTTTCTGGAGCTAAGATTGTACGCATCTTGCAAAAAACTCAAGGACGAGTGGCTAATTCTTATCTCGTCTGGACTGGGTTATTAGTTCTTATTAATACATTTGGCATTTGTGATTTCAGGTTGGTCTCAAGTATAACGAATCTGTAGTGATAAGAATAACCGGCTGCCCTAATGGTTGTGCTCGTCCCTACATGGCTGAACTTGGATTAGTTGGAGATGGTCCCAATAGCTATCAGGTATCCCGAGCCTTTTTTTATTAAAGGTTTAATTATTATCTATATCTCTATTATCATCCTCTTAAGACTGAAACAGGTCTACAACTAACATTTTTGTCATTAAGAAATTATAAGATGTAATGAAAGCATCTCAGTGTATATATATATTTTTTTGCGTTGAATTAGATCTGGCTTGGAGGAACACCAAATCAAACATCCTTAGCAAAAACCTTCATGAACAAAGTTAAGCTTCAGGACCTTGAGAAAGTTTTTGAACCTTTGTTTTACTATTGGAGAAGGAAGCGGCAAACTAAAGAATCATTTGGCTCCTTTGCTAATCGTATGGTAAGTAATTAAATAATTAAGACTAGTACATCCTTTTTCTTGCACTTGTAAGTACTTTTTCATTGAACATCCGCAATACACTTTCCTATTGTCATTTGTGGATAGTGTACTGTATAGATCGTGCTTTACTGAATTCAAGCCTTTCTCCTGTAAAAATTTGCCTAATTTGCCTAATGTTCACAAATTTCTTTGTACATGTCATTGAAAATTTCATTTTCCATATTTCAAAAATTTGAGAAACTGAATTTGCCTTGTGGCCAAGGAAGTGATTCATACAGATTCTCTGTTTTTTTGTTCAGGGGTTCGAGAAGCTACAAGAGTTGGTTGACAAATGGGAAGGTCCACCAGAGTCATCAGCTCGATATAACTTGAAGCTCTTTGCTGACAAGGAGACATACGAGGCTATGGACGAACTTGCAAGGATCCAGGATAAGAATGCTCATCAATTGGCCATGGAAATTATTCGCAATTATGTTGCTTCCCAGCAAAATGGCAAAAGTGAGTGAGCCATGAATTCTTCTAAATTTTCTTTTGCTCTCCTCCAAAAACCGCGAATCCAAAGGTGCTCTCAAGTCCTCTTTGCTTCTTTCTGCTGTTACTGTTCGGTAACAACTGAAACAAGTGGAGATTGGATATCAGTATCTTTATTTTTGTTGCCCTGTAAGTTTTTCAGTTGTAGGAATATCGAATTTGTATCCAATTCTGCCTGTTCTAACGATGCTCTTTTTTTTCCCGCTGAAATTAGTCTAAAATCGCGTTGTTGTCCAAGAATTTTTATGTTATTGGTCAAAAAAGGTTTATCCTTTGATGGGTTTTTGGAAGTTTTGATCCTTTTTTATCAACTGTGGGACCGAATAAGAAATCTACTTTTTTCTCCCCTGGGAATGTGTGTAGTATCATTATACATTTATACTTACCCCCTCTCCACCCCACCCCTCTCCACCCCACCCCTACCCTATGACATCTGGTCATAAAAGGTTGTGCGTACTTGATTAGCATGTTGAGTATTAAAACTTGTTAATTAGGATTTTCATTCATGCATTGGTTAAATGATTTCGTTCTCGTCCTTTTTCCCAGTCACCTCTGAAACTTGATAGATTAATAGTTACAAAGTTGGAGAAACTATAGGTAGCATTAGGATTTCAATTAGACGCAAGAGGTTTTTACTTTTGCAACATGCTAAATGAAGAGGTAAGGTTGAATTGTTTGCGAATCATTCTTTTTTTTAGATGAGTTTCTGATACAAAATTTAACTCATTTTAGATCACTTACATACCCCACGGCAACTCACAAAAACTGAGCTATATGAATAAATTTGGCTGAATTACACATTTATTTATCCAAGTTATCAGTCAATTTCAAAATAGCCACTCAATTAGTAAAGTGAATATTTTCATCCCCATATTTTGCATTTATGCTCAATTCTGTTGTTTGGCTTGATTTTTCACCGATTTGAGTCATATGGTAGTTATGTGCATTTTAATGGTGATATAATTGTCTTTTCCTAATATAGAATTAAAGTCTTAAAGACTCTAGTCGCCTAATACAGCCTTTCTGGGAATTTTATCTACAACCCTTTTGGGAGGATAATCCAACTTTCTGTTAATGGCTGAGTTATTAACCAAACTAAGTACCACTAGAAAAAAAAAGTGATCCGATATAATAGTAATAAGACAATTCCGCCCTTCTTCTTTGCAGAGATAATATTACGTTTGTATTGTAGAAATGAAATAGAAAAAAAAATGAAATGATTTTCCAGTATTTTAAGTATATGTTTGGTTGTTAGTGGTGTGGGTGATAGGATGACATAATTGTTGCATTCATTCTATTGGAATGAGTTTCTTTCCACACCTCCCCCATGAAATGAAAATTAAGGGTATAGAATAAATTTTTGTTCTATCGAAATGGTTTTATCTACGGATATGATCACCAAATACATTAATTTTCAATATATTCTTTCATCCATTTCACTTTTTTTGTGTTGTGATTTAATTTTGTCTTCCTTTTTGATCACAATTTATTCTAAAATAAAATGCTCTTAGTCAAAATTATATTGATATGATCAGTGGAAAAAATTTGTGTTGTGATTTAAAAGATCTCTCTTTATTGCGAATAAACACATGAAAAAGAAAGATGTGTATGAATATTTTGAAGGGAAAATCGCCCGGTTGAGTGGTTTTAAACTCTTTAACTATTTGGATATGTGTGTTGTTTCTGAAGTTATCTTAATATAAGTATCTTCTTTTTGCAAAAAAATAAATTAAATTATAAAAAAAGCTTTAAATAATTAGATAAAAATTGTCAAATTTTTCTGCGCAAATCATCCGGAGATTAAACAGTACAACCATCATTATTGTCCGATAAATAAGACGACTTTTATCTTAGATATTAGTATTCATACTCATCTTTGGCATGTACTCAAATAAGTAGAATCAAATTAAAGAGAAACCAATTTGGTCACTTGGACAATGTACTCCAATAAGTAGATCAATAAAAACAAACTTATTACATTCTTACCCACCAATTAACATAATAATATAACACATGAAACATAAACTAAACACCTCAGTTGCGACAAATACGGGCGGTTGGCATGGTCACACACACCTGCGCATACTTCTTCTTAGCTTCGGGGCTGCCGCGCTTCGGCTCATCCGCCAACGCAATATTCGCAACGGAGCATGCTGCTGCGGCCGCCACGGCAAACATCAAGTCCCTCCTACCATTGCTGGTTTCTTCCTTGCCGGTATTTTTCACTACAACATTCTCACAAGTAACCTTGGAGGCTTTGACCATGACAACCCCACAGCGGGCGGGGGCGGGCTTGGTGGCGGCTGCGCCCACTGCCACGGCTGTGCCGCCGAGGAATGATGATGTCATTGTCAATGAAGCCATTTCCTGCAATCTGTTTTTCGAGGTTCAGAGTTAGTAGTATGGATAATTGGTAGTTGAAAAAAATTGTGGAGCTCACACAAAATATAGTGACTTGTACATTAGAAAAGCCATCCATTTCCTTATCTTAAAAATAATGTTAGCTCAAATGGGTTTCTGCCACGTGTAAGTTTATCTTGGCAGAAACCGGTGGCTTAGGTGACTTGAACCTATAATTTGTGGGTATGATAGACTTTGGACATGATTGGGTTCTCTTTTGGCTAATCACTAAAGGTCTAAAAGTTTTTACAAAATAATTTTAGATTAAGCAGTCTTTATATATATATAAAATGTAATTTCCCTGCACACAGTTCAAGGGTATAATCTCTTGAATTGTGTGTATATTTCTTTGATTTCTGTATTTGCATCAAGTTCAAAAGAATATGCACACAGTTTAAGAGAATATACTCTTAAATTGTGTGCTTAACATGTGTCCTTAGAACACATGTTAAGAGGACCCAAATAAAATAATCTAAGACATGACTTAGTTAATATTTTGTATAAAAATTATAATTAAATTAGTTTGGACAAAATGATATACTTTGGACATTAGGGGATGGGGCTTTGAACCCAAAAGGACTTTTGCTATGCAAAGGCTTGATCATATCATTCCATCGAACAGTACTTGGCAATAACACCATTTTTTTTCTTCAAAATACCATTTTTTAAAATTTAAATTAGTTTTTATTTTTATTGTTTTGTGTTTGTTTAGAAGTTTTTGCTCCTACAAAAACTGCACATGCCGAGCACATGCCTCAATTGAGAGAAAATTTGGTAAAATTTAGTTTAAGGAATAAAATTGACACAAATATTCAAACACTTAAAAAACTCAATTAATAAATAATGAACTTTTGGGATGATTGTGACATTGTGATAACTTGGAAGGAAAAAAATGCATTTAACTATAATTTTATAGAGATAGAGGGAGGAACCAAACTATTATCTAGTTTTAACAGTAAAATCTTATAAACTTTTCACCTTGGCAGAGTACATGACGAAGGTTTGACATGCAAACTTTCTCTCACTCACGTGACATCCATATATAACCTTCCGTTAAAAGTAAGAGGAGTTGGACGATTTTTGTAATGTTTTGTAATTATTTAGTACTTCAATGAGTCAATGAAAAAGTTTTTAATTCAGTAATTTATATGTAAATTTGAGTTCAGTTTAGAAGATAAAAATAATTTAACCTTATTTTTTTACTACTCAATTTATGTGGTAATAATGTATGTGCACAATTTGTTCACATAGAATTCCTATGCTTTGCACAATTTAATGCTGGTGTGCATAAAAGAAAGAGCCTTAATAATAACTTGTATTTGTGTTACATACTAAGTGTGTGCAATTGAGAAAAATAAATTAATATTTGAATAAAATTTGTAAAATATAAGTGATAAAATAAGGGAGAGATTTTCAAGATAAAATGAAAGAGAGAACGAAAGTTTAAAAAGTGACAACTTTCAGCTTCAAGAATCCAAGTTCCAACTTAGTTTTTCCATAAATAAACAAATGTGGCTATATTTCTTTTTTTTTTTTTAATTTTTAAAATGATTAATTAAGGGCCACCCTATTTCCGTAACCAAACCTAACAATTAACCTACCATGTACAAACGTAACACCACTAATTTAGCCATTCTGGATCCTACCAAATTAACCTATCCATTCCCTCTTCTAACATATAAATACATGCATATCTTCGCATTCCAATCTACACCAAAACCAATTAATTCCAAGGAGTATATGTAATTTTCTCCTTGGAATCCCCCCACCCACCCCCATGGCCTCCAATGGAAAGAAAATTAGTGAAAACAATTCAATCCTCGTCGTCTTAACCCTTCTTTTTCTCTTGACGTCCCCTTCGGCCGCCGAGAAATTATCCATGTGGGCCCGTGTAAAAGAGGGAATCACAAAGAGTTTGTTTCCAAAAGTGGAAGTAACCCTATACAATGAATCCGATGATAGCGTGCTTTATATGTGCAGTTTCGGCAGACCCAAAAGCAAGAGTTTAAGGGTGCTCGAGTCTGGGAAACAATATAGCTGGAATTTCACACAATTTGCATTTCCATTGCATTGGTGCTATTTATATGTGAATGAGAGAAGGCATGGGTTTTTTTGGGCATATGGGGTGAGGTCAAGATGCCTGAAATGTTTTTGGAAAGTAGGTAAATTTCCCTATCTTTATAGAAGTGATCGAAATAGATGGGAACGCCAACAATTATTTCCCCCACCAAACATCAGATTTAATCTCACTTTGTCAACAGATCATGTATAAACTTAATGTGAATCAAATGATATTGGAGACGCAGAAGAATACCGATCAACGTTACATGCATGCATGCAATTTTTATATATGGGGTTACGTCCGAGAAATTGTTGTTTCTAATGTTCTGGAGCAATAAAATTTTACAGTCGCTTGACTATTTAAATTTTTTTTTTAAAAGAAATATATGGGGGTACATTGGAGAAATTGTTGCTTAAATGGAAATGATCAATTTTAAAATTGCGCATGTTAATTTTCTTTGCAGCGGAGATTGGATTTTTTTTTCTTTTATAATTAAGGAACATATATATATATATATATATATATATATATATATTCCCTGTCTAATTGTGTTTACTTTGCAACTTAAATTCTTTTGATTGAATTTGATGTTTACATTTGTTGGCAATTATGATTTTGTTGTTGTTTTTGTTTCTTTCTCATTAATAAGTTCACCCAAGGGCAGACCTACTCGGGGGGCAGTGGGGTCTGTGCCCCTAGGGGATTTTTGAAAATTTTTGGTGTATATTAGGTACCTATTTGTATATTTCAGAATGGAGGGAGTACATTCATAATAATTAATATTTTCTTCATCTCACTAAATGAGTTTTATTGTGACTTTTTAAAGTTAATTTCCAAAATTTAAAATTTTAAAAATATGAAAATTAATTTAATTTAAAAAATACAATCATGAATAATACTCTCTCTATTCCACAAAATTTTAAAGATATATAAATATATATTTACTCTAAATAATTGAGTGTTTAGTTTTTATATTGATGGTATGAATTTTTATGATGAATTTAAGAATATGGTATAATTTTATAATACCAATTAAAATGTGCAATACTTTCTAGCAAATTAATAATATCTCTGTATTTTATTTATAATATGCCTCAAATAAATTTATACTTAGATATTAGTATTTCGTTACATATATTATTTTCTTCCAAAAGAAATATTAAAAATTAAAACTTTATGCATTAAAAACATTATTTGTTTAGAATTTATCTTTATATATGGATATTTGTTTGGAAAATAATATATATTGCGAATGTTTACGTCGACTTTTGATTGTCAGTTACGTGGATATATAAGTATTAATGATAATTTTTTTAGAGAGATGTGCAATAAGTGAGGTCTTCCTATAATTCCTACCAATCCTATGTATTGATAAAATTTGCAATTGTAATTCGACATAAATTTATCACAATACATTGCAAGACTCTATTAGTTTTTGTTTAAAATATGTCCTATTAAAAATAGAAACTTTCCCCCACAACATAAAATTTCTGGGTTCGTCACTGAGTTCACCAACCAGGTGCGACATGAATAATGATTTATTATATTATTAAATTATTAGAATATCCCAAGAGTAATATTTATTTTAATGATGATAAATATAATTATAATTCTTGATCATAATGTCAGAGAGGGATATAGTCATCCAAAGAAGAATTCATTCAATTTAGTACGGATAAAGTTTGAGTGTTTTTATTTCTTTAAGGTTAAAAGGCTTTACCCGAATTCGTAGTATCCTCTCCATAGGTTGCATATACATTAAGTTGCATGTATATTATATTTATACGTTTTTATTTTTGTTTTTATTTATTTTCACGTATATTATTTTTATTGCACTAAATATATTTACTTAACTTCATACCAAACGTAGTACTATAAATATATATACTATCTTTCCTATAATAAACGTCATATTTGACTTTTATGGTCAATTTGATCATTTTTAAAAAATTAAGATATACGCCTAGAAATTATGATCATGAAAAACTATGAAGAATGTACTACTAATATCAAGTTTCGTAATTTAAAAATTATATACAAATATTTTTAATTATTTATTTTAAAAATAATCAATTTGACCACTAAAGTCGAATTAGGACGTTTATTATAGGATGAAGGAAGTATATAATTATATTTAGAAACTTATATATATATATATATATATATATATATATTATATATATATTGTTACATAAAATATATTAATACTTACACGGTCACTTAGAAGAGATAAATGCTTTATCATTTATTTGTTAGTTAGTCAACTTTTGATGTGGCAAAATAAGTTTATGAGTACAAATATATATATATATATATATATAGGACACGGATCAGGTGCGGGATCCCGCATTTTGTTAAAATGCGGGACTTTTTTTTTTTTTTTTTTTTTTTTTAAAACAACCAAAAAAAATAAATAAATAATTATGGAACTGAAATTTTTACATAATACAATGTTTTGGGCGTGGTTTGGATACATATAACAAAACATGTATGTACAGTATGTGCGGACTGTACATACATGTTTTGTTATATGTATCCAAATCACGCCCAAAACACTGTATTATGTAAAAATTTCAGTTCCATAATTATTATTATTATTATTTTTAGTTGTTTTAAAAAAAAAAGCAAAAAATAAAATAAAAAAATGTCCCGCATTTTAACAAAGTCCGGGATCCCGCACTGGATACGGACTCTCTCTCTCTCTATATATATATATATATATATATATATATATATATATATATATATATATATATATATATATGAGAATGATCCATAACACGTACTTGCTACGGATCCTTCTAAGTCATACACCATCTATACCATTCATTTTAAACTTCAACGAACGAGATTAAAAAAGCCAAAACTGTCGTCCATTAGTAATAATAGCGGACGATTAAAAAAACATAATTCTTCCGCTATTAATAGTAGCAGATGCCAATTAGAATTATTCATCCCTTTCATGCGAATAAGGTTTAGCTTTATTACTAGGGTTTATGGTTTATTAACCCGAATTAAGGATTTATAAACTAAAGTTTAGGGTTTATTAATCAGGATTTAGGGTTTATTAACCCCTTTATTAATCAGGGTTTAGGATTTTATTAACCTTATTAACCCTTAGTTAATAAATCCTAAATCCTGGTTAATAAACCCTAAACCCCTAGTTAATAAACCCTGAACCCCTAGTTAATAAATCCTTATTCCTAGTTTATAAACTCTAAATCCTAGTTATTAAACTCCAAACTCAAGTTAATAACCAAACCCTTGCTCGCGTGGATGCTGATTAGCGTCCACTACTATTAGTAGCATATTGATTGTGTTTTTTAACCGTCCACTACTTTTAGTAGCGGACGACTGGTTTGACTTTTTTAATCTCGTCCGTTGATGTTTAAAATGGATGGTAGAGATGATCCATAGCACGTACGAGATTAAAAAAAGCCAAAACTGTCGTTCACTACTAATAATGCCGTACGGTTAAAAAAACACAATCCATCCGCTATTAATAGTAGCAGACGCTAATCAGAATTCTTCATTCCTTTAACGCGAGTAAATGTTTGACTTTATTAACTAAGATTTAGGATTTATTAAGCCAAGTTTAGATTTTATTAACATGGTTTAGGGTTTATTAATTCTTTAATTGACTAGGGTTTAGGTTTTATTAACCTTATTAAACCAGACTAATAAATCATAAATCCTGATTAATAAACCGTAAACTCTAGTTAATAAACCCTTAACCCTATTTTATAAACTCTAACCCTAAACTCTGATTAATAAATCTTAAACCCTAGTTAATAAATCCTTAACCCTAGTTTATAAGCTCTACATCCTAGTTAATAAACCCTAATTAAACTCTAGTTAATAAAGTCAAACCCTTGCTCGCGTGGAAGCTAATTAGCGTCTGCTTTTTAGTAGTGGACGACTGGTTTGACTTTTTTAATCTCGTCCGTTGATGTTTAAAATGGATGGTAGAGATTGTGTATGCCCTATAAAGATCTGTAACAAGTACATGTTATGGATCATTTTCCTATATATATATATATATATATATATATATATATAATCTTAGTTGGCAAAATAAAAAGTACAAAAAGGACATAAGTCCTTTTCCTTTGATTTTACCATCCAGATGGAAATTTGAGGATTGGAGAAAGGTTGCTTTTCTACTTGAGTTGGCAAATTCAAGAAAAGATAGAAGTATATATAAACCCTAAACTCTAGTTAATAAAGCCAAACTCTTGCTCGTGTGGAAGCTAATTAGCGTCCGCTACTATTAGTAGCGGATGAATTGTGTTTTTTAACCGTCCACTACTTTTAGTAGCGGACGACTGGTTTGGTTTTTTTAATCTTGTCCGTTGATATTTAAAATAGATGGTAGAGATATGTCTTATAAGGATCCGTAACAAGTACGTGCTATGAATCATTTTCCTATATATATATATATATATAATCTTAGTTGGCAAAATAAAAAGTACAAAAAGGACAGAAGTCCTTTTCCTTTGATTTTACCTTCCGATGGAAATTTGATGATCGGAGAAAGGTTGCTTTTATACTTGAGTTGCCAAATTTAAGAAAAGATAAAAGTATATATACCCCTCAATCTACTTGGCCACTTAAAGTTGAAACTTAAAAGGACAATAATCCTTTCATTTTTGGTGGCTTTTGGCTGAAATGAGGAAATTAAGGTGCATGTCTAAATTCATTAGTTGGCAAAAGAGAGAAGGAAAACCAAGTACTAATATATATATATATATATATATATATATATATATATATATATATATAAACACACACACACACATACACACACATCTAGTTGGCAAAAAGAAAAAGGGGAAGAAAGGATAAAAGTTGAAAAAATCAAAACCTATTATTTCTCTCCATACAAACCGGCTATTAGAGGGTAAAATTGAAACAAACGTGCAAAAATATTTTAGCAAGGCTAATGGATGGCCATTAGATCAAATTTTTAAAAATTAAATCTTAGCCATCCATTCCTTTCTACTTTGCCTATAAATAGTCTAACTATTCCTTCATTTTTTTATGCGTCTAGTTTATACAAAAATTCTCCCATATTCTCTCTATTCTCAAATCTCTTACAAAGCTAGGTTCTAAGGGAGGTTAAAGAAATTAGTGAGCAAGAGTGCAAGAAAATTCATTTGATTTCATACTAATATTTACTCACAAAACACAAGGTTTCACACACTTTACTATTCACACAGTGTTTATTTTATATTTCCTTAGTGTTTAATATCTGTGATTATATATATATAAGCATTAACCTGAATAGGCACAAATAAGATGAATGACAATGATATATAGTGCTTTGTACTATAAGTGTTTAATATAAATTTATTATTATTTTTGTTAGAGGTCATATTACCGATGGAGAAATAATATTCCGCCAAGATTAATTTTAAGATTTTTTAAATATTTTTTTTAAAAAAAAAATCAGGATTTTAATCTACAATTTTGTACCTGTACCTGTTTTAAGCCAGTTTTCTCAACAATATAAATTCATATCTAAACAATGCAATCATCCACAATTTTGTACTTGTACCTGTTTTAAGCCAGTTTTCCCAACAATATACATTCATATCTAAATAATGCATTCATTGGAGGGGCAAAATGTACATCTAATCTATAATAAAACTAACTACAATAAAACTAACTATAATGTACATCTAATCTATAATAAAACTAACTACAATAAAACCAAAATGAAAGTAACCAGAATGTACATCTAATCTAAATCTATAACCTACGACCAGTACTACCCCCGGTATGTAGGGAATCATCGGAGGGGCTGGGTCGATGCTACTGATTCGGTGTATAAAAATCATCGGTAGCATCCCGATCCTCGCCGTCCTCCCTACCGCGCTCGGCATCGCTACCCTGTTGATACAATTACAAATAATAACTATTAGCAAACATAAATAAGAATTAAAGAAAATAGATAAATAATAATGAACAAGTGGAATATACAACTCAAAATAAATAAGATACCTGAGTAGGCTCGAGCTGATGCAGCAGCGGGCTAAAAGCCTCCAAGAGTAGGGTAGCCCATCATCCGTACCACCTCGTTGCAGATCGCGGTAAACTGCTTCGGTGGGATCCCTGCACTATCGACAATGGTCCCAACTGCGATGTCTTGCCCAAGCTAATACAAACGAGCATCGATAGGTAACACCTACTAGGGGAAGATTGGATTGGTACTGAAAACCTCTGCCACCCGCGTCATAAGCCTTTGGAATATGGCATCAACGTTCAAGCTAGCCCCGTATGAGATAGTCCAACAGTTGGTCTCGGGAACTACCGCTGGATAGAACTTGCGAAAAAAAAATAACTTAACGAATCATTTTGAAATTAAATAAAATACAAAAGAACTAAAGTTATAATAAAAAATATACCTCCAGGTAGGGTATATGCTGGTACCTTCGACACACCCAACACTCGATACCGTGCAGTAGTATTAGTAGGGGATCTTGAGATACGACTTAAAGTGCCATCTCATCATCCTTTGATAACTAGATCTCAGGGAGGGGGATGGTGGAATCTATAGTCTCATGATCTCCCCTAGCAACCTCCAACTCAGCTATACGCTGGTTCCGAAGCCTCTTGAAACAATCTTGTAAGTATTTATTATCTACATGTTAGTTATTGAAATAAATTAATTAAGTATCTAATATTTTAACTAAAGGACTAAAACAACAATTACCCATATAGTTGCTATTGAAATAGAAATAGTCGTAGAGTCCTTGGGCATATAAGTTCTATCCCAAAACTCAACCATCGTAGGAGCTTGGCCTAACTACGTATTCATGACCTAATATATAAATTCATAAATTGTTTTAATTAGTAACTAATAACAAATCACTTTTATACTAAAAACTAAAAACACATACATTCCTTCTTGACCTCCTCAAATGACTGGGAACTAGTGGTATGCACCACTCTTAGCTGGCTGCGATTCTTCTTCATCTTCTCGGACTTGTTCTTGAAAGGCTCGCTATCCCAGTAAGTGTACATCGCGTCCCACATATCATCAGGTATATGTTCGGGCTAATGATCGCGAAGGGTAGTCTCGGGCTCGGATTGAATAGACCGGGCAACCCTTTGTCTCAACTCGTATAACTAACCCGAGTAGTTTTTCGCTACATGGGCCTTAACGATGACATTGCCCTCCACCTCAGTAACACCCTCCTAATATCTATAATAAGTCTATAGAAAAATGTTTATCCTTTTCTGGTATTGACAAAATACGTGTAAGTATACACGATCAACAAATAATAAAGTGATAAGTAGAGTGTCGATCCCACGAGGAATATGCTAATAATACTAACCAAATACTAACTTTGTATCAATTCGATTTTATTTAAACAAGTGATTAAAGATTATAAAACTAATTATTAAAAATTAAAATTAAATTGCTCATAAGGATTTATATCAGATTAAAAGCTTAAAATTATAATTTTCCCCAATGCCTCGTATAAATCTCTTTACTCTCTTTTCAATTAATTAATCATAACAAATTTTTAACTGAGAATTTTGCAATAATTATAATATCTCTTTTTATGGTTAGATAAACCTTCTAATTAAATCACTATATTCCTATGTAAAATAATTTAGAACAGATTCATTAAGCTTAAATTCTCACAATGGTTATACGCGACATATATGTATATTCATATCCTATACAAAAATCAAGTTATTCAATCTTAAGAAGAATAATCAAGATGCATGAAATCACATTCAGATCTAACCTTATAATCCATCTTCCAAATTCATATAGGTTATCACAATAATTGTTAGCTAAACAATTATACATAAAGCACAAAATATGACAACTAATTTATTTATGATCAACAATAATCACGAGAGCAAATTAATTTAAACTAAACATTGAGTTCCATCGCAATCTTAATTAAGAATTAGTTCATAATGGAATAAGAAAACAACATCAAATTAAGTAGCATCTTAGATTGCAAAAATAAAAGGAAGAGATAGGAAAACAAAAACTGTGTCACGCACCCTCGCTTTCCGACTCAACCTTTAATTCTTGCTCTTTACCTTGCTCCTTGAAATCTGATGTCAAAACCCTAGCTTTTGATGGTGTATATTATAATGTTAGATGTTATATTGTTAGTCCCCATTGATTATCAGCCATCTATCATATATATAAGCTCTACGCAACCCTAAGATGCACAATCCTTGCCTAACTCAATTTAGCTCAGTATCCTAAGTCAAATAGTAGAACAACACCAAGCAGTCCAACAATGCATCAACAACTCAACCATTCGCAGCGCCCAAGCCAAGCACAACAACACTGACTTACTGCGCCACTAGCGCTCCATCGCTCCTTACCAACGTCGCAGCGCTGATGCTGCCCTGCCCTAACCTCGCGCGCCCATGCACGCCAACCATGCCAACGCCCGCTTCACCGTGCCAACATGAGCCTACGTGCCTTGCCATGTTAATGCCGAGTCACACCCCGACGCCTGACGCACACCAAGCACTTAATGCTGCATAATTAAGACTGATAACCCATAATTTGTTATTTCGCACACCATTTTCAACTTGATTCCAATTTGTACACAAAAACACTAAAATGCATAAAAATGAATTAAAAATACTTAAGGACTCACAGTTTCATCAAGCCAAAAGTACTCAATTCATAGGTATAAAACACACTTATCAAAAAATGTGATATATTAGCAAAAATATTAATGAAACTTATACCTACTTAAACAGTTTAAGTTGTGTAAATTTAACTTACATGCCACTTGTCCAACACACGACACATGAAGGAGGGATCGTACTGCTCGAACTGCCCAAAACCCATGCATCTAGGGGGAGGAGAGAAAAACATATGGAATGCAACGTATTCTTGGCACATGACTCCAAGATACTACAATAAAAACTTAATTAGTAAATTATATGTCTTGCTATCAAATTAAATATTATTAAAAGTTGATTACTTATGTATGGGATACACACTGAGCAGAGCCAACTGCTACTGAGCAGACATGTCGCTTTGTCGATCTGTGTCCAAATAAACCTAGGTTCGTCAACCGGTGACGTTGACGACCACTATCTGTAAAAGTAATATACAATTGATATTACGACCGCTATTTGTAAAAGTAAACCAAAAATGCAAAAATTGAAAATAAAATTATATTTACTTACTAGATGATAAGGAGGATCCACCCTGATTACCCTCCGCGAAACCTGAATGACCACCACCACGACCGCCACTACCACTATGTCGTGCCATAAATATGTAGTATACTGAAAAATCCAATTATTACATAAAATTAGATAGAGATACAACAATAAGCGTTGTTAATAATGTGAAATATAAAACATAAATAAAGAACTTGACACTTACTAAAATAAGAACATATTCCATTTATGTCATCAAACCGTCAAAATCGTTATCACGACCACTATCCTGTGATTTTGTCTTCCTCTTCCCAATCAATTCCTTCATTTTTATCCTCTTCAACGACGAAATAGTCATTGACGACCACGTCTTCTTCATTTTTTAGGTCATTGGGTACATCAACGATATCATTATTTTGCAACTCTTCATCGTTTATCACTATACTGTTGGGGTTGCTAACATTTTCTTGAAACGCCTCATCAGGTTCAGTTATATTCGTACCATCAAATGCCCTAGTCTTCATTGTAATTGTATACCAGGGGCTTCTAGAATTGACAATATTTGGTGTATAGTACACTTGAGTCGCTTGACTTGCTAACACGAATACGTCATTTGACTGTAGCTTTGACATCTACTGTGATGATTCTATTGCGGTCAACCTTAATGCCCTTGTCAGTATCAAACCAACAACACCTAAATGTAACTATCTTTTTGCCCCCATAATAATTAAGCACAACTACTTCTTCTAAACGTCCATAATAATTTGACTCAAAATCTTGGTAACAACTTCCCAATACGACAACGCTAGAATTGACGGAAGTCGTTTTCGCCAAGTCATCAACCTTGAATCTGTACCCATTCACAATGTATCCAGGGAATGAACTTATGAGTTTGAAGGGACCTTGAATAACATCTCTAAAATGCTCATAAGTGTTTTCCTCTGCAACCCTTCTTCTAAACCACTGTTGAAAATTTTCTGTTGTGAATGCTTCTAATCATGCTGCATTTAACCTTGGGTTATCAGTATACGCTTCGTCTTCGAATAAACTGAAAAATTAAGAATACGTAGCTATTTAATATCCTATGTGTGTTTAAATATTGCAATATTTAAAATAAAAATTTATACTCACTTTATGTACGACGATACTTCGGGACAATTAAAAAGCACATACAAAGACATAATCTTTAAATCTGTCACTTAAACTCCTCGTCTCATGACCAAATGGTTTAGCCGGATATGTGAATATAACTAACTCTTCACCACAAGATGGGATTCCAACAACAAGCTCATTTCGACTTAAACGGTTGTGCTTCGTTGAGACAAAATCTTTGAAGTATTAGGAGCAGAAGTTGAGAAGTTCTTCCTCCGTATAACGTTTAACAATTGAACCTTCCACACGAGCTTTGTTTTTCACTTTTTGCTTTAATCGACGCATATACCTAAAATATGATGTATTCATAGGAATTAAATATTAATATGAGATTTAAATATCATCAAAAATGAATATATAGATGATATATGTTACCTCTCGAAAGGATACATCCACCGATATTGCATCGGTCCTCTGAGCTTAAGCTCATATGTTATATAGATGAATAAACAAATGCTCCATCGAGTCAAAGAACTCTTAAGGGAAGATCATCCCAAGCTTATATTATATTATATTATATTATATTATAATTTATTATATTATATTATATTTTTTTTATTTAGCAGTGAAAAACTAAGCAAATGTTACTTAGTTTATTATATTATTTGATATTTTATTTAGTATTTACAAACTAAGTAAATGCTAATTAGTATATTATATTATATTATATTATATTTATTTACTTTAGTAGTTAAAAATTAAGTAAATACTACTTGGTTAATTTTACTGTATCAAATTTTATATTTTATATTTTTAAGTTTTATTATATTATAATATTTTATTATGTTATTTATTTCTGACAAAAATTTGGTCGGGAATTCGGTCGAAAATAGCCACACCCATTTTGCTTAGCTAATTAAATTACCAAAGCACAATACATTCACAACACAAATTCCCGCCTCCAATATCAATATATCACATTCACAATATCAATATACCCAATAATAACTATGGAACACTGTAAAACTCACAAACAAATTATGCATTCATTTGGCCCAATTCACAATGTAAAACTATGCATTACAAACTGTAAAACTACCATGGAACAATTATGGAACATGATTATGCAATGTAAAACTCACAAACAAAGCCTCACTATAACCAAATTATAAACCACATATTCTCTTCACATATAAAACAAATTATTCATAACAAAATTCATCATTATACCCAAATTTATGCATAACCAAATTAATATCTAGGGCTGCAAATAAATAACTCATGTAATATTTAGGGTTCCAAATTAATAATTAATTAATAAAAACAAACAGAGTGATTTTTATTAATGAAAAACAATTCAAATCATAGAGAGGAGTTTGGGGACTAGATTAACTACATATATCTGATAGATATATATAGTGAATCAAGATATATCGCTGTGTCTTTTTCTTGATATTTTTCTATCCCTATCTCTTCACTTTATTTATAAAATATTAAACAATATTTTCACAATCTCACATAGGAAGTTAATGGTAAAAATATAAAAAGCCAAGATTTTATAAAAGGTAAATTAATCTATTCAACCACCCTTATAGATTAATTCTAAATTAAATCGGACCTAACATTATATAAAAATATTTAATTAGAATTTTGAGAAGATAATTGTAGTTACTAAATTATTGATATTTATTTAAATAATAAGTATTTAAATTATTTATTATAGGTTCTGTTAGTACTTAAATTTATGTGCATCCTATTTGATTTGATGATAAACTGAAAAGTAATATATATTTGTATACCGGTAGCTTTGTAAAGTCCCAATGAGAAATTAATTTGTAAAAAGACTAAGTTAGGGATCAAATCTGTTAGGTTGATCAATTTCTTAGAACTATAAGTTGTAATTTTTGAAATAAAGATAAGGCTGATCCTAGAGAAGAAATAGCTATCAAGTTCATAGGACATTGAAGATGGTCGTAAAATAAGTCTAAGGAACTTTAAGTTCGTAGAGTACCTATCATCGTAGAGCATGGAATTCAGAAGCATAGAAACAAGACTGTAGACAAGTTACTCTACTATATGGAAAATTAACTCTACGATCAGATAAAATCATAGAACACCTGAATTCTGACAATCAGTGTCAGATTATGACAAGGTCGCAGTCCTAGGTTTGACTATATCAAGGTTGATCCTGAAAGTAATATGCCCTCCAGCCAATCACATAGGATGTGATAAACATTTACTTTGTAATCTTATTCGTTTATTAATAAAAAGAATTTATTCATTTAAATGCATTTATTTATCCATGTTTAATTAGTTGAACTAATTGAGATAAACCCATAGTTTTGGAGCAATGCTTTTAGAATTATGATGAGATCATGCTAATGAGATCTAAAATCAAGATAGCTCAAAAAACTAGAACGTTCCTAATTGATGGATCATTAATGTGGGATTATTGAATCCGGATAGATTGCTTTTATGAAGACGATTATTGATCTCATAATCATTTGTGTGGAGACACTAAAGAAAGTATGTAGGTGCTTATTAGAGAATAAGTTCACTGAACGAGACTCGCTTAAAGGAACACCTAATGGAGTTTTACTCACATGTCAATATGAGTTCCTATAGTGACAATAGTACAAGTGATCCTTAGACTTGAGATCATCATAGTATCTTGTGTATTCTAAGTTATACTTTGTCATATTCCTTAAAACTCTTATAGAGTATAATAGGGTATGTTCGGGTATAATAAAGTATACATGGAGATAGGTGAATAATCAACAAAGGATCTACCACTTCCAGTAAAGGAAAAGAATGTCCTATGCGATTCGATAAGTGACAACTCAGGAATCCCTGATCAGGGTGAATGAAAATTAGAAAGGAGTTTTTAATTTACATTTTCTAGAGTTGTGTATTTTGGAATCGAAATGCATATGATCAAATAAATAAAACTTGACAGAAATTCCATATTTTATATTTGATTAAGACATTGTATGATAAAAGGATTGAATTGTACGGTAACTATTTACGAAATAGGTTTTTTTATGATTAAACGTTGATTTCATATTATCTGGATAGTTATGATATGCTGAGAGGTATCACTCATGATGTAGAATAAATATTATTTATTTATATTTTAATTAAAGGAGTTTAATTCATTATAAATAATATTAGAATGATTCTAATTTATTTATTCTACTACCAGTATAATATTGAACCTAAATGGTCACACCATAAAAGAGATATATTATTTTAGAAGTAATTGGCTTAATACTAATAATTTAGTATTTGGAGCAATATTAATATTTATAATTAAGTATTTGGAGAAATACTAAAATTATAAATTAGTAAGATGAGTCTTATTATTATTATAAATAATTTAGTTCCTAAATAGTTTAGGGATTAAATTAAAACCCCAAGTCCTAAAGGGTTTAGGATGAGGATTAGTCTATATAAGGAGAGCTCTTATGATAGATTAGGGTTACAGACATTCTAATTACCATTGTGATTCTATAAATCTCTATAACCTAAGGAGTTAGGAGGAGAGAATTAGGGCTAGCCACCCAAGGTTTGGAGAAACCTAAATTTGCTTCTTCCCTAATCATCTCTAGGTGAATCACCTTTAGAGCGCTGCACACACTGAGTATCTAATGTTGATCCGTGGATTCAAAGAAGAACGAAGGATCTAAGGATTGGAACTTGAAGATCAATCAAAGAGTTGAATCATCTTCATAAGATATATCTTTTATCCTTCCTCAATTGATAATATCGCATAAGGTGATTCATGGGATTGCATAAAATTTTAAATTCGACCGCTATTTATACATGTGATTGTATGTATGTTCAAGTTTCTGCAAATTAATAGATCCTTCCAAAGATTTTTGATAAGGTCAAGGAAATTTAGAGCTATATGTAACAGCTATACCAGCAAGGACAAGGACATGTGTCTGCAACTGCACAGTGCTCAGTACTATGGATAACGACTTGAGGTGGTGCAACAGACAACAATATAGAATCAGAAAGAAGATTCTGATGAAAACTTAGTATTGCTTGCCAGAACACTGAGGAAATTTATGAGAAAAGGAAGAAGCTCAAACCTCAGAAGAAACAACAACAACAATAAAAGAGACTCATATAAAGACCTGTGCTACAACTTCAAGAAACTAGGTTATTACATTAGGTGCACCAAACCCCTGAGAGATGGACAAGAAGAAGGAGTACATCAAGAAAAAGAAAGTGATTTACAAGAAGTACAACAAGAAAGACAAAGGCCTTGTTGCTGAGCTATCCTAGAGTGACAGTGAAAATGATTCAAACTCAGATTCAAGTGATGATGAAAGTCCTTAAATGGCCAATCTCTGCCTTATGGCCATTGAAGCTCTAAAGGTCAACACCACTGATCATCAAGAAGTTGATATCAGTGAGGCATTTGATTTTGACTCTCCTGATATTGATATTTCTGATTTAAGAATTGCTTTATGTGACATAACATCTAAGTTGTATAAATAGATGAAGTGGTTCAGGGTGATATCAAAAGATCATTCTTTACTATAAGAGGAGAAAGAAAGAGTACAACTTGAGTTGGAAATAGTTCAAGAAAATACTAGTTCATTCTCCAAACTTGAAGCTGAGAATGAAAATTTGAAAAACATTATTGAACTGTCTGCACAGAGAGAGTCAACTCTGGTTTCCAAAATTATGAAATTATAAAAGAAAATCTCTTCATGGAACATATCTTCCTCTTCTATGGACTCCGTGATCACTAGTCAAAGGTCAAGTTCTGACAGATCAAGTTTAGGATTTGGGGACTTGTCATCAGATCGCAGTGTGGATACAATCTTAGAGACTAACAACAATAATGCTTCTAGTTCCCATAGAAGTATTGTGTTTGTAAAATCTATATAGGTTGCTGAGCTAATTATTCACAGTTCTACGATTTCAGCTGATCAAATTGTGATCCCTGAGAATAATGGATTATATACTGGTTTGGGATTTAAGAAATTATAGAGTAAAGCTAAAACTACCATTATGTCAAGAAGGATTATAGAGCCAGTTTATGTTTACTCTAGGAACCAACTTGACAAGAAATGTAGAACTAACTTTTACTCTACGAATTCTCAAAATCGTAGAACAGTATGGAAGCAGAAAGAGTTTGAGCCGAGAAGAAAGGCTATTAGTGTTTTTCTTCCACATGTGTCCTTGAAGAAAAAGAATCCATACACACACAAGAACATGCATAATATTAAATGCTATAATTGTTATTATTATGGTCATATTGTTGAAATATGTGATTTCTATAATTACCCTGTGTATAGGAAGCCTATAATTAGGCAGGTTGGGGTTCCTAAGAGCACTAACCTATCAGGACCCAAGCAAATCTGGGTACCAAAGTAAAATTTAAGTTCTTTTGCAGGATAACAGCTCCACTAATTCAATTTGGTATCTAGATAGTGGATGCTCAAGGCATATGACAGAGAACAAAGCTCTTCTATCAAACTTCAGAGAGAAAGATAGTTATGCTGTTGTCTTTGGAGATAACAATTCAAAAAAAAGAGGATATGACATAATAGGAAATGGTGTAATCTCATTCAATAATGTAGCATTTGTTAAAGGCTTGAAGCACAATCTTCTGTGCATTGGTCAACTATGTTATAAAGGGCACTAAGTGATCTTCCTCCATAATCAATGACACGTAAGAGATCTGGAGAAAAATTCAGTAAAGCTTATTGGAACCAGATAAAGAAATGTCTATGTAGTCAGCTTATTAAAGCTGAGCTCAACAAAATCTGCTTGCTTCTTTGCCAAAGTTTGAGAAGATATTAGTTGGTTATGGCATAAAAGAATGTCTCATTTGAATTTTAGGCATATGTCTAAGTTTGCCTCCAAAGATCTGGTTTCAGGTTTACTCAAACTAAACTTTGTCAAGGAAAAGCCTTGCAAAGCTTATCAGCTAGGGAAGCAAACTAAAGTCTCATTCAAGAACAAGACAATCAACTCTAACAATAGGCCATTAAAACTTCTTTATATGGACTTATTTGAGCCTATTCCTACTGTTAGTCTTAGAGGAAAAAGTTATACACTAGTGGTAGTAGATGACTACACTATATTCATTTGGGTCTTCTTTCTAGCTTCTAAGAATGAAACTAGCTCTTAATTGATCAAGCTTTTCTGACTAGTTGAAAATGAGAAGGGTGAAAAGATTAAAGCTATTAGGAAGGATCATGGAAGAAAATTTGATTTTTCTGAAGTAGATAAGTTTTATGGATACAATAACATTCGTCACAACTTCTCAGCACCAAGAACTCCTTAGCAGAATGGAGTAGCTGAAAGGAAAAACAGAACTTTTATAGAAGTATGGAGGTCTCTTCTAGCTACAGCAAGGCTACCTGAGTATTTCTGGGCTGAAGATGTTAACACTGCTTGCAACACTCAGAATAGATCCCTCATTTATTCTTTATTCAAGAAAACATCCTATAGGCTACGGAAAGGGAGGAGGCCCAATATCAATTACTTTCATATCTTTGACTGTCCATGTTACATCCTCAATAATGGTAAAAGTTATCTGACTAAATTTCAAGCCAAGTCAGATGAAGGTATTTTTCTTGGTTATGCTACTGACAGTAAAATATATAGGGTATTTAATAAAATATTATTAAATGTTGAAGTATCAATTCATGTTACATTTGATGAATTTGAATTTCTGTAATTTGAATTCTATGGCTAAATCTTTAAATAACTTAATGTTAGATGTTAGTAAGCATGTATATATGTATTTTATATGATTTAGAGTAATTAAATCCATGAAATCATATTTATGTTAGTGTTCTGGAAGTTACAGAGTAGTTACATATGAATATGAACTGTATGCATGAAATTGATGTTTGTGTTGCTAGTTAATCGGTTAAATTGATAATTTATTTTGTTTATGCATGTAAAAATGAAGGAAACAAGATTTAAACGGATTAATTTGGTGTTATAACGAACCTGTTATGTATGATTTCATGGAATTTGAAGAAACTTTGATAAAATGATAAAAACCTCAAATTTGATTCTTAGATTCATGGCTTATGCGATTTAAGTTATTAGAATAATGCTAGAAGGCTTGGGTAATGATTATATATGAATTATAGTAATTGGGTATGTTTAATTTGATGTAAGAATAAGAAAATTAGAAATTTTTGGCCTGTTTCTACGTTCTTCGCGAACTGCAGAAACTGGAATTCGAGTTTCTCGCCCCGGCGGAAGCTCGCCCCGGCGAGCTCATTAAATTGAGTTTTCTCGCCCCGACGGGAGATCGCCCCGGCGAGAAATTTTGTGAAGGAATTCTCGCCCCGGCGAGCTCAGTGCAGGAAGAGTTAAAATTTTTCTTTCCTTGTAGTTAAGCTATGTCACCCTATGTATGTTTAAAACTTAGATTGATGTGTTGAACGAATTACCAAGATGTTGAGTTGGATGCTAAGCATATACCGCTGATTATAAGTATAGAGATTGATGAACTCTAATTGGACGTTGAGTTTTAGAAATTCTTAAGTATGAATATTGCTATAATTATTAAACTTACAACTTCTGAAGTGAGATTAATAATCAGAAAACAATTGAGATGTTAGAATGAAAATTTGATGTGAATGAATCTTGAAGTGTTTATAATACTGTAACTAATTTTATTACTGCTTTATAAACCGGATGTATAGGTTGATTAAGGAACGTGTATTTTATTTTGTAATCTACGCGCAAGGCAAGTTTTCTACCCTTAATCTTTTACTTCATCGAAAGCAAGTTTACTATCTCTAATCTGTTTATTTCATTGAAAGCAAGTATCTTATCCTTATTACTTCTACGCAAGTTCTTGAACTTCATTCTCGTATCATGCAAGCTATATAATGCTATTACTTACTTGAGCAAGTTCTTAATTCTAGTTCATTCAATTGTATCTTTTGTGAGATTCAGTTTTTGATTCTCGAACATTTGTTATATCTTATTGAACCTTGATTGACTAGCGAACCCTTATTGATTCGACTAGTCCATAGTTGATGAGTGTTCTAAATTCTAGAAACGTTATTGAAGTAAATCCAAACCAAACTTCCTTTGGTGCGGACTCGGATGTTAAACTGAGATGAACAACCCTTATACAGGGGATTTTATTTACGCGTTAACGTTAAGATATTATGCACATACATGGTACAAAAGGCTGATCCCCCTGAGTACGAGAAGTAAGGTCCATATAGTCTTACGACTGTTAAAGGTTTAAAGTAGAAATACTTGATAACCTGGGACATAGTTCGTGGTCTTAAGACCCTCAGATGTTCTTTTGAATCTTGTCTTATATTCTTGACTCAAAAGCTGAATCTTCGATTATTCAATATCCGTTAATTATTTCGCATGTTATTATTATTATTGTTGTTGTTGTACTTGCTGGGCAATCATTGCTCACCCTTGCATAATAACATTGCAGCCAAAGTTGAAAGAACTGATGGGCCATCCACTAGTAAGGGCAAAGGAAAAGCAAACAAGTGATGAAGACTTATTGTATTTGCTTTAATGATGTTTATGTAATAGACTTAAGTATGTTTTCCGCATTGATGTTATGTTAAGGTTAGATGACCTGAGATTTGTTTATTAAAGATGTTGTAATCCTTAAATGGGAGATTTCTATTTTATTTAAGAGTTTTCATTTATATTTGAATGGGTAGTTAGATGTGATGTAATTTATTTGGATAGTGAACACCAAATCTTGTGGAAACGAAGTACCCGGATTTGGGGGTGTCACAGCTAGGACCATGATTGATGTGCATAATGGGACCTTGACTATGGAATTTGATGGAGAAAAGATCTAATTCAATATATATCATGGCTATGAGGTACCATAGTGATATCAATCCAATTTATGCTATTGATGTTGTTGACTTTTTAGTACAAGATTCTTTTGATCAAGTGCATAGGGATAGTTTGGAGATTGCAATCACTAATAACTCTGAGTTGGATAAAGAAGAAGAAATTGAGCAGACTCAGGAATTGAAGGAGGCTGTTGCTGCTTTACATTCCTTACCATAAATTTCAGATAAGTATGCAATCCATTCCATTCAATTAACCATTTCTCACAAAAAATTACTACCTTATGTTGTGCAGGCCCCTACATTAGAACTTAAATCATTGCCAATGATAAGTAGGTTTCATACCTACTTATTGGATACTATTCTACTTCATTTGTTGCTTAACTAGTAGCTCCAGAGTATGTTTTCATACATTTTTCTCTTCTTTTTGGTATCGCTTCACTATTTACATTATATGGCTTTTGCACAGTTTTTGGTTATTTTGACACGAGTTATGATGCATTTGTTGTTTGGGAGCTAAATGAATAATTGTTGCTTGCACAGTGCGCGTGAATCGAGGAATCAGACTGAGTACAGCAGTGCAGCAGCAGACTGACAAACAGCGCAGCTGTGCCCAATTTGGCTTGGAAGCCAGCACAGATGCACCCGTGCCCTGCGCCCAGAACCTTCCAGCGCAGCTGCGCCTAGCTTGGCCTTGAGGCCAGCGCAACTGCGCCCTCCCTTTTTCCTACTGAAGCCCTCAGCGCAGCTGCGCCCATTTTGCAAAGGATTCCAGTGCAGCTGCGCCTGTCGCTAGCCAACCATGCAGACACGTTCCAGACAGCGAAGCAGCACTACCAAAAATCATGCAATGCCAGATTTTGAGGAATTAGTGGAATGAAGCTTTATCAGTGGGGAATCAAAATAAGTCAAAAGAAGACAAAATGATCATGTAATATATTGATCTGAGAACTTAATTAAAGGGGAGCTTCTCTTACACGAAAATTAGCAAGTTTACTGCATTCCTAGTTCAAAAATTGAAATAATTCTGCTGATCATTAAATTCACTTGGGAATTGAAGAATGGAGCTACATGGATGCTGAATTAAAGATTGGGAGCAAGAAAGCAAGAATCAACACAACTTGAAAAATCATCAGAAGTTGCAAAAACAGAGGAACCGAAGCAGGGAGTTTTATTATTTTCTGTTTTTAATTAATTTTTCCTATTCTGTAATTATGATGATGAACCAATTGTGTATGATGAATTCTGTTATTGTCATTATGAACTAAACCTACTTCTTGGGATTATAATGAATCTTTTGCATTATTGAAAATTGAAATGCTTCCTTATTATTGCTAGTTGGTTAAGAAATGAATGTCTAGCATAATTTATACTAAATATTTAATTGCTTGATCACCAATTACCGTGATAATTTATATGGAATTGAGAAAGAAAATATAAATTGAGATCTGATTATGTTAGCATATGTTCATAATTTTTACATTCCTCGTGAGGTTATGTTTCGTGCTTAGGATAGAGATATACCGAAGCACCATATGTGGCCAATTGAGAACTTATACTTCAACCCTCTTGATTATAATTCACATAGAGATATAGTGCGTTAGTCATCTAGAGTGTTCACATTCATTCTATCAATTGTGGATTTAGTGTGATATGAATATGGTGCATCGAAAGGTGGTCATATTTTACATTCGTGTTCTCGACCAACATTCCATATTAATCAATTAGCAATAATAGGAAACATGGAAATCTAAGTTTGTAATAAGTTAAATTATAATCCCAAACTCATAAAATCTATATTTATACAATCATAATTTGTTCTAGTTGTTTCTTTAATAATCATTATACAACCATCAAGATTATCCACAAGCTCCAAAACATCACAATCCTCCGGGGTTCCACAATCAGCAACAAGCTACAGCTACTAATAAAAGGGTTGCTGATATGAATGAAAAGTTGGAGAGATACATGGCCAAATCTGACAAGTTGGAGCAAGGCCAAGCATTGGGTTTCAAGAATTTGGAAAACCAAATGAGCCAATTGTTCAGCTTGTTATCTAATAGACCTCAGGGGACTCTTCCTAGCGACACAGAAATCAATCCAAGGAGAAATGGAAAGGAGCAATGCCAAGCTGTCACCCTCAGAAGTGGGAAGCAGACTCTGCCAACCAGCGCAGCTGTGCCCATCTCACAGAAGAATCCAGCGCAGCTGCGCCCTTCTCCATGAGGTCGATGATCCTACCCGGCGCAGCTGCGCCCATTGTGCAAAGGGGAGCCAGCGCAGTTGCGCCCCTTCCCAGAAACTGGACTCTGCTGAAATTTTTGGAGAGGAAGATAACATAGACAAATCGGAGCCCACATCAATAAAAAGCACAGAAAAGACTCAACCCCCTCCCACCAGATATTATCCACCAGTTCCGTACCCTCAGAGGTAGCAAACGCAGAAATTGGACAAATAATTCTCTAAGTTTCTTGAGGTTTTCAAAAAGCTTCAAATCAAACATACCATTTTGCAGAAGCCTTGGAGCAAATGCCGAGCTATGCCAAGTTCATGAAGGGGATTCTGTCAAGGAAGAAGAAATTACAAGATTTTGAAATTTGTAGCTTTGACAGAAGAATGCAGTGCGGTATTACAAAGAAAGCTACCTCCAAAGTTAAAGGATCCGGGCAGTTTCACCATTCCTTGCACCATTGGAGACCTGTCATTCAAGAAATGCTTAGTGTGATACTTGGTTGCGAAGCAGGCATTAGTAATCTCATGCCATATAAGTCCGTCTTTACTCTCAGTTGAGGAATTACCTAAGGCACCCACAAGCCAACAAATGGTCTCTCTTCAGCTAGCGAATGGTTCAGTTAACCTACCCCGAGAGGAAATAATGGAGGATCGTTCTTGTTAAAGGTTTGATAAGTTCATATTCCCAACTGGACTTCATAATTCTAGACTTCGAGGAAGGACTAAGGATATTTCCCATCATACTTGGAGGAGGCCCAAATTTATTCTCTTAGCTACCGGGAGGACTCAATTCATTGAGATGTACAGAAAGGGAGAATCTGACAAGTGATGGTTCATCTGACCTCCAAGGAAAGAATGTCATCCTTTAATGTCCTTTAAAAAGCGATGAAATTTCCCCGGCCGATGAGGAAGATTGTTT